>OY728167.1:968971674-969586280 GCA_963277665.1 Viscum album
ATAAATTGTTATTCAACGGAAAGTTATGTTTTTTAGGGACACTACTGGGTCTGAGCCAATCCTTAATTTCATTTTTTTGAAGGGTTTATATAAATTCCCTCAATTATGATCAGGTTTCCCATAAATGTGAATATTTTTATCCAAAAGTCAAACTTTCTAAACTTTGTGTGCAATTTATTATTCCTTAATGTCACCAGTACAATCTTCAGATGTTCTTAATTTTACATCTTTTTGTTTTATTAGATGATAACATCATCGATAAAATGTACCAAAAATTTCATGAAAGTGTATAAATAATATATTCATCAAATCCAAGAATATTTTAGTGGAATTAGTATGTCTGAAGTGAATCACTAGAAACTCATATTTCACATACCATGTATGGAAATTATAATTCTAAATATCTTACTTATTCACATTATGTTGATGATATCTATAATCTAGAGACACTTTTTAGAGGAATTGATATCCTAATAGTTTCTCAAAGAATTCATCAATCATTCGAATAAGATACTTATTCTTTATAGTGATCTTATTGAGCACCTAAAAATTGATACAAATCCGCATTGATCCATCCTTTTTGTTTATAAATATTACTAGAGAACCTTATAGAGAAGCATTAAGTCATATGAAACCTTTTTTAAAATGATATTGCAATTGTTTATTTTACACTTATAGTTCAATTTAGGCTTTCCTATTAAGGAATTTTTAGATTGGAGTATCATTGGGTATGACTTCCATTAAAAAATATAACTCCGGATCTAGGGGAAGTCTTGGTAACTCATCAGAAAATACATCAATGTATTCCCTCACAATGGGTATTTCTCTAGGCTGATACCTTTCCTTATGTCAACCATCTTAGCAAGGTATGATTCTTCATGGGGTATTGACACCCACACCATTGTATGATTTTACAAAGGTTATTAATGGTCTTCCATTAATTAATAGAGGAGGATGGGATGTTTTAGAATTTCAGACTGTATTTCTATTTCCCAATAGTTGATGTGTGATAGGAATAATCAGAGTCAATATATGCCAATCTTAGCATTTAATTCCATAAAGGTAAGTATCACATGATTTACTAGATGAATCATCCGAAAAATTCCACATATATGTAGTTATGGCATAAAATTTCCCTTGATCCTTTGGATTTGATGGCTTCTGATGTTGATTACCCATAAGGAGTCGAGGCTTAGTACAGTAAATTACATAGTTCCCTTGTTCCCTACAGTTGAATCATTGAACCTTGGGTGGTTCCCTCCTTTCCACAATAACATTGTTCATCCTTATTATGTATCTTTTACAGTCATGATCTTGGTGGGTTTATTTTCCAAACATATAGCATTTCATTTCCCCCTAGAGGTTGTTCCCAATATGTTTATTCCCCAATTTTTCATATGTGAGTGGTTGTGATTTATTACCATTCTTATCATTAGATCCAATAGCTTTAAACTCAATATTTCATTTCTTATCTTTATATCTGTGGGACCATTGTCCAAGCACCATCTCCACTTTCAGAGAATAAAAAAAATTATTAAAAATTCCAAACATCTTGAATAGATATTTCATTCGAAATGTGTGGTTTTAAACCATTATATAATCTATCAATTTATCAATACTTTTTGATAACAAAATTAGGCATAAAATGCAATAATTCTGATCTTTTATTCAAATTCCTTGACTTAAAAACCTTCCTGTTAAAGAATATGTGTAAATTCCCTATTTGTATTTGTTCTAATAGTTCTAGGGAAATTATTTTAAATAAATTGTTTTTAGGTATTCTCACTCAATATATTATATATCATCTTTACAATTTGTGTTCTTTATTAGATTCCACCATTGATCGCCCTCTCCATCTAAATGATAGATGACTAGATTCACCGTTTTCTTTCTAGAATAGTAGAGCATAGAAAAGAACATATACCTTTTGTTAACCCACTGTTCCACAATAAGTTGATCCAAAAATCCACTAAATTCAAATGATTCTTCCATGTAAAGGATATGAGAGCCAATTTCTCCCTCATAGGTGAAGTGGGACATTCAACATTATTTAGGTTTTTATTCATAGATTGATATAGTTGGGTAATCATTTCCTTAAACTATTTAACTCCACCTCTCAAAGAATTAGGTCTTTCATTTGGAAATATTTACATTGTACTTCACATGAGTTATTTTCCAGTATTCTCCAAGTTCATATACATTTTTTAAATATAAAAGGCTTGAAAAAAACACAATTCAATAAGTCATAAATAAATAAATTATTCCTTTGTAAAATTAACGTTAAAGGCATGTCTTCTGGGATCCCAATGTTACATAGTTTTCTATAACAAAACATATTGGGTTATTATATATACTTAGTCTCATATGAATGGGTCTCAATAATATTATCTAATTCGAATTAAAAAATTAACTACACCATTCTCTGATAACAATTATATTAACCTTTTTTTCTAACGAAACAATTGCATCATTTTAAAGATAAACAACATAATATACTTTCAAACCAATTATCCAAGAGTTTATTATACTGAAAAAACAAGGACAATGCATAAATTTTAAATATTAAATCATTAACATTATATATTTACATATTTTATATATTTAAAGTGTTCTTAACATTATAATTATTATATGTAATCAACTGATGATATACATAAAATAAAGGGGTGAGATAAATTCCTAGTAATAGAAAAGGCAGGGACATGAATAAATATAAAATGTGTGATTATAATTATTTTCATAATAAAAAAATAGGATCATAGTAATAAAATTGAGTGTAATTATTAGATAATGGAATGGAATGTGTTTATCCATCAAAATTAATCATCATGTCTTAGTGGTCAATTACCACAAAAACATTGTGAATAAATCTATCTCTATGTCCACACATAACATATATGCATAATCATAAAATAATAATTGTGAAAAAATATATCATCATGTTCATTCATAACACACATTTTATCAAGAGATAAATCCCATTAGAAAATGAATAGAAGGGTTAGGTAGTTCGAGTCCAACCCATCACATCAATATATTTACATAATCATGCATTCCACGTATAGAAATCTTAGTCATAAAATAACCCATGTAGTAGAATTGATTTTCATGATAATTTTATAAAGAATAAATTAATTCATAACAATTGGGTTTCCTAAATTATAAATGGAATAAAATATATGGTAAAATAATTATCACACTTGAGTGAGGAAGAAACAATCTCAAATGCAGTCATGATAAACATTGGAAAGAGGATTTCTTTTAGAAATTATTTATATTTTTCAAAAAATCACATTGGAAACATGTATATCTAAAAAAATAAAAGTAAATAACAATGAAATTATTTTTTAGGATTATTAAAATATAATCAATACAAATTTTTTTTATGAAATAGGAATTACCCAAAGAAATAGAGTTGGGTTTGAGAATCCCCTTACAAAATGTACGAATACCTTCCCCACTTCCATATAATATCTAGGATAATTATGTTTTCTTCATTAATTACATAATTCATAACCACTTATACGTTTATTATATTTATTATATTTTTATGAATTTACTTTATGAACATTTGGATGAGTTAGAGACTTTAATATTATCATTTTTGGAGAGTTTGTTTTTATGGTTATGTTTGGTTCTTCGGTATATATATTAAAGTTCTTGTAAAATGAACACAACTTATCGAGAAGTAAAAATTGTCATTAATAATGAACTTATAGAAGTTTATGTGGTATTTTATTTGATTTTGTGGTATGAGAATGAATCATTAGATAAAACATTGATGAAAGTGTTTTAATTTATTATAATTTTTTTATGACGACAACTAACTTATACCATTTTATTTAATATTATTTGTATATATTTGTTAAAAAAACATAATATCACTTAATATATATATATATATTTCAATGTTATTTAATCATAATAAGGGTTTTATGACCATCATTGTAGGTTTTAATGGAAAATAAAATGCATAATCCACGAAGATGGTGAATCGACAAATCCCTGAGGATGTTTTCATTTTTTTAAATAAAATGAGAGGAGATGAGTTTTAAGGATATATGTTACACTAATTTAACAAAATTATACTATTTATGGTATATTGTAGTTATCATTCGTGTTTTTATTAGAGTTGTATGGAAAGGATAAGAAAAGAAATGAAAATAAAAGAGAAATGATGAGGATATTACCTCTTGAATTTGTTCTCCTTGAAAACCCCCATAAGGAAAATGGGGTTGGAATTTTATTGAGACCAGATGCTATTGAACATATTGGAGAGGATTTATAAGATAATTTTTTAGAATTTATATAATCTAAATGGCTTACAAATTTTGAGGATGATTGGTGGTGAGGGGTGGTATTGATATGGTCGAGGGGTGGTTCTTGATTATTTCATTTAATAGATTATTATTTTTTCAAAACTATAAATAGTATTAATTATTGTGAATAAGTACCATACATAGTTCATGTGAGTTATAACTAATGGGTTATTATATAATTTATCAATAAAAATATTCATGAATTTAACTTATCATGTTCAATGTTGTAAATTATTGTATTTCACAATTCACTAAAAACCCACGTATTTTAGAAGAACACCAAAAATTAACCATAATAATTTTATATGTGTAGAATTATAAATTTGATTCCATTTTATGATATTAATTTCCAAAATATGAAAAATATCATTTTTAATTAAAATCATCTTTAGTTTGAGAAATTTTAATTTTAATATTATAATATATTATATGACACATTGAAAAAATAATTAATGTCTTATAAACTTATATTATAATTAAAGTACAAATATATATTAATTTCTGAAATCTTTTGATAACAGAAAAAATATTTTATAGTATTTTTTAATTATAAAATTGTAAATAAACATTTACCATTCAGAAAAATACCAACACATTTTTTATTATTTTTAAAACATATATTTACTTATTATATTGTATAAATATTCCATATTTTCATTTATAGTATAAAAAATTATCTATTCATTAATAGGTGAGGTTACTATTCTATTTTGTGGACTACTATTCTGATTTTTCATATTACTATTGCAACTATATAATCAATATTACATCGGTATGAGTTTCTTAATTTCTGTAAATATAACTTACTTAATACTTCATTAATTAGAATATTTGTTTATTGGGTTATCTGGGATATTTATTTGTTTATACTATATAAAATAAATATAATAATGGGAAAATCCTATTGATCAATGTTTGGATCCTTGCAAAATAGGATCAAGAAACAAACCACATTCATAACCCTACTAACTAACCTCAGACATGTGAATTATCCTAAAATAAAACATATATGGATTAATGTTTAGAACTTGGATAGAATAATATATGGATTGGTCATATGGTCTTTTAAAACACACACCAACATTCCATCTATTCCTGGATAGAATTCAAGATCACTGACATTGATTACATACAGTTTACAAGATTGTGGACACATGGTGATGCAGTGTTCATCCTTCTATTTAATTCCAAATAGAATAATATTTACCCAAAATATAATATTGATTCATTGGTAATATAAATATCATTTTTAATCAAGAAACCAATAACTCAAAATAGATACTCATGTCCCTAAATCCCTTATAACCGAAGTCTCATCACGAAGAGGTGGTGATCAAGGACTCATTCACAATGTACCTCTTGAGTCCCAAAAAATTATTAATTTATTTTATACTATTACTCACCCCAAGTAACATAATGTATCTCATTAAATATTCCATTCTTTTATGTAAATACCACCTCTCATACCATTTGTAACAAACCATCCCAGAGTACCATCCAAATCGATATCTGAGCAGATCAGTCACTAACCATGAGAGCGTTTCCGATCTCCATGGGATGAAGACAATGACATTACCATAATCAAAAAAAAATTTGAGAGTTATTTCACCCAAAAAAAATTAAAACAAAATCAATAACAGTAACAAAAATAATCAAATACATACATCAGTATAATCATGTCACATACAACAATATGATACAAAACATGAAATAAAATAGTGCTTGAAAAAACCAGTCCCTGGGGCTCGATGTCCACCCACCACGTCCCAAGTCACTCACACATGGTCACCCTAGCATGAAACCATAAAATAAATATGAAATCATGAGAACATGTTATAAGCTAATAAAGGGATTGAAATACCAAATGATACAAGCAGGGTGTGAGATATAGAGTGGAGTAGGATTCCACCAAAGATTCTATACAGTGACTTCATTAATAAATCATAATATGATAAAATTAGAGTAAAAAGAGATATTCATCCATATTTTTGAAATATATTATTAAATATTTAAAAATAATTTTATCAAAACAAATCTGTAAAACATTCCATTTCATCATTTCAAAACAAAACATATTGCTAAAATACATTGAAACCCATTTCAGAAGATAAAGTCAGATTGTCAATAAAATATAAGAATATGATATTGATATCAAACAAGTGAAAATTCAATATTATATATTCAACATTCATAATGATGATAAATGGATCAATAAAGAGAATCATTTAGACATTAAAATAAACCCCAATGTCATGTTGTGACAATAAACGATTTTATATACCAAGTATCAATGTCATGGGTAAACACTAGGTATGTTAGTGAGCCCACCATAAAATAAATACTAAAAATGATCATAAACAATATCATTTCTTACATCTTGTATCACGTGTCTCATGGAAACTATTTTCACTCACACTATCTTTCATGGTCACACATCCATGTCCTAGAACTTCCATGTTTTTACGGATCCCATACGTGGGGTATTAGTTCGCTGATAAATCATATATTTAGATCATCCCATACATATACTATGGTTCCAATGACTAGTTAAAATAGTTTAAGGAGATAATAAATTCATGAGGATCACATGGGGATCAACATCGATGTCAATCATGGGCTCAAGCCCTCCATGTATCAATTATGATAACGTGCCCTCAAATCACATCTCACTCTCACCCCTAATATCTATATTAGTAAATAATTACTTTTTAAACACCAAATATTGAAAGTATAAGAACAAAATAAGATAAAATAAGGTATTATTACATGATATAGTATTCATAAATTTCTAATCAAGCTATCAGACATCATCAATTTCAATTTAGGACCATTTAAAAATTTTGACATTCAAAATTACAATCATACATAGATCCTTTTACTAATAATCAATGAAAATTCTAAATGGGACATTAAAAACATTTCATTCATAGAAATCCATAATAATTAGAGGATTAATTAATAATTAAAAAGGGGATTTAATAAATATAAAAAAATTATTTTTACCCATATTTCCATGTCAATAAAGCACTTCTTGAATGGTCCAAAGGTCTTCATTTTTATTCATCTTTGATAACACCATTTTAAGGGTTCAAGGGGAACCCATACCTGGTTGGCTAATTGTCCTTCGTATGGAAACACATTCCTAGTACCGATGGTGAAGCCATACCCTCTCATTCTTCCAAATATAATTATCTCTGGTCTAGGGAATTCACTTTCTCTAAATCCTTATCTAGGTCCTTATTCCTTATAAGTTTATCTAGTAGATTTTCAATTCATTTTTCCAGAATACCTTGAGGTGTACCAAAGGCCTTAAGGTAGCCTGATGTCCTTTTAGATGGCCTGAAAGCATCAATGTCTTGAAGCCCATTGGTGGACCAAAGGCCTTAATGGACCCAAGGACCAAAATAGTGGCTCGAAGGCCCAAATGGGTTAATAGTTTAGGTTGATACATTATTGAATAATACAAAATAGTAACTTCTATAATACTGCTACAATAACCCAAAAAAATACATCCACCTAAATTTGATCTCGGGTCACTTGGATGAACATAAGGAGTCCTCACCAATCAGGCCTAGTCTCAAGTGCATGCGAATAAATCACTCATTTCCAATAACCCAATAATGGTCATTTCAAAAAATAGTAAAAATTTTTTAAAGAGGGTTCTTATTCATTTCAAAAAATTCAAGAATTTGAAACTATTTACAAAACTTCAAATACTTCAGCTCATTTATTTCAAATCAATTCATTTCACTTTAGAACCCCAATGTCTGATTATTCTATCCCTTTCCATATGAAAATATTTAAAAACTCTTTGAATGGGAATTAAAATGATCATATAATTCATCAATTTATAAAACTATGAGAAATAATCCATTCCAATAAAAATTTACTTAAAAGATGATAGAAGATGATTTCTCAATGAAATTAAAGAAAATCAATTATAGTAACTTTTTTATAATGCGACACATACTCATAAATTATATAGAAACAATGAATAAAAACAGAACGAAAATCAATGTAACTCCTACATGGAAAAAATTTTATCATTCCACAATGGATCCAATATGTTTATCCTTTGATAGAGATAACTAAATATATAAAAATGGGTCTCTAGTGGAGATAGAATTTACCCTATATCAAAAACATCACTTCAATCATGCAAGCTAAAATGAAACACAAGTCAATTATAATCTCTAAGAATAAGAATCAAAATAAGAATATTGGTCGAAGACCAAGGAAAAAAGAACTCAATAGAAGAGGATCAAAACTTTTATCAGCACCTATATCATCCCTTAAATCAAGTTCACATATCCCAAATGCTTATAGATATCTCTTAAATGATAAGGGTCATATTTATTTCATGTTATTTTAGTTTATGGTTATGTATTTGTGTTTTGGTATTTTAATTAAAATTTTCTGGTCTTTAATTAATGTTTTCATTATTTATTGTGTTTGGTTGTATGTTTAGTACTAACCCTACACATAACTGTGTACAATGTCACATCTAATAAATTGTTCAATCAATAGTAACAAAACTCGGTTGTGCACATGGCATCAAGCACACCTCCCCGTATACCGGATCATGTTGACTATCAGAGAGGGTCCATGGTGGAGTAGTGGGGAGACTATACCCTCATGGATAGAGTGTATAATGTACATATAAACATATCAATCAATATAAGAATAATATAAAATAACGAAATAGGTGAATAATAAACATCCATCAAATAAATAAAAATGTAAAATCATCCAACAGTGACAAATACAAATTATGATCATGGAATACTAAACAAAAAACTATCTATATGAAATAATTGTATCAAAATTAAAAAAATTCCAAAAAGAAACTATCTATTGATAGCATTAACATCCATATCTTGGTTCTATTATCCCCCCTTGTTAATTCCATAATAAATCAAGTATTAAAAAGTGTCTATTTTTTTCGATTTCTACCTCCATCCATGAAGTCTATCTGGGTACCCAATACTGGTCCAAATAGAGTATGATATAACACTAAGTAGCCCATTAATAATGGTGTCTATATCAATATGATTCTATTTATATTATATATAGACGATTTAAGATATATCAGGAGTTCTAGTAATGATTATAAAATCAGAACTCTCGAGTCTATCAAGTGTCATTGTGATATAAATACTAAATCATAATATATATCTATAAAACTTGTAAAATAACAACAACTGCCTACTCCATGTAATAAAGTTTCAATCATGCGCTATCTATGGTCTATGGATTAGAAATGTCCAAGGAAATTGAATAATATATGTTTATCCAATATATAAGATCCAAGGAGTCTAAATCTCCAATGCATCCTATCATGTCAACTAACTTATTAAACTGCATCCTTAGAGTGAAAATTTCAGAGGTATCCTAGTAATCTCGCTTTATAGTGTTTAATTGTCCAGGAATTACACATAATATTAGTATATATGATATAATTACTAATAGTGTATGAATATTCCATATTATCCATGTATGTAGGATCCAAGGAGTAGAAATGTCTAATGCATAAAAATAAGTTCTAGATCAGTGGAGTAGAAATATCCAAGGCATTCCAACTTATCATATAACTCATGAAATCAGATACATGGAGTAGAAATGTACATGGAATCCATTTAAGCTAAGTAAATTAAGATAATTTGATCCATGGAGTTGAAATATCCAAGTAATCTTATATGGTCATCATCTCCAATGAGACGTAATGCCCAAGGCTTGTTTTGTAAATCAGTTCCATGGACTGAAAATGTTCAAGGAATCTAAGAGGTTCATAGATTCCATACAATAAACCATCCATCATCAGCATTACCATTTAATTAATAATTTAATCAATGAACTCATTAATCCTCCCATATTATTATAAAATGAAACATCTCACCCTTTACGTACATTTCATATAAAAATGAAAATTTGAAAATATTTTCTTAAATCATTTAACAGTCCATTTCATTATCACATTTAATTCCCCTAAATAAGAGCTAACTCAACTCACCCCAAGGGTATAATAATCATGGGAAAAAGGCAGAATCCATCCCATGGATAGTTTAGGTTGAGATCTATTACCTTAGATCATCTATAAGGGTTCAAAATAATTTGTTAAATATGAATTTATTATTTAACTAATGGTACATATAATTAAATAGGAAACACTAAGAAATTATGGAATAGGGAACAAAAATAACATAGTATAATCAATCATACATTTAGGTAAAAAGTATAGACCATATACCATATTCCCATAGTAGATGCCTCATCCAGTTTTAGTCTCACATTTTTCTAAGATTAGAAAAAAAACTAATGAATTGGAAAATTCTTGGAAAACAAGTAATAAGATCCTAAAGAAAAATAGTGTTTTTGATATAATTACAAACAAAAAAATAAGGCTAAATAACAAAAAAATCACTTGTAGATATCTGACCAGATGACGAACACTTGATTCAGAGGTCAGATGGATGATGAGATTTAAATCCTAGAATTATGCTTTAAGGTATCTTCAAGGGGAGAGAGTTTCTGTGTGAGAGAGAAATAGGGCCTTATGTAAAATACTAGTTAACCAAACTAATTTAAAAAACATCCCTAAGAAACTTAAATAGCATGAAATTATTACACACTATGTAAATTTTGGGGTTTCCCCCTTAGAAAAAACACATTACATGACATGGAAATTATTTTCCACACTAATACACATTGTGTGCTAGAGTACTCATTGTGTTTTATAAATACACACCTTGTACATGGAATGAAACCAACCATTAGATCCACATCTTCTTTATTTCCATAAAACATTCCAAATATCCTAAAGTGTTGGATTCCATGTGTAATCCAAAAAAGAGAGTTGTAATAAGGGTTTAACGAAAATTTAAAATTATTTATACCTTATATAAATCAAGGATCATACATTATTCCCCCTTATATAAATTTACTCATGAATTTCCCCACAAAGGGTGGTCAAGCATCATGTCAGAATAACTCATTCCACAAGGCATGTTTGTCGGCCATCTAATTCCTAGTCTCATTCTATATATGGTCAGGATACCATGTAACACATTCCAGTAGAACTGACCAACCTTATATAATCATCAGGCCTTAATCCACAATATTTATAGGATTATTCTAAAAAGATGCATCCACCTCATACAAATCCTCATCATGTTGACGAATATGTGATGGATCAAAATGATATGCGTGAATCTAGGATATGTATATGATTTCAAGAATGACATCGTACCTCTATGTTCATTACAAAATATAGGCTACCACTCCAAATACATATACAATCTTAAATATCATGATTTAATGGGGTGATATTTTCCTTTGTTTATGAATTTACCTATTACCAAATGTTGGTGAAACTCATAAAAAACTAACTCTATACCTTGAAATATAGTTTTTTTATGGAGACAATTTGTGTATGATTTCCATCTAGAATAATTTACGAACATCTATTTTCTAATAGAATTAACATGATCCAATGTCTCCTGAATAAGCTGAGGACCCAGTAGCACGACCTCCCCTACCTCAACAAGAATAGGTGTGAACAGACAAGCTAATGTATATGGCCTAATAAGGATCCATCTATATGGTCACCTAGTATATATTATTATAAGTGAACTCAATATGAATTATGGGTCTATCCCAAGAAACACTATAATTAAGGATTCATTCTTGGATCATTCCCTCTAAAAGATTAATTTTATGCTTAGAGTGATCGTCATTCTGTGGGTGATAGGCTATAATTTTCAAAACCATTGAACATAGTACCCTAAATAACACCTTTTAGTACCGCTGTGTG
This sequence comes from Viscum album, assembly GCA_963277665.1. Lineage (NCBI taxonomy): Eukaryota > Viridiplantae > Streptophyta > Magnoliopsida > Santalales > Viscaceae > Viscum > Viscum album. Next base: position 968,983,804 of record OY728167.1, read on the forward strand.
AATCAAGTGTCTTTGATTGTACAATAGAATGTGGAACCCTGTCAATGTGTACAATCTCATGAATATAAAGAATCTTGATCTCATCCATTGAAATATTATTCCAAATAGGTAGAAAATGGGTGATATTTGTAAACTTTAATGTGATCACCTATATGATGTCACTATCACAAGGTGATTCAAGTAGTCACATCATGAAATTCATTGTGAAGTCATCCCATTTCCACTCAAGAACATGTCATGCATATAAAAGACTCTATAGTTTCAGAAGTTTCTAACTCACCTGCTAAAGAGTGGAAAACTGATTAATAAGTCCATCTATATGCCTTCTCATCCCTAGCCACAAGTATTAATGATGTAACTCACAATACATCTTGGTAAGTAAGGGATCACAACCCATATAGACTCATGTGAATCTAGCATCAACTCATATTAGATGCCTGTTTGATCCCTGATATTTTAATGAGTTATTATGAACAAATCCTCATCAATGATCCAAATAGGCGGTGGGTCCTCACTTTTCATCCTCTCCCATCAGATCAATTCATCCCAATTTGATATCTACCACACCTTCATTCTCTACTTAGGTAAAGAGTTCACTAATAAATATACTACTAAAGATAGTAGGTTATGATCGTAACACTTCATATACATCTCATATAATTGGTTCATATGCTACCACTCTCTATTGGACTCATAATCACCTGTGTATGATCCCTCTTCTATAGATCATTATCAACTATATTGACTTCATGATAATATAATAAATATCATATTAGATAGACTAAAGGTATTCAATCCACCTTCATTTCCTCATATTCAAGTGACACATCATAAATATATACTTGAGGATTATATGGTATGTATCCACCTCAAAATGATCTCCAATAAGTAATTCATCGAACAGTGCAAGGAATAAATCAAAGTGGCTATCTCGACATCATTAATCAAATAGTTCCTCTCATGATCCCTAAACTGATGAAAATCATACTCCATTAGCCACTCCTGCTATATCCAAACATATTCTTGTCTGATAACTGATACATAAAAATAAATATTTTAACATCTACCCAAATCTTGAAGAATTAGGATAAACACTAATTTTAGTCACCCTTTCATCACTTTAAAGGTTGTCTCACAAGATTATAACAATATAATCTTTACACACTTTTATCTAAAGATCATATGTTGTTATTCTAATAATTATACTTTTTATGTGGAGGTCCTATAATAACCATATATTCCTAATAAACTGTATATATCAAATAATTTATTAGGATTCGTTAAAGAGACTACATCTCTCATCTACTCTAGGTCAACTGATACTCATCTCTCTAAAATAATATGACCTAGGAAGTGAATTTCATCCATATGAATGTGTATCATTGTTCATTTTTCATATAACGGATTCTCTCTCAGTGTATCTAATATGATTTCACAATTTTTTTGAAAGGTAGTGTTATGTGTAAGAATAAACCAAGATATCATCCATGAATACCACCACAAACAAATCTAAATAAGGATTTAATAATCAATTCATCAGTTCCATGAAATATATTAGCTCCTTTATAATAATGAACAACATGAACAAATAATCATATATACCATACATATTAAGAAGATATGTATAAGGTATTTATGAAGGATGAATACACCCCGTGTGATAATAATATAACATCACAATCTTTAAGAACACCCTATATCCTCAAAACTATTCAAATATATCTTATACTTTAAGAAAGAGATACAAGTTAATAAATGTAAACTAGTTAAATTTCAAGTAATCCACACATAAATAATGGGTTGCATCCTTTTTGGGGGTGAAAAAAATAGAGAAGCCCATAGATAAATATTAAAACATATAAACCAGTTTCCATTCAAGTACTCTAACTACATATTGAGCTCCTATAACTCAGTAGTATCCATACTATAAGGAAGAATGTATACATGTACATATCTTTGCACTAGCTCAATGGAAAAATCTAACTCCCTCTCCCTCTCTCCAAAAATCTAGTCCTCAAAATTCATTCATTAATATAGTCTTGAAATTATAAACTATTGAAGTTAGATATTCATGAAATTTTCCTTGGCCATACAGATATAATCAAACAACCTATGTTGTAATCTCACTTAGTCCATGATGCTCGGGTCAAGAGATGCACACCTAGACGTCTCATTTAACATTACAGATAATAAATCTTTATTTATAGTCATGTTAAGGTAAACCATTATAAATAGTATTTAAAATAATTATTTATAAAAAACAAAGTATTCTATCTCAAGAACGATTTCAAAAAAAAATTATCTTGAGGAAAAATATGTCCCATACAAAGTGACACACACCGACCTAAAGTGGGAACACAGTGCACTAGTGTACACTCTCCAATGAAATACCAAATAAAGTATCGAGGGTCATCGAACCATCAAAAATCTAATCATAAACCTGAAGTCTATATATAATTGTAATATATATGAATTAATTAGATGAAATTGTATCAAAATAGAATATAATAAAAAATAGGCTACTAGAGTAGTTCCTATAACTTTAGAAGGTCTGACACACTTCTTATAAGGTATCGGTTGTGCTGTATACATCTATCCTAATATGTATCCCTAAGATGTAGCATGACTACACTCAATAGGTATGCTCTGCTGATGTTACATGTCTAGTGAATGGATGCCTCAGCTAGAACCGCCTCCCTGGATGGACCACCTGGTCTAACTCAAGATCTCTACCTAGAATGAATATACTGATCGTACTCCTGAATATACAGTTAGTGTAAACTCTTTATAACTGAATTCTATAGGAATTATCCGAAAAACCATTGTATATTACCCATCCTACAACACTCCTTCCATTCATCTAGGTTTCAACAACATTGGATCTTCATATATCCAACCTCTCTCACTAATGACAGAAAATAGAACTATCATCACTCATGTTATGGATGGTATTACCCTCATCAGAGACCTCAAAGCATCTCATCCTACCACCTAAGAAGGACCGACTAGGTGACTAAAATAATCTACTTTGCTATGCACCCCCACCATCCCTCAAGATATGATCAATAATACGTACATAATTTACTATTTTTTATATTGTAGTAAGTTGAATAAAAATAACTAGTGAATAGATTTCGTAATAGAGGACATCCTCAAATCACCTAGATTTTGATAACTCGTCACCCTATAGAATATGTGTGAATTTTTGGAGCTCTGTAAAATAGTCAGAATAGTCTATAAATGTCATGACACCATACTCAAAATTTATAAACTCTTTGAATATATCATCCCTAAACATCTTGAGATAATGATAATTATTGAAGGCTATCTAAAAATCCCTCCAATATATATCCCAATGACGATCTATCTATGTAATCATGTCCTTCCATCGCATGGTGAACTCACATAACATATACATATTGAGATTCAACCTCTTCTCAAGATGTGTCTTGAGAGGTTCAAAAACCAAAAAAAAGACCTCTATTCATGGATTTATTGCTGGTGGTCCACTATTCCCAAAAAAGATGGCGTGGATGCTGCTGATGAAACACACCCATCAACATTGTCATAGTTTGAGTTGGTTGTGGTTCTCCCTAAATTGTCTACATGAAATATGTGAAGCGCTTTAAAAATAAGGCTGAAGTTCCCATATCATGCAGAACTAGAGGTTCCACAAGTTTCAAGATTGGAGGATTTATAGGTGTCTTAGGGCCCACCACTTCCAAATCATGGCTGTTTCCACCTCTTAATGATCAATTAGTGGATGCCACGATGGACTTTCTACACAAATTCCATGTGCATGCCTTAGTAAATGATTGGAAACAACATGATCATTGATATATAATAAGGAGAGACAAAATAATCCCAAATCAAAAGTGACACCCGTATTCTTACTCAAATACCTAGGTTTATGTGACATACGAATCATTATGAAAAAAATAAGGACACTACCTATTGGCCCCTTATTGATGTCGGGTAGAGGTTATATTATTTGTTATAAGTCCAGGGATAAAGTATAATGAGATTCAATTTAAAATTATAGAGTAAAACACACTTTAAATTGAACATGGAATCTCCATTTTATAGCAACCATCCATTATTTGAATTCAATTTATTTTACATTCATTCCCATTTACAAAGAAATTATTATTAAAAGGTTGAACTATATAAATTAAAGAAATCAATTTATAATGGTCGATAAAGATTATAAATTTACGTGTGGCACCCATATAATCCCAATCACTCATTTATCAAGTCTATACATTAAATGTTAGCAATATTTAATGGACATGGAAATGCAACACAAAAATTAGCTTCAATAAATGGACTTGGTAGTTAAACATGTTATGGAATAATGCCTAAAATATATAACATAAAGATCCTGTGATTATTTATGATTTATTACTTCTTTGACATATCATTCAAGGGTAAAAATATATAATTATAATGAACCTAAAACATCAATTGCATCACCAGATAGTGAAATCACGGAAATTGTAATAAAAATAATCTAGAACAACATAATCCATCCTAGGTAACGTGGCCTTTTCCTATACATGGACTAGCAACTCCTAGAAACATATCATTAACAATTTTTTAAAAATTCATAATCTCTTATATAATATTCCCATATGATAAGAGAAATGAAAATCTAATCCTTTGTTACTAATTTGTGACATCCCAGATATGATTCACTCAACATTAACCAATCCCAGTTGGCCACATGGTCACAAGCATGTCTTCCCATATTCCATAGGCATCCGACTAGCACTAAGGGTCCTTGGTGAAATAGTGGGGAGACTATACACTCATGATAATATTGTATCACAAAAGTATAAACATATAAACCAGTAGATGGAGCATATGAAATAACTAGGCATCAGATCAATAAGAATCCATCATATAAATAACAATATAATAACATAAAATCGTTTCATATAAAAAAGAATATCACGAAATTATATACAAAACACATTTCATACACAGAAACAAGAATCCATTACAATACACATATATAATGTGAATAAAACAAAATATATTGTATCCCGATAGCATGATAAACCGTAGATTAGTCATATGTAATAATTATTTTAATTTATAATCAATCTTGAATTAGTAAGTAGGTATGTTACCATGTCCCGAAATTCATCCATGAAGCATATCCAGGTAGCCAATGGTGGCCCGAACTGGGATTGAGATAACACTTAGTTGGGAATTACCAACATTTTCAATAACAAGTCCAGTACAATCAATTAAATGGATGCAGTTTTTTGATAAAATATGATTAAAAATAATAATAATTAGATAAAAATTTTCTATTCAATCAAGTCTCACTCTGATCATGAAACTAAATCAATAAGGATAACTGTAAACCATGTCATGTAGCATCAATAGCCTATACTATGTAATTAACTATTAGGCTTATATAGTATAGGGAATAAGGAATATGAATGTATAAGAAAACTTAGTTTTCTAATTAAAATATGTAAACATGATTCATGGCGTATAAACTTAAAAGTCATCCAATCATGTTATGTAAACTATGCAAAATGATACCATGAAGTGGAAATTGCCAATGAATCATATTAATCTGGATCCTTATAGTAGAAATGTACAAGGAATGCATGTAATATAATTAAAAAAATATCCCAAGAGTATTAATGTTTAATGCATCCAAATAAGACATGTTATCAGGATCCAATGAGAAGAAATATTGAAGGCTTCCTAGTATATCAAATATAATAAATAAAAGAATCCTAGGGGTTGTAATGTCCATGACATCCAATTCAGCTATGTAAAATAAGTAGACATGATTAAACGAGTAGAAATTTACAATGCATCCTAATTTGGATAGAAGATCCAAGGAGTATAAATTTCCAAGGAATCCAACATTAATCAGATCCATAGAGTTGAAATTTTCAAGGCATATGCATGGGTCATTCGTTCCATACTGTTAATCCTCTATCATCATCAAAACCGTTTCACTAATAATTTCATAAATAAATTCATCAATCCTCCCTTAACCATATAAAATCCAAGTGTAAATATTTTTAGAAAATTCATATATAAATAAAAAGTTGTGACATTGTGATTAAAAAAGTTAATAGTCCATTTCATTATTAGATTTAATTCCGAAAAAAAGAACTAACTCAACTCATCCAAAGGGTAAAATAATCATGGTAAAAAGATATAACCCACCCCATGGGATGTTTAGGTTGATTTTGATAAATAATAACATTCTACCAGGGTTCTATGACATGTATTAAACATTAATTTGTCATTTAAATCAATGGTTAAAATAATTTTTTATGAAATTCCTGAAAAATATTGTGTCTATAACAACTAAAATACTTAATAAAAAAGAAAAATATTAGGCAAATGGTATATATTGGAAACATAATGCCCAAGGTATATGTCTCATATAGTTTGTACTTTTATTTTGGCGTGTATTGGAAGAAAATGGAAAAACAAATGAATGGCCTAAAAATAGTTAATAATATCCTACACTAAAATAGTATCATTGATTTGATGACAAAAGATGAAATGATCCAAAATAAAAAATAACTCAATGGTTGATAACCAATGAGATGAAAATATCTTGAATCATAGTTTGAATGGATGATTGTCTTCAAAAATTATATTTAGTCAATATGTGATTTTCAAGGGAGGGAGGTGTTATAGGAGAGAGAAAGAGAGCCTTCTATCAAAATTAAGTGCCCTATCTCCATTTAAAAAACTAACCTAGGGAAATTAAAAATCATGTAATCTTTACAAGATATGTATTGTTTATGCTTTCCACCTCTAGGAAATAATAATAACATTCTCATAAAGGATTATTCCAAAACAATTCACGTCGTTCATTGAATAAAAATCATGTATTCTAAATACATTTCATATACTTGGCATGCAACCAACCTTCATCCCCATTTATTCCTTCTTTCAAAAAACATAGAAACTAGTCGAAAGGCTCAATATCTAGAACTAATCCAAAAATAGAGTTTCAAAATGGGTTTAAGTAAATGATAAAAGTACATCTACCTTATCAAAATCCAGATTTCATACATTCCCAAAATAGATACACTAGATGATGTCTAGGGTTAGGATACACAATTATTTCAACTACGCACCTAATATTAAACCACATAAATTTTAGCTGCAATGTTTGTCTAGCCATGTGAAAAAATGTTCCTCTGCATGAAGTAATATAAATGTTTTAGGGTTTGTATATATGGTTTCTCAAATAATTTTCCAATTGGGAAAAATCCCATAAATTTTCAAAAAAAATCTAAAAAAACCACAAACAGTCGTCAAAGATATCCAACGATTGGATACTCAAATCAGTGGTTCCAAACTCATAATATAGGTAACGAAATCTAACAAATTATTTGGTATATATTTCATATTCACCACTAGTTTCCATACTTTTATTTATATTGGACCACATATATATGTTAAATAAGAAATTTATTTGAATTCATGGTACTTAAAGTTTTATTTAAACATGTTCCATCCACAACGATCATGATTCAAAATCACCCAATATTCTAAGGGTTTTATTTTACAATATCATTTATACTAATATTTTTTATTCTATTATTTAAACACGAAAGGGTTTGTGGCTTCGGTAGTAGATCTCTCTTCTTCCTGCGGCAGTGCGACTAGGGTTCCGAACCATGATTCAGATGGCTCGGCTTCATGCGGCAGTGAGGATTCTGATCCGGATGCTTACGACATTTCAGATCCAGGGTGGCCTTTATCTTCTTCTCAGCGGAAAGGGCAGAAACAACTATGATTTTCAGCATTGGAGTTTCGGACCGCTCGGCTTGATTCATGGCGGTGAGGAGTTTTTTCTTGATTTCTTCATGTGCCGTTGTAGATCTATACTTGCTGTCATATTCTAGATTCATTCTCTGAAGACTGAGGTCATTTATTGACGTTTTCAACTTCATGTTTTTCAAAAAAAATTGCAGCTTGTATTCTTATAGTTTTGGACGTTCGATTGTTGTTGAATTTAGATTGGATGCCAAGGTGAGGTAGGGGTCGAGTGCATTTTCTATCCGAGATTCTTTGGGTTAGATGCATTTTTTTTCTTTGTTTTGAGGTTCATGATGTTCCAACTGAGGAATTTATGGCATGGTTGGTTCTGGTTTGTTTTTGCTTCATACTGGTGGTGTAGAGAAGGTGTGATAGAGTGGCAGTGTTGGTAGAAATTTTTAGTGGCATTCTTGTTGGTGGCAAGTTTGAGTTTGATTTTCCTGGTGCTCTAATGTGGATTGATCCTTATTTGGTCTTTGGGTTTTTAATGTGTTTATGCCATCTTTGATTCTCTTAAGAAACAATGTGTTAAAAGGTGAGATCTTTGGTGATTCATCCTGCTTTTGTTTGTTTGATTCTCTGCTCTGATTTCAAGATTTTATCTATTCACTCTAAGGTGGAGTAGTACGGTGGTCTTTTTGGTCCTTTCATATGTGAGTTCGAGAAGTTATTTCAGAGAGAACGTCAGTGATTATCGGTCTGAAGGCCTTTTGATGACTTTTTGGATTTGAATTTTGGTTATTTCTAGTGGTGGTTTTTTTTAATTTGATGTAAGCTGGATTTGTAGTGGTTTTTTGGATTTTGATATTACTTTGTGTTATTATGGTGAGGAAAACCACCAAATATCAGTTTCAGAAGAGGATTTAGAGAAGGAAGAACTCTTTAGAACATGACTATTTGGATTTGGATGAATGAGAGGGTATGGCTTTGCCATCGGTACTAGGATCGTGCAATCTTGCGCTGTACAACTTGTCGAGTGGTCATGTGAAGTTGGAGACATAACTAAACGCTGTATTCGATGGGGAGGGACCGTTCCTTGTAGTCTTGATCTGCGTTAATTCTTGTAAGAGATTTTTTTCGGGTTTTCCACATTTTCCTCAAAAGTGCTTTTGAAATAAAAATTTAATTTTCAGTAATTATTATTTAATATAATCAAGTTATCTGATATATAACTCAAAAATATTATTAATTTTCCTCTTATATATATATATATTATTAGATATTAAATGTTTTCATTTATTTTTTGTGCTCTTGAAGTTCCCAAGATACTAGAAAAATGTTTTTAAGGAAAACTGACTTCATTTATATCATTGGCGATGAATATTTCATTCTCTGTCAAAATTTTATGGATATTGTTTTGGAGAATGTTTAATCCTTTATCCATTGATTTTTATTTCCATTCATAATTGATTTTTAATTCCATTTTAACGATATTTGACATTATGTACAATAGTTTAAAATGAATCTACATGACATTATCTAAACATGTCACCTTTAAATGTTTACCAAATATGTGGAATGATTTTTTGTTTTAACATACACCACATCAAAAGATTATATTACTACCATTAATACTAATTTATTTTATATTTTTATTAAAAAATTTCTTTGTGATTTTCTGTGAATATGATTTCATTAATATTTTGAAAGAATTTACCCCTTAAATAAGTGATTTTAGAATGAATAGAGTATTTTATTCGAGGAATGTTCTAGTCATATTATAGATAAATTTTCATCTATAACAACATCATATGATGTTTCTTATAGTTTATTGGGGATATTATCGAATTTTAATATACTTATTCAATTTACGGATGGTTTATGATAATGATAATGAAATTATTATAACACTCATATTCTTTACATGGGTGGTGATTTGATATTATTACGATTTTTCTATGATCATGTGGAACATATATGATGATTCTCACTATGTGATTGGTGTGCCCAAAATAATGTGTCCCTATACTATGTTGTGTAAATACAGATAACTCATGAGATAATAAATACTATTTTTGGGATTGAACATGGTATAGAAGAGTTCTTTTTCCAATAATATATTATAGGGAGTGATCTTTTTCTATGGAAATGATAGAATAAAGAGTGAACCTAATCCGTTATGATTATCATGGAAGTTATCCATGACTAAGAGACTTATTTTATATATATTTATTTTTATTTCAAAGATTTATTCTCCATCCTTATTTTATTTTCTTTTAAAAATCCTTATGTCATATTGCAGGATAAATGATCCTTAACTTATTGGGCATGATTTTTATATGTCATGATCTTGTTCTTATATATGTATTCTTATATAATGTTCACTTAGGACCATTGATTCAATTATCTTATATTTACCATTATTGTGAATTTGATCTTATCCATTCTTATGTTTCCATTACATAGGTTATGAAGAATGTTTTGATGTCAGATATAATTGAGAAGGCTTGTAGTTCAGAAGAGAATAATTAAAATTGATATAGATATCTTATGTAAAATTTTATCATGTATCCATGTTTTAAAACATACTAAACCATTATAGTTTTGGCATGGATCAAAATAATATATAATTTTCATTCTTATAAGATGATTTATTATTTAAGTTTGAAAAATATTGGTCACTACAGATTGATTTAGAGTAATGTTTAATTATATTTGGAAACATGTATAATGAATATTTAGTGAGAATCCTAAGGGTATGAATAAGTATAGTACATCATCATAGGTCAGGGTAATGAAATGAGTGTTATTTTTTCAAGACAATACATACGTGATTGGAAACTACAGGTTGGTGTGGTTTTGGAGCATATGTGTCTATGGGTAATAACCCTAAAAAAATTTAGTCTTGTATTCATGTGAATTATGAATATGCCCTTAGTAATCAGAATGTTTCAAAATCCCACAGGATATTCATTAGATAATTCAAATTTTCCATATTAAAAATTTTGAGGTATTTTAATGGATGATAATCATCAATGAACTAAGTTGATCCTAAGGTGTCATAGATTGAAATAATGTGTCAATATTTTCAAATTAAATATATTATTTTCATGATTATATGATATTCAACTATGATTAATATTTCTCATACGATGGATTTTGGTTTCAATCAATGTATATAACTAGAATAACCATGTTAACAATGAATGTTAGGGACAAAGAAATTATTTTACCCCATGGAAACCGTATGGTATGGATGTTAAAATAAAACACATTGTGATTATTCATAATCATCCAACTCATTATTTGAATATCAAAATCAACTTGGGTGATTTTCTTTACACACCTTAAAAGAGAAAAATAGTGTTTTGTGATGATATTTTAGGAAAGAATATTTGAATTCATATATATCAAGAATATGGGAATAAGAATAAAGGTAAATTTATTAATGAAACATTAAAATATAATTTGTTTTGTAGAGAATAATGTTACAAATACAATAAATACTGAGGATAATTGTAGAGTTCAAAGGATGAAATAATGTTAATCATATAGAACTACTATTAGTTCAATACCTTATTTGTGGGGAACTATGTAAATATCCCATTATAGTCTCTAATATAATGATTAAATCCTATAAAAATTGAAGGTATATGATATTTATATTACTAAATTCAATAATAATAACTAAATGACACTCCAGATTTAGAAATTTCATATTTATTTTCTTAAAAAAGTTCCTTATTAAAACTATTCTCTTCATCCTTTACTAAAATTTAATGTGAATTTTTTATTTTACTATATGCCTCTAAATATATCCCTTAAAAATTTTTAATGTTAGGAAATAAGATTTTATATTCGAAAAAATCTGACGATTGTCCCTCAATGCGATTGTAAATATAAAATTCTAATTCAACTTACATTTGATGCATGGGTATTAATTCATATTCAAATGGGGTATTTTTCAGATGGTTAAGGAGAAACTCAACATAAGATATATTCATATAATGAGGGAGTTTATTGATTCATATTTAGAAGATAATACAAGGCATCCACTAAATAATGATGTTGATATTTAAATAGATATCATACCTGGTGCTACACACATATCAAAGAACACATATATACTGGCCCTGATTGAATTGTAGTAATTAATGATGAAAATATATGAGAATCACGAAAGTGGATTCATTATTTTATATGTGTCACCTTATGGTGCACCTATTAATTTTTTTGAGAATAGTTATGGATAAATAAAATCTAAATTTACCATCATCACAATAAATAATAAGTATAATTTTCTCTATATTATTGGTTTTTCTAATCTTTTATGAGGAGTAAAATATTTTTACTGATTTATCTTTGATCATGATACTATTAATTAAGGGTCAACATTAATAAAATATCAATTAAATATTTCCTTTTGATGTATAGAAACTATGAATATACAGTGATTCCATTTGGTCTTACAAATTATACCACTATCATCATTGATTAGTTGATAATAGTCTTTACAAATTACCATGATCAGTTTGTGGTAGTATTTATAAATAATATCATTATATATTTTAAGATCAAGTAAAAGAATTATGATCGACTTTGAATTGTACAAAAGACCCTATGGATGGATAATGTATATAAATAATTTACAATGTGTTAATTATTTCTAAAAAAAGAATCAATTTTTGTGAAATAATCTCAATAGAGTGTATATTAGTAGATTGATCAGATATGGATTTTCATAAATATTTACCCATACCTACTAACATGACTTAGATACATAAGTTTCGATAATTGGTGGGATATTAATGGTTATATAAGAAGGAATTATCATGGACATATTATCAACTCACTAAGAGAACTCAAAATGGACTTATGATACTTTAGAATAATGAATGTGAATAAAATTATACTCAAATAAAGATAATGTTCTCCAGTGCACCTATGCTTTGGATACCCTACAATGGAGAAGAAATTGTATTTTTTAGTGATTTATAAAACGATGGGTTGGAATATTTTGTTATAAAAATTATAAAATGATAGATTATTCCTCATAAAAATTGATGATTCATAGGAAAAATTACCATATTCACAATTTTAAGTTAACAGTGGTAATACTTTCAATAATGATATAGAAGCATTATGATTAATAAAATGGTGAAAAATATTTACTCTTAATAATATTATAAATTATATATTCACCTAGAAATAGTTTTATATAAACTAGATAATATATTTTGAGTCGATTAAAGATTATAACTACCCAATACATTACTTCACAAGGAAAAAGAATAGGATGATTTATTATATGAGTCAAAGGATCTCCATAGATTTTCTATGTTGAGAACTATAAGTTGTAAAATATGTATGGATTTTTAAATTAGGTTCCATGAATTTTTTTATGAAGTGGAGAGATCATGTCTTGCTAGAATTTGTGTTCATACATACATACATGTACAAATTTTATAAGAATATAAGGAATATGTGGAGTTGTAAAAGAATGTTGTAAATTTTCCAATGATTAACTAGGATTCTGATGGAATGATACTTTTTACGAATTGAGTATGTTTCTAATAAATACCAAAATTTAAGAAAGAGATATTAGTATAATATCATAGCTCACCATTATGTATTAATTATGGAACTACGGAGACATATAAAGATATGAAATAGTATTTTTGGGAGACTATATGATGAGATATTTTTAAGATCATATACCTTAGGGTATTTTTAATCCACATGTTATGGATGAGAGACATATATCTAAGAGAATGTTACAACCCTTACACATATTAGAATTTAAATGGGAAAAACTCCATGGATTTTCTCATCAGACTCCTAAAAAATTCTTAAGTGCATAATGTTATTTTGGTTGCAGTCATTTAACATAAAAATTAATAACAATTTATTACTATCAAGGAATATTTCTCTCTTTATAAAATTTCTAGGATAAACATTGATGGGATGGTATTGTTGTATGTAGTAGCACATTCTGTTATAACTAATTGATTTATTATGTTTACCTTGATGTTCTATAGAAGTATTCATTAAGATATAGAAACATAAAATTATTTTAGTAGTACCTATATTTCCTAGAGAGAGGGATTATAAGATATATCTATTCAAACACTTTAGTATATGTTTAGATATTGTACTCTAGAATTTATAGGTGGTAAAAATAAACACTTTCCCCAAATTGATAATTCTTATAATAATATTTTCCCTCAAGCATTCATATGAGTCTTTATAAATCCCACTATATAATGATGCGCTGAACACTAACATACAAGAATAATGTTAGATAAATAAAGATATTATTACAAATGATATTAAATTATGTCAAATCCATTCAACTGAACATCAAGGGACCTCAAATTCAACTGAATAATTGTGTCTAAAATTAAAAATATGTTCTTGAATTTTAATTAGCTGGGATAGTTTTCAAATGAAATTTTATGTGGATAATAGTTATGAAATTTCTAATGAAGGTAATGTTAATCCATATGTATAGAAGAATTTTTGAGATTCTTGATCAGATTGGGATAGTTTCTTTTAACGAGGTACTCTCACTACACTTCTCTCATTTCATGATGTGTTCTATATATCACTCTTGAAGAATTACATACCTATTATTTTACATGTACAACACTTAGAGGATATTAAGCTATAGTATTTTCTTTCATATAAAGATAAACTGTTATAAATCTGGGATCATAGAAAATTACTACTCATCTTGTTATTATTTTTTGTAATAATAATAAATTTATGAAAGCTACATGGGAACCCAATGATGCGAGGAATAAAAGATGTCTTTATTATTTCTTATTAGAGTTATGTAATTTTGACGTAAAATTTCAATATATTGGGGGAACAATGTAACAGTAAATTATTATATATGTATTTCCTTTGAAATAAATATAAGGTATTCGATATCATTCCCTGCACACAACCCCGAGTGTAAATGATCTATTATGATGCAATCTATTAGAACATAGTATTTAAATAAGAAGGTATTAATAATTTTAATAAAATTATAAAAAATACTTATAATGGTTTTATATAGTGTAAATATAATTATTATTACATACAAAATATATAATAAATTCCTGATGATCGTTTTCTATTCTTAAAAATATGGCCTCTTCCAAAAAAAAAATTGGAATTTTGTGCACAAACATCCTAATTAAAATATTATATTTTATGAAATTCTATTAGTATAAATGAACATCATTAATGATATGGTCAATTCAATACTATCTTAGGATTAATATTTATGTTTTTTTCTTAAAAACATATTGCTTAGTTAATATGTAAATATACCATTTTTTAGAATGTTTTGTTTTCTGTCATGTAAATATATCATTATTTTTATAATATGATCAAACAAAACAAAAAGTATAATTGAATTATAAATAATATAATAAATTATATATGAATTATTAGTATACTTCATATTCTAATAAGTTAATTTTTGACCATAAAAACACACTATTTTAAATATAATGTTTTTTTTGTAATGTTTATTATGTTTAAAAAATTATGTATTATCTAAATATTATTAATTTTAATGGTTTTAGATTATAAATTCAATTATATATATGTTAAAATTTATTTTAGTTTTTTATTATAAAAAAATTGAATTAAATTTAGTTTTATTCATAAATGGTGAATCTTTATAAAATATGTATACCCTGTAATTTCCACGCTTATTTAAAATTAAATACATCCACATTTTAAATTGAATATGGTAAAATTGATTCCATATTTTTAATCATTATAATTAGTATAATTCAATCGGGTAATATTAATTTTTGGTCCAAATGAATAGAAAATGAATAGTAAAACTTTTTTACCATATTTAAGGCTTAATAAGGTTTAACATGGGTTAAATCAATATATATGGATAATATTACTACCCAAATATGACTAATTCTTATTTATGAAGATATTTACACCTTAACATGTCATAATGACTAATAATTGTCCATTTTGAGCCACATTATATTAAATATGACCTTATATCAAATAAATCTTTTAAGAAATTACTTCTTAGTCCCCCCCCCCCGCACGTGTAAAAGAGATAATTTAATCCTCACTTATTCACATAATTACATATGTATAGATCAAAAAATATCTACTTTAAAATCATCCTAGAATAATTAATTTCATCTTATTTTTTATTTTATTATCCTAATATAAATTTCTTATCGAAAAAGTTGTATTGAAAAAATGTTCTCTGAAAGAAGAGGTATAAATCTTAACCAAGCTCTATTAATTTTATTTCTTATTATACTTCTTATAAACATCTTTTATTCAAAATAACATGAGAAATATAGTATCATAAATATAGAAAGATTTTTTTTATAATTATTGTTCAACCATTTACCACCACGTCTCTAACAAATGGGATATGAAAGCATCACTCGTGTGTTAGTGTGGACTCCCTCTACAATGTAGCGATATGATTCATTTTACAGTATCATCATTCATGGGATGTTTTTGTGAAACATTTAATTTATATATATTATATTAATGGGATAATTAATATTTTTAATTATAATATCTTCTATATATTATTACATTGCAATCAATTTGAAAAAAATAATGCCTCTCCTGCATACATGTGGACTACCACCACCACAAATTGAATTGATTATTTTTTCATTTAAAATTTATTTGGATAGTAATAAAAATTGATATATTCAATATATATGATATTTATATTCTGATAATTAATATTTATCATTGGATTATAATATAAAATTCCTTCATTTAATCCATCAAAAAATGGAAACATCCCTCATGTGTATGTACAAACTGTCATCTCGAGGTAGTGATGTTATTCATTTTTTCTTAACCACTATATATAAATGTCCATAAATATATATATGATTAAAATAATAGAAAAGTAAAATAAATTTATTAGAATAAATTTAGTTCATTATAAAATATTTTAGAGTTCTTATAAAGCTACATTGAATTCATATAAAGGTTTTTTATCTCTCTTATTTGCGTCATATTCCATATTAACCCCTAGTTTCCTTAATTTGATTTATATACTACCTCATTTATGTGGTATTTATTTTTTATATTTATATTCGTTTTATTTAATGTGTTTTTGATTTTATTTATTTCATGTAGGTTGTGATACAAGAGTAACAAAATCTATAAGGGTGTTTGATTACACTATCTTTTTTACAGGGATTGTTTATTCTTATGTGTTCGATAATGAAATTATCTTATCTATCACTCCCAATTCTTATGTAATTTATTATGATCAATTTGTTTTAATATATTAAATTTCATTCATTTCTTTTTTCTCTATTTATATACATAAGATAACAAAATGATTTTTCTAAGGAATCCTACATTATTATTATCTTTAGTTGGAATTATTTTCATCAATGCTCATATTATCTATAAAATGATTTCAATATATATTTTTTCAATCCTACAAAGATTATTTAATGTAAATTTGAACAATATTTAACTTTATATACAAATTTCTAAATGGAATATCCTTACCATTATAAAAACATTTTACTTTTGAATATTTAGAAAAAATGTGAAGGGAATTATTGTTTTAACATACATTGCATAAATAGTTTTACACAAAATCCTGAATAATATTTTATTTAACTTTTCTGTTATATTTTTTAATTGATTGTTTTGAAATAATTTTTTTATAGTAATATATTTTTAAAACATTTACATTTTAAAAAATTTATTTCAAAATGGAATGAGTATTTTCCATATGAAATGTTATACTAAATATTAAATGATTTTTCATCTATAACAACTACCTTTGATGTTTAATACAACTAAATAAAGATATGTTAAAATGTTATCCAAAATATTATATCTATAATTTTTTTATGATAATGAAGTTGAAATGTTTATCAAACCACTATAATTTTCTTGGGTTATGATATGATATTATAATGATTTCTCTATGGTCCTATGGACCACATATGTTTGAATCTCATTTTGAGATGGGTTGGCCTGGAATTATATTTTCCCCCATTACACTGTGTAATGATCGATATCTCATAATATAATGAAGACTATAATTTGGAGTTAACCATGTTTATTAAATTAATTTTTCCAAAAAAAATCATTTGTGCACTCTTTGAATAAAGAAATGATTGAATGGGGTGTGAAACCCCTCCACTATGATATTTGTGAAAGTTAGCGTTATCAACTGAATTGTTTTTGTACTTATGTGTATTAAAAAAACCTAGGATTATATTATTATGTTATATTGTAATTACTCATGAATTATTATTTATGATTCCAAAATCTTATGTATTACGTCTTTGTATTGAAAAAACCCTACACCATCATTTGTGATTAAAATCACTAAATGATTGGTTCGGGTTATTGTAAGTTATGATCACGTTCTTATTCTTGTATTCTTATCTTGTGACCATGTATGACCATTGATCGATGTCTATTATTTATAAAATTATTATCATATAAACTATTACTCTATTATGTATCCCTTCCCATGGTTATAAATAAAGGTTTTAATTATGATTTGTCTAAGAAGAGTTCTAATTCTGATGAAATTAATGGGAAATTATATTGGTATTTTATATACCATTTTTTATGTATCCAATATCCCAATAACAAAAAAAGATATTACTATTCTAGAATATTTCATTGTGATATATAATGACTATTTATCAAATAAGATATAATATTTTTTTATAAAAAATACGGGTCACAATAATTGTTCCTTTATAAGGGAAAATTTACTAATCCATATACATGTGAGATAAAATCTAGTATTAAAATAATCATTAATTTTATAGAACAAAAATTATTATCTATATTTTGTAGAAAAGGTATTAAACTATACAATTTCATCCTTCTATATGATATATTCAACTAGTGGGAACTAAGATATCATATCATTGGGAATTATTTTCATTGAATTATTTATTATCTATTCTGTATCTATATGAATAGATTCTTCTGGGTGATAATAGACGTACTCATTGCATTGAACTAATTAATTATTTTTATTTATTAAAAACTCATTCAGAAACAAAAATGACCAAAAAATATATCTTTATAAAATTCAACGGTTAACAAAATTTCATTAGTTAAAACTAATCAACACAATTTCAAATATACTAGGGAATTAAATAAACTACATAACAGCAATAAAATATTTCATAGATATATTATTTGAAGGATTAATCTAACTCTTATCCATATATATTTATTTATAATAATATATAATTGACATATAGAAAAACACTTATTAAATTTACTGTCTGGTCTAAAAACCAACCAAGTATCTATATATGATGATAATTCTTGGAAAATATAAATAGTTTACAAGATTAAATAATTATAAAAATTAAATTAAATAGAACATATGATATTTTTATTTAATTACTATAAAACATAAAAAATTATTATTATTATAAGATAAATTAAATATAATTATTCTTTTATTTTCACGAAAAAAAGAAATTTATTTTTAATTGAATTCAACAATATTCAAAAAATAAAACCATATAAGTCGATAACAATTGTTATTTCATACTTCTAATGAGGAAATTATTATTTCATATTACTAATTATAAGATTCAAGAAGTCCTTTTAATAAGAAAATAGTTTCGTAATTAGCTTAATACAATTTGTCATACTTACAAAAGCTCTATATATATCCCTTAAAAACATTTAGTTATTTTGAGGATAAATTTAATATTAATATAAAAATAAAAACATTAATGACCAATCCTTAATAAATTAAAAAATAAATTAATATATAATTAATTAAAAGACCATACATTGAAAAGTAAAAATATAAATCTTGTATCAGTATAGATACCTAAAATAATTGAAAATATGTATAAATACAAAATTTAAAAACAAATATTTAAATATTTTATAAAATAAAATTTTAAAAACCTAAATTCCAATGTGGTAATATTAAATTAAATCATTTTTCATATATATATAAAATTTTACCATTAATATCATACGTGTTTTCTAGATCTCAAACAAAAAACAATACGGAATTACATAACAAAAATTGTTACACACTTGTAATGATGATCTATGAAAGAATAAATGACAATGAAATAGAAATAAAATATTAAAATTAATAATTCTAGAAAATATTAATTAATCTGATGAAAAAAATATTATATTCAATATATGTTTCATTACTATTAGACATGCAGGATATTAATTTATAGAATAATTTAATAAATATTTAATCATTTATAAATTAAATCAAAACATTAAAACACCATACTAAATTATAGAAAGAATAAAAATATATTAATATTAAAATAATAATAAATAATTCCTATATAATTTAAAACAATATCATGATAATATACCTAATATAAATGATCAAAAATTTATTAAATAAATAAAAACAAAAAAATAATAATTAAAAATCATAAATATTGTTCTGAAAAATGAAATAAATTCATCTCAATATCAAAACAAGAATAATAATAAAAATATAACTAAACTTCTTAAATATTTAACAATGAAAAAGAAATTACATGTATAGTTTTTGTGGGAGGTAGTATCCAATAATGATTTGGTAAGGAAATGTAGTAGTGGGTGGTAAGAAATAATGACATTGTAAGGTAGTGACGACACTCTGGTGATGACAACAGATGGAAATTTGGGGAAGGGTTCAACCAATAGGTAAAAAGGGATGAGCAAATATAGGGGGAGGGAAAAGGGAATTATAAATTTATAGTTGGTGATGTTTTAAAGATATTTTTTTAATCAGGTATAGAGTTATTTAATTGTGATATGAAGAGGTGAGGTTGTATCTTCATTCACACAAATCAATTTATCTAGTAGATATATCATAATTTCTAGGTGTATGGACTCACATGGACTTCATTTCAATTATAATTTTCATTATTATAAACATTAACCATTATTCCACTCTTTAATATAGTTTATCCCTTTTATTTAAGAGTATAAAAAATAATTATTGTAGATCTTTTCATAACATTAATATAAGAATTTTTCTCAATATTAATGAAATGTTTTTTCACCATTAATGGAGAAAATTGTAATTTTGAATTCATTAGTTGATGAAATGTATTTTTATATATATAAAATGATGTTGCATAATATATATTTTGCCAGTTTAGATTTAAATGATGTACTAAACATATAGTTATAGAAATGGGGTTACTTTATTTGTGGCTACATGTGTAATACTTTGATATTGGTGAATAAATAATCTATAGTAGATCTCTAATGTCGGTCCTTCCATGTTAGTGCTACTATATGTGGAACACAAAAAAAGGTATCAATAGATAGAACCATAATGTAAATGTTTATAATATATAAATTACATCAAAATGTTTGAGCATATTCATATGATGTTCAAAAACCTTATGATATCGATATCATGGAGAGGTTGTGCTTATGGTATGAGGCATGGGGGACTTGATTTACATACAAATGAGAATTCATTGAATAGTCATCATAATATTTGGTTTTAGATCATGCATGTTTGAAAAAATATACACATAGTTGTGGAGTTTTATCACATACTTTTTATGTATGAAAAAAATGGATCTCTTAGGGCCATATTATTTCAGTGAATGCTAATTATTTCCACAATAAATATTTATTGATTAGAAAAAATTGTATATTACTCCATGGTTTCAACATAGTTTGATAAGATTTGTTTTTGAAATTAAATATCTAGAATTTGAATGATTTTTTACTATCTTATTATTTAAAAACCCAAAATTATAAAATAATACCATCATATTATATATAATATGATACACACACCACCAAGATTAAACAAATCATGAAATATATTTCTTTATATTTAATCTCTTGAAAAGGTTGTGGAATGTGAAACCCTAAAACTAAATAAACTCTAATATAGTAAACCATTATAAAATAGATTTTAAATTCATATGTAATAATATTACTAACTATATTATGAAAAATATTTTTAACTATTGATTATATTAAAAATAAAAAACTACTTCAAAGAAAAAACATATTTGTGAAAAATAGTATATTTTTCTAAAAAAAGGTTTATTTATGCATTGTACATGTACATTAAAATTTATTTTTACCAGTTTATGATATTTTATTTGAAGAAATTAATATTATTTTTTAATATATAATAAAAAATTACCTTAGATTAAATTTTATATTTTTTCTCTAAAATGTTTTATTTTTCATGAATAGTGAAAATTACTAAATCTTAGTTGATAAAATCCTTTCTGTTTAAATTTTAATTTATATTAAACTATATTTTTACTTGGTTTTATATTTAAATTAGTTAAACTATATATATATTAATGAAATTTAGGTTTTTTATAATTTTATTATTTATTTTTTAAAAAAAAATATTGAGAACTCTTTAGCATTTTTTCTTTAAACCCCAGTTATCATGTTGTGTCTGCGAGAATCATTTTCAATTGTATTTTATAGGCCCCATGTAGTGAATTTGGAAAAATGAATTCAATATTTTTTAGAAATATAATTTATTTTATCTCATATGTTATATATAATTTTAATTCCATAATGATTAGTAAAAACAGAAAATATTATTTTCCATGGTGAAGGTAAATTTTGATTTACTAGGTGTAATATGAATAAAATAAGGGTTAAAATGAACTAAGAACGTGTAAAAATATATTTTTTGTATATATTAGAACCTTAAAATTTATCATGATATAGAATACTCTATTTTGGACGCATTTTTCATGTTAAAAATTTGGGTACACATTTAATTTTCAAATATTACAAGTGTGTCACTCACCTCACTTATAAAAGGAAACCAAATATCTTATCTTATTTACATATTAATACTATTTTATCAACCAATAAATTTCTAAAGCACTTACAAAATTTTCAAGCCTCATCATATAAACCATTTTTCTATAAAATCCAATCTAGGAATATTTTATGTATAATCCAAATGTGGTTGTCTGAAAAGAGATAACATTATTCAATGATAATTTTTATGTAAGTTTTTTTCTCCACCACCATAAATTATTATTAAATATTATCGATATAATAACCTTAGTATCATCTATATACATATATTTCTTAGTCTAAGGTAATGTCCAACAATCTTCTCCAATTCAATTAGATGGGTTATGAAATCATCATTCATGTGTTCGACAGACAAACTCCTCACAAACTGGTGTTATTCATTTTCTATCACCACATATCATGAATGGAAATAATGGAAGTTATTTTATCAACGTAGATCCAGGTATCATAACCCTTTTCATGTTTTTAGGTCTCACAGTGCTTGAATTAGGCTTGGAAGGGGTCCATAGGGGTTTGGGTACAATATTCTGGAAGATGGGATATTACACACTCAATAATAATTACATGTGGTGTAAGAGAGATTCATGACTTGTGTGGGGAAAGATATTGATGTATAATTAAATGGAGAAGAATAATAAAATAGTTAATTTTTAAAAAAATTGAAAAATGAGGATTATAATATGTGAAAGGGGATTAGACATTATATAAATGTCCATTGGTATATATATTTAAAAATTTTAGCCACCCATGTCTTCGTCTATTCCAAATGGCTTCATTATCAATATCTCTCATTCCAAGAGAAAATTGTCCCTCTTTCCAAGTGTTTTGAGATCCCTTAAAGGGGAATCGATTCTTTTCTTCCATCCTCGATCTGTGGTTATTCAAGGTGGGTTACTGTTTCATTTTCTTGTGGTTTCTCTGGATATTATCTTTCTTTACGCCTGTTTCTCCATTACTTATGGTGGAGGATGGTCCTCAAATTTTATAGTGAGGTTTATCTTGGTTTTGGTAGAATGTTTTTTTTATTTTTTCCTTGGGTGGATGTAGTTCTTGTTGGATTGGTGATTAAAGATCCCTAACATGACATGTTCTTGTCTGAAAAATTATAACGAATTTTGAGTTAAGAGATCCAATGATACTATTTTAATTTTATTAGATCATAATTTGACTATGATTTGTCTCTTTGTCTGGAAATGAGGTTAACCTAATAATTGTTGAACTATATTAATGAAATTGGATAGCTACCACATGTTTCAATGCTGTTGCTTTTTAATGTTTTATCATCTTTATCATGTTTTGATCAATAGTATAATTTCTATGCCATTATTTATTATTATGTTTTTCTTGATAAAAATAGGTAAAAAATGTAATTATATAAAAAATTTATAATTATGGTACATGTTAAATTTATGATGCAATTTTTGTAATGTGGTGGTTAATGTAATTTGATGATAATCATTTTTATGTAATCTGCATGTTTAATTTAATTGATATTTCATGTGATTAATATAATTGATAAAATTGGTTAAATATCCAAAATCATGATACATTTTTTGATTATAATTAAAAAATCACGATTCTTAAGAATGGTATTTCTATTTGTTTTTTGAAATCAGAATAATTTTTAAGAGCATGTCTTTCAATTTATAGCTTATATAGTTTGATGTTATAGGTTTAGAATAGTTAGAACATGTTAGTAAATGAATAAAATAGTTTTAATATGTAATAAGAACCAATTTTGGGGTAAATATAATTTGGTATGGCTAAATTTTTCAATTTTATTTATAATGTTATGTTTTTTGTTTTAGAGTCCAAATAGCTCGTTTCCATGTGAAGGGGAAATTCCATATTCTGAAGGCCCAATTTCTCAGTTGAATTTTCTTATTTATTCCTAATTCTTTGTGATGTTCTCTAGATAAATCCATATGATATGATACTGATATGACTAATCCGGGGATGGTTTCTCTTATGTCTTAAAGGCGATCCATATGTGATTTGATCATGTTATGGATGAGCCTAGGGTGTATGTTGTGTAATGTGGGATTGGAGGACTGAATTTTGTGGTGGTAGTTGTAACATGTGATGGTGAGATGAATTGGTATATGCATGTGGGTATCAAGGATATAATTTTGAGGTGATATAATGGGTAAAATCTGGTCTTAACCCATGATCTGAAGTTGAGATCTTGTATGCTAGATTTTGAATCTATTTATTGGTCGATGGTCAGGTTCCTTATTATCTGCATTATATTCCCCACATCTCGTGGTACTTAGAGGTTCTTGGTTACATTTTTCTTCATGTTTATAGCTTTCGATGGTTTCCTAATGTAACTAGATATGAAATTATTCTAATAATGAATAATTATATATTTTTAACCATGGGTTTTTTGAATATAGAATGTAATGATTATGAGATGTTAATCCTGATAAATGTATATACAAGATATAGTATCTAAATGATTATTAATGTTATGACGTTTATATTCTATGATGGCTTGAGGTACTTACTCGATGTATAGTCTAGAATGGATTGAGGTGTAATATCCGATGTTAGATATACATAAAAAATGCTATTGTGGCTCCCATAAACTACTCAATTACTATATGGTATGTGATATGGGATGATGTGGTTATGTGATTCATGAGGTGCATGTGGTGGTTCCATTCCCATGTGTTTTTTGTGTGGCTTACTTTTGGAGATATATGCTCAAGACATACGACATTTAGGAAGATCATTAAACTAGTTGATAAGAAAGAGTGGGGTACCCTTCATGTTATATAACATTATTATATTATCTCTAGTATGTGATACATGATGATATTTATCCATGGTGTGTCTGAGATCATAGTATTCCTTTTAGGTGGTGAGTTATTTTCATTATTATTCATTACCCTTAGCATTCCTTCTTTATCTTTTGCACAAAAGGCATTAGAGAGGAACTTATTTAGAAATTTTTTTATAATCACCCTATGTAAATATAAATTAATTTTCATTTAATCTGAAGTATTTTGGTGATCTTGATGGATATTTAAATCTCATGGTTTTTTTGGTGATGTTTCTTCTTTGTGGTTATTATTGTATTTACCTTTTGGGAACTTTTGGTTTTCCATTTAGTTATTTAGTACTGTCGGGAATTGAATGTTAGAACTAGGATTTTTGTTAAATATCTATATGTTTTCACTAGATTTCGTTGTTTTATACTTATTATCTCTCTCTTATTCATGTTTTCATTATAGCATGAAGCCTTCTATATGCATGTTTATTATACACTCAGTGTTGGTCTATAACTTAGGGCCTACTAGAGCGATACTCAGGCTATCTCCATCTCTCTACCCTCACTATGGAATCTTTATGGGGAGGGGTTTATGATAGATTGGTATAAAAGTTTGAGGTTGAGGGATATGATTGAGTTTTGAGTTAGGAATAGGTTCAGATTCATGGGTTGGTAGGGAAACAGTGTTTCATATGATTAGTATGTGATATAAACACAATAGACTAGCTATGATATGAATATTTAGGACCCCATCTAATCTTATTCATAGATAAATATGTTTACTCATCCTACTATACACAGTGATATTATTATTAGGGTAGATACCTAGGAGAGTATCATGCAACATTATTAATTTTTTCTTATATTTCAACTTGGTAGATCTTGGATGTTTTAAAACCACAAAGAAGATAATTAATTAATTAATTAATTATAAAAATTTCATATTCATGTTTTAAGAGTTTTAACATGCTTTTCCTTCTTACATGTATGTGTCTAGTTTTATTTCCTTTTTAGGTTCGTACTAAATATATTCCAAAAGGTTTTATAGGAGATCATCATAGAATAGAGGTCAATGATGATGAATCTTATAAGAGAATACTCTGAGTTTTTCAAAACCATTTCATACAAAAGAATGAGGGTTCCCTTTCAGATGCATTCACCAAGGATTTGATATATAAGGTTTAGATAGCTTTCAGATCTATTATTATTTGAAAGGAGAACAGAGTTTCATTGGCTATGATGAAGCTTCATGGATAATTGATACAGTAATGGTTGGTATTCCTTACTTGTCGTGAGGAGTCAGTAGTCTAATGGGATATGTTATAATAAAAGTTCCAGAAAATATTATTTCATTGACCATGAAGGTGTCTAGTCACCATGAGCACCTTAACCTTCATAAGGGGATCTCTAGTGTGTGATAGTTTATGATCAGTTGTAGGACCCTACTGTGATATTCTTCAGACCTATTTCTAGATGATGAGGCCTAGATGACGAATATCCAAGAGGATTTTCAACCATATATCCAAGTATAAGTCACCCTATTTATATTGAAGATATGTATTGAGGTGATTGTGAGATAAGATGTTATTTTTAGAATGTTGGATAGGACTATATTATCATAATAGGAGATTTATTATGACACTTTATGAAGTAGATCATGGTCCAGGGTTTTGGGTTATCATGACAGAAGATCTTTCTGCTAGCTGGGGGTATTTCCTAGACCATATCATTTCGTTTCACTAGAGAAAACAAGTCTCTAATGTGTGAAAAAAGGATAAGATGTTCATTTTTGGTTTGGAGGTTGTGTTAATCATTGGACTGAGTGACTGTCCATTTTGATTAGTTAGTGTGTTCCATGTGTTTGGCTTCAGTTTTCTTCATTGATGTAGTTTCATCCAAGGTAGTAGTAATAGTGTATAATAGTTTGGTATCTAAAATGATGATCTGTCGCTAGTAGAGGATAACTCTGAGATTCTACTCATCCTCAAATAGTATAGTGGGACCATGGATGTGGTCATAGAAAGGGTTACAGAGGTCATGGAGAAGGTCATGGTTAGCTTTATACTTTAGCGTTTCTAGTGCTAGGAATTCTATACATTGTTCAGGGTACCCATTTCTTATTTTCTACATGGGTGCATGTTTTATTTATTCAGGACAGACATGACCCATTATATCACTATTATCATCCATTCATTAAGACATTATGTAGAGAGGCTTCTAGTTCCCTTGACATTGACTATGCTAGTTGGAGATTCAGCTAACTTTCATGATGTATTTAAATACTATGAGGAAGTGATAGGGAACTACCACTCTTGGGTATATTTAATTTGTTTATAAATGCATCAATATTACATCATCCAAAACATGGATTTGTTGTATTTGGTTAAGGATATCATGTATTTTCCAGGAATAAGGTTATGTTATATGATGATGTTATAGATCCAACCATATTTTTTAGCAAGTGAAACCCATGGATCAGTCAGGGATGTGTTCTATCCCTAACATCTTTTATGTTCGAGTGCATTCTAGGTTTATTAGTGGTTAATTAATTGGTGTTTCCCATAGTTATCTAAGAATAACATATTTCTATTCTAGAGTAGGTTTTTGTGTTACCCCCTCGATGATAGATTGATTTTGGGTATGATTTATAGCCAGCATTTTCTCATCTATCGATTTCTCTGTATATTATAATGCCTTCTAAGTTTTGTGAGATTTGAGTAAAGATCAATGATCTGCTCCAGTGAGATTATGTATTCCCAAGTGTTCCAACTTTTATTCAACAAAATTTTTCAAGACAAATTTTGATAATATTTTTCATCTTTGTATAGATTATCATCCCATGAACCAAGTGACTATGAAGAATTGTTGTCCTCTTCCAATAATTGATGATTTAATAGATCAGTTGAATGGGTAAAGTTAGATATAAAATATTGAATTTCGGTCTGGATATCATCAGATTTATGTGAAGGATAAGTATATTCACCATTATCATCATTTTAATTTTGAATAAAATGTGATGTTGCTCGTTATGAAAAATTATCTAGATATATTCATGGGGTTGATAAATTCAGTTTTTAGTGAGTCCTTAGATTATTTCATTATAGTTTTTGTAACAGCCATAGGTTTTAAAAATAAATTGAAATTCACAATACATTACTTTATTTTTAAAGTTAAATCTAATTGTTAAAAAATAATTTTATCACTTCTATGATTTAAATTTTAAAAAATGGTCATATACGATTGTGGTTAGTAAGTTATTTGGAGTATGATATAGCAAACTTATTTATTTAGTAAACAGTAACATATCTTTATGAATAATAATATTTATATTAATATTACCCTAATGAATAATAAATTTAATTATTTATTTATTTTCTTAAGGTTCTTAAATAACAACATCTTGATTAAGTTTTTATGGTGTTAAAAAATGAGTTATCATTTTAATATTGTTATATTTTAATAAAAAATGATTTTGTTGAAAAATTTATTAAAAAAATTAGAAAATTATTTTTATAAAATGGTTTTTGATTTTAAATTTTACACCTCAAAAAATGGATAGGGTGAACTTTTAGTTTTTTTCTAATGTTCTAGATTTTTTTATGAATAGTGAAAAACATTAAAATACTTTATATTTAAATTATTTATTACATACACTATTTATGTAATAAAGGATAGTGTAATCATGCTTTTTTTGAATGAAAATTACATATTTACTATTTTGACCATAATAATTATGACTATTCATAATCTTGGACAAAAATAATAAATTAATTATTAAAATAATGTAATATACCTCCTCTACTCCAATATAAATGCCACCATCATTCCACTCTTCCTCTCACACCTCTCAAGCCTTGAAAATTGTCTACGTTTTTTAATATCCTCTCTCCAAGGATATTCCAAACATTTAAGCCCTTTTGGTATCACCCAAAATCCAAAAATGAAGGCCTTCAGAAAGATCTCAAATAGAAGAGAACAAATGGTATGAATCTTATTCCATTTTCATGTATATTCTTTTTAATTATTTACTTTTATTATATTCTTCTCCACTAAAATTATCCAAGATTCATGAAAACTCTATAATCTTATATATTCTGTATGTAATCATTTTCATGTAAAAAAATAATAATCATTATTCCTCTCCTCTCCCTCTAATTCTAAAAAAACCACCATCCGTGCTGTGTCAATTTTAAAAAATCATAGATGATTTGTTTTAAATTTCCATTACATCCTTCAGATCTGGTCATAAAACAATTTAAGTTGTCAAAAAAAATTAAATGTTTACTATGTAACATTTTTTATGTTCGGTACTGAATTTATAGTCATTCCATTACATTATATAATGAAACATGTTCATAGTTGTTGAGAAAAAGACAAAAATCATATAAACAAATATAATTAATGTTTTATCTAAAGAGTCATCAATATATATGATAAAATAAATATTTACAGTATCATTCAATATTTTGGAAAACAGATTAATACCATTTATTTACACTTCTAGAATTTCGTTCTCATACGACATGAAATCAAATAGAAACCGACCAATGAAATCATTTCAAGAACACACCAAAAACAATGAAAGTAACTTAATAATAACAGTTAATGTGTGAAATAATGTTATAAAATATTCATATAAGGTGTTAGAAATATAATAATGTTTCTATAAACTTTTAATAAAACTTATTTAACCACTATACAAGAGTTATAAACAATATATAAGTACGAAAAACCTGAGGTAAGGTAATTCTTAACCCGATTTCCATTCTTTGGATTAACCTTATACTTCATTATTTAAGTGGTATTAACTTTTTTTGTGTGATTAATTTTGTTTATATTATGTTTCATTATGGGTATATATAGTGTATATACATATTATATTGACACTATTAATTATCTCTTCAATTATATGATATTATTATGGGGATTTTATTTTTAAATACTCATTTAAAACTCCATTTTACGGAATTCAAAAGCAATGTTTTCATGAAATTATTCATTTATTATGATTATTTTTTTAGATCGTGGGAATTCTTTACCATGAAGGGTGGGTACTATATGTCCCTCCAATTAATTAGGAATGTGTAAGTTGGACACCGGTCGCATGGTTACTCTATGTGTAGAAGTGATTGTTACACCATTAGGTAGCTGTGAGGGTTACATTGTAAAGTAGTGGTGTGGGTTACAAATAATAAGTTACCCATGAGGGTTAAAATATAAATAATTAATTCCCCAATATCCATTTATTTTTCTATTTATGTTATTTTTTTGGTGGAAATATCTTAGAAATATCATGTCTCTAGAGTAATTTTATTTGGGTGACAAGTATGTCTCTTTGAAAATTATTTCATATGTTACAAGTATTCATAGACTAATGTTTTATTTCCTTCTTTTTTTCTCTTTTACAATTATATTTGTTCTCATCCCATGATTTTAAATTACTTTCATAGGTTATACGGATGTGTAAGACAATTAAATAATACAAGATAAATGTTATGACTATTAGTCAAAGAAAACATGTTTTATTTGAAATGTTTTAAATTTTGGAAGAAATGGATACAGTTATTTTGGGTATCTACACTGTATAAATATATAATGTTATGTATATGTTCTATAAAGACTCTCTTAAAATATAAACATTAAAAAATATTCAATGATAAAGGAAGTGAGTTCTTGACTAATATTGAAGATTATATAATGTAATAAGGCTGAGTCATTATAATTGGAAGTAAATGATGATCTAGGTAACATTAAGGTATTAAATGATGTTAATAGAATACAATAAATTATTTTTAATCTACGGTTCATTTTAAATTTTATATAATTTAAATATTACCATGTTTTTTTCACCTATGTTATGTTAGTTCAAAATGGTTTTCTATAGAAGAAATAGGGAAAATGAAGTAGATAGGCACCGACATAATGATATCCTTCTGAATCTGCAGCTTGGAATGGTAGGGATTGGAATGAATCATTTTATGAAAGTAATGGATTAGCCAACACAATCAATAAATGGTGGTAGAATACATTCAAGGTAAGAACCATAGTTACCATAAATGAACTTTGCGATAGTGGGACCTTTTATGATGAAACACTAATCCAACTTTTAGTGGATCTTCTGAACCAGTGGTGGATTAAGGATGTGTTGAAGGCCTTGAAAAGATATTCTATGTTATAGGATATTTAGAGAATCAAAATTTATGCCTTTCAATTTATCATTTTGAATTTGAAGCTGATCAGTAGTGTTTAATACTAAAAAATACCAGGGATTGAGAAGAGATTGAATCCTTTGAATGGGATTAATTTAAATGTATTTTCCTTGAATAAAATTTTACTAAGGTGGTTTGATATAGAATGTAGAACTGATCCATTTAATTATTGAAAAATGTGGATGATTTGGTGGATTTTTATGAAGAAAACTTTACCCGACTTTTGAGGTATTCTCCAAATCTTATTTTGGATCTTGATAGAAAAATCAACCACTTTTACTCAGGATTAAATCCAATGTATCAAATGATTTTGGCCTCCAATGAATTAAAATTTTATGAGAAACTTGTCTAACTTTCTGAGAGGGAATAGATCGAGTTTTCTGATGATCACATACAATCTGAAAACAAGGATAAGAATAGGTGCAGATGGAAATCGATGGGCAACCATCAATCAAAGAAATACGATGGTAAGAAATTATAGTTTCTAGTTTGTGAAAAGTTTGAAAAAACCCTAGGTAATGCTTTTACAAAATAGGGAAGTGTTTTGTATGTGTTAGGTTTGGACATATTCTATGATATTGTAATTCAAATGATCCTAAGACTAATACTGATAATCATACTGTAAATTTATTTAAATGTAGTGAGATGGGTCATTATTCAAATGTATGCAGAAAGAGAGTTAGGAATGATGAAAAAAATATATAATATAAGCATAAAGGTGTAGTGATATCCTTTTGGACTATGTTAGAATAATTCGGGCAATCCATTGAAGTTCTATTAGGTGCCTTGTTTGTTTACATAGATTTTTCTAATGTCTTTTTTTGAATGGGTTCTACAAATTCAATTATTTCTAAGTAATTTTTTGGTAAAATGGAAATATAACCTCAACAAATGAGACTAGAACATATTGTTAAAACACGAGGGGAAATATTATAGAAAATAATAATGATAATAATCATTCTATTTTGCTAAATTGAGAGAATTTACCTTCAATCCTTTTTGTTTTTTCTTAGTAGAGTTTGATGTCATTTTTGAAATGGATTGGATTTCTGTTTATCATGTTAATATTGACTGTAGACCTAATGAAGTTGTTTTTCAGAAAGAGTTTTAGTTTGTATACAAGAATTACCCCATAAAATTGATAACATATTAGAATGTTGAGAAACTATTGAAATAGGGAAATTACTGTTACCTTTCTCATATTGTTGAAAATAGGGGAACACTTTAGATTAATGATGTGCTAATGGTAAATGAATACCATGATGTTTTTTCCTGATAGGTTACCCATTGTCATACCTAATCAAGAAGTCGAATAAAAAACTGACTTAGTTTCTTATGATAAGCCAATTTTAAAACCCCTTTATCAAATAACTAATATGGAAATTATTGAATTGAAATATCAGTTGAAAGAGTTTATAAATAAAGGATTCATTCATCCAATCGATTTAACATGGGGTGCTCGTGTTTTATTTGTAGAAAAATGATGGTTCTATGAGGCCATGAATTGATCATAGAGCTTTGAATAACATCACTGTAAAAAACATGTACCCTTTTCTCATATCAATAACTTGTCTGCTAAGATCATGGGAGATTGGTACTTTTCAAAGATTTACTTGATCTATGGACACCATCAGCAGAAGGTGAAGGAGGATGAAATCCCAAAAATAACATTTTGTACTAGATATAGGCATTATAAATATTTTGTTACGCCAGATGGGTAAACAAATGCACCTAATGTATTCTTGAATCTTATTAATAGAATATTTCATGAGTACTTGGACAAGATATTAGTTAGGTTTATTGATGACATTATGATATTTTATTTAAGTAAATAGGATCCTGAAAAACATCTAAGGGTTGTTTTGAAAACCATAAGGGAAAAAATGTAAGTAAAATTCAGCAACTGTGATTTCTATTTACAATAGATTAATTTTTTTTGGAACTTTAAAAATAATGATGGAATACCAATTGACCCTTCCAAAACAAAAGTTGTTGATGAATGTCCATGACCTAAAAATTTTACATAAATTCGTATTATTCTTGGATAAGATGGTTATTTCATACAATTTTCTGAAAACATTGCATTGTTATATATCCCACTAACAAATTTAACAAGAAAAGGGTATAAATTTATTTTGGAATGAATAATTTGATGTTTCTTTTTAGGAACTAAAGAAGAGATTATAGAATGCTTCAGTTTTATCCTTGCCTTCCTAAAATGGTGAGTTTTTCATCTACAACGATGCTTTATTGAGGGTTCTTTGTTGTTTCTTGATAAATAATTACTAGGTAATTGCATATGATTCAAGATAACTAAAACCTCATGATTAAAATTATCCCACATGTAATTTGGAATATGTAGTTGTTGTTTTTTTTTTAAATTTAGAGGCATAATTTATACATATCTAGATATCAAATATATACTAACCATAAAATTTTTAAGTATATATTTACTCATAAGTAATTAATCATGAGGTAGAGAAGATGGATTTAACTAATATATGATTATGATTTAACAATATATTACCATCCTAGAAAATAAAACAATGTAAAAGATTCCTTGAGTCAAAAACATCACGCATCATTAACCATGTTACATTTGGAATACAACCTCGCAATTAAAGATTTGGGGAATTTTGAGGTAGAAGTTGTTTGTCTAGAAAATACATCTATTTTGTTTCATGTTTTACTGTAGTCATTATTATCAGAAATAATCAATAAAGCACTAATGAAATATCGTGAACTATAGAAAAAATTAAAATTGGGTAAAATTGGAACACTGTCACAGTTTTACCTTGATAATGATTGTGTATTGAGATTTGGAAAAATATTGTGTGTGCCTTCAGATCCCCAGTTAAAGAAATAATTGTTTGGTGAAGGTCATTGTTCATCATTTTTAGTTCATCCTGGAAGTACAAAGATTTACAGAGACCATTGGGAGTATTACTATTGTGATGGAATAAAAAGAGATATTTCATATTTTACTGTGAATTGTTTTACATGTCAACAGGATAAACTAGAGTGGTAGTAACTGAATGGAATGCTTTAGCCTTTACTAGTACAATGGTGGGAATTCGAAAATATATCCATTGAATTCATTGTAGGGATACCAAAAACATCTCTATATAACAATTCAATATTTATTATTCTTGATCATTTGACTAAATATGCTCATTTTTTTCTATTTTATATACAATTAATTTGGACCAGCTTTCTCAGTTGTACATTAAATATATTTTCATGTTACATGTAGTACTATTTCCTATTGTATTTGACCAAGAAGCCAAGTTCCTTCTATCTTTTGGAAGGGCCTTCAGAAGTCGTTGAGCACAAAATTAAATTTCAGTTAAAATTTTCATCCCTAATCAGATGGTTAGTTAGAACGAACGATTCAGGATTTGGAGGATTTGATTTGATATTTTTCAATATACTACCAAGGAAGTTCGGATTAACATCTTTCTCTAGTGGAATTTTCTTTTAACAACAATTTTTATTTTAGAATGCAGATTGAACCTATTAAAGAATTGTGTGGGATGAGGTGTTGATGTATAGCTTTTTGGGATAAATTAGGAGAAAGGAAGTAGATGAGGCAATAATTAATAGAGTAAGTGGACTATGAAGTGATGAAAATATATCAACACATGAGGACTTTTCAGAGTATGAAGAATTTTGTTGCATATATCCGGATGAAATACTTTTCACTCACGGAAGGTGATCATGTATTTCATAGAATTCAACAATGGAAAAGTTTTATGAAATTTTGGTAATAAAGGAATGATAATACCAATTATCATTGTAATGTATGAAATACTGGAGAGGGTTGGACAAGTCACATATTGAGTAGCTCTGCCTCAAATTTTATCTCAGTTACACATGGTTTTTCATGTTTCTATGTTGATAAATCATGTGCTATATTCATCTCATGTTTTGATATTAAAGGTAGTTCAACTAGAATATAACGTTTCGTATAAAGAGAGACCTACTAAACTTGTTGATCTAAGAGAAAATTCATTGTGGATAAGGTAATACACAAGGTAAATTTTTTGTGGACAAACCACATTGTTGAAGAAGAAACATAGGAATCTTAAAATGTAATGATAGAAAGGTACCCTATCTTGTTTAATAAGTAAATAAATTGTGAGAATGTAATTTCCCGAGGGTAGGGATAATGTAACACACATTGTTTTTAAAAATAAATTGAAGTTTCTGAAGCATTGTTTTATGTAGATAGTTATAACTAGTCATTAAAACAAAATTTTCCAACTTCTGTGATTTGAATTTCAAAAAATGGTCATCTATGGTTGTGATCAATAACTTATTTGGAGTCTGATAGAACCAAATTGTTTTTTGGTGAATAGTAACGCACCCTTATGAATAGTAATATGAACCTAATGAATAGTAAATTATATTATTATTTTATTTTCTTAAGGCTTTAAGATAATTACATCATAATTAATTTCTTTAGGTGTTAAAATATGGGTTATATATTTGAAACTATAATTTTTGAATAAATGATGATTTTAATTAAAAATTAATTTAATAATATATAGAACATTATTGTAAATAAAATGTAGTTAAATTTGAAATTCAACACATTGAGTTTTAGTTATGGTGAATCTTTGGTATTCTTCTGAAATTCTTGATTTTTTGATGAATAGTGAAATACGTTAAAATACTGTATATTCATTTTATTAGTTAAATACACTAATTTTGAAATAATGGATGATGTAAGCCCACTTATGTCAAACAAACATGGTATATTTAATATTTTGGTCATAGGAATGAAAAATATTCATATTCGTGGACATAATTATTAAATTAACGATTAAAATAATGTAAAATCCTTCATCACCTCTACTATAAATACCACCCACATTGCCCTCTTCCACTCACACCTCCCAAGCATCGAGCATTGTATAAGATCTATCAAATCCCATCACTAAGTCTCTTACCCACATATAAATTCTTTTTGTCTCACCCAAAGGCAAAAACCAAAGGCCTTATGGAGGATCACAAGGAGAAGAGATCAAGATGTAAGAATCTTCTTCCTTTTTCACGTTTTTTCTTTTCAGTTCATTTTTTCTTATACTCTCTTCACATCACCTTATCCAAGAGGTATGAAATCACCCGAAACATATATATTATATATGTTATCATGTTCATGTAAAAAAATAATCATCCTTCTTCCTCTCTATTCCCACTTATTTTCAAAAATAAAAACGCCATCCCTCATATGACAATTTACCAAAATCGTGGATGATGTGTTTTCAATTTCCATTATTTCTGTCAAAGATAATCATATAACAATTTTAATGGTTGAAATAAAATTTAATGTGTATTATTTAACATATTTTATATTTTTTAATGGTCTTCTATGCATGAAATTATATTGTATAATGAAACAACTTAATGATTACCGAGGAACCACCAAAAATGATCTAAACAAATATCATTACACTTTTATCTAAATATTCATCATCATATATGACAAAATATGATTTATGGTATAATTAAATATTATGAAAACATATGAATACCATTAATTTAATCTTTTTTAATTTCATTCCCATATGAAAAGAAAATCAAATAGAAATCGGTCATGGAAATCATTTAAAGAACACACCTCGAACAATGAAATGTACGAAACAATAATAATTAAAGGGTGAAATGATATAACAAAATGATTATATAAGGTATAATAAAAATTAAAATGTTTATTTAAGATACTAATAAAACTTTTTAAACATTATATTTGAGGTTTATAAAAATCTTAAGTAAGAAAAACCCAAGTTAAGGGAATTCTTAACCAAATATCCATTCTTTGGGTTAACCTTCTACTTCATTATTTATGTGTTTTTAAATTATTTTGGGGTATTAATTTTGTTTATATTATTTTTAGTTATTTGTATTTAAAGTGTTTATACGTGTTTTATTAACTCTATTATTTATTTACATATTTATATGATATATTAAGGGGAATTTCATTCAAAATCCATTTTTAAAATTTTGGATTAGGAAATTGAAAAACATGTTTTTTAAGAAATTATTCGTGTATTATGATTATATTCTGGATCCTGGAAATTATTTATGATTAATTGTTGGAGCTATATCTCCCTCCAATTAATTGTGTATGTGTATGTTGGAGGTCGGCCGTATGGTTACTCCCTGTGTAGTTTCAAGGGTTACAACATAAGGTAACAGTGAGGGTTACATTGTAAGGTAGCTGTGATGGTTATAAATCACAAGGTTTTCACGAGGGTTACAATATAACTATGTAATTCTACCATATACCTATATGGTTCTATTTAGGTTGTATATGTTTTGTGGAAATCTCTTTTAAATCTCTTGTTTCACAAAGTATGTTTATATGTATGACAAGTGTGTCTTCATACAAATGAATTCATACGTTACAAGTGTTCTTGGACTAATGTTTTCTTTCATTTTCTATATCACTTACTGAGATATTTTTTCTCATACCATGTTTTTAAATTATATTCAGAGGTTAAAAGGTGGTGTAATAAAAATAAGGAATCCAACCTTAATGTTTTCATGATTTTGTGATGAAAACAAGATTTAATTAAAATGTTTTATATTATATAAGAAGTCACTATTATCATTTTGGGTATGTATATTCTTTAAATATAGAATGTTATGTATGTGTTATATCTTAAAACTATAAAACTATAAACTCAAAAAGATAATGAATTTAAAAGGAAGTTATTTCTTGACAAAAATTCAAGATTATTTAATGTAATAAGGCTGGGTCCTTATAGTTTTCAACAATGACAGTATTTTGTACTCGGTGTCAGAGGAAGAGCTTGTAGAGAATGTACAATCAATTTTGGATGTCCTTCATCATGACAACCTATTTGGGAAATTGTTGAAGTGAGAGTTAGGGGATAATAATGTCCATTTCATGGGTAATGTGTTACCCAATAAGAAGAATCTATGGATCCATTGAAGATATATGAAGTTGTATCATGGGTGTCCTCTAAGAAAGTGGTAGAGGTGTAGAGTTTAATTGGTCTTGCTGGATATTATAGGAGGTTATAAAGCTGAATTATCTTAGGTTGTTATTCCTATGAAAACATTGAATATAAATTATATTTAATTATTATGGAATGATAAGTGTCATTATGATTTTGAGTTCCTAATGGAGAAGTTGTTTTTCCCATTAATTGCTTGTTTATAGCTGGAGGAGTGCAGTTTATGTTCTTCTATGATGACTAGTGTCTTATTTTTTGTTTTGTTATTATATAAATAAATATAATTTATATCTTATGGGTATCAGTATTTATATACTCATGATATTAATTATCCTTCTAATTATCTTGAGTTGGAGGTGTTCATATTTTCATTGATGTTCTGGTGAAATTACTTCACCAATGAGTGTTTTTTTCGTTTTTTTATTATCATGATATATTGATTAATGTATTATCCCATCATACCATGAACAAACACCAATGTTAGTAGATGGAGTTCCTATAGGACTATGAATTTGAGATTTAATATATTACAGGAAAGGTATTTCTTGTAGCCGTTACACTTAGTAAGATGTAACATAGTCATGCTGTGTGTGAATCTGAGGATTATAAGAGAGTTATTAATGAACTATCAGTGATGCATATTGATATAGGATTGATTAGAGGTATAGGTTTTATTATCTATATTAAATTGTAGTCATAATTGTTTTATCTTGTTGAGGAGTCCTAGTTAGGGAATTCTGGTGTGGAGGCCTAGGGATACCAAGTTATATTTAGTAAATCCATTGATAGTTGGTCTAAGGGTAAAATAAACTGGATGTTGTTTCATGGAAAGATTTTTGTTGCTCCAGTGATGATATAGATTTTCCTCCATCATTCCCATTTTTATACTTTGGCTGTATAACCTAGTGTGACAATGATTAAATGATCATTGCTATGTCATTTTTGGTGTCCTAGGTTATATCATGCAATTTTTTATTTTATTTATCGGTTTTTTGACTTCCAGAAGGTGATAGTCAAGCCCCATGTTCTTAATAGGTTTCTCTAGCCATTAGATGATCTTTAGTGGAAGTGGGAAGACATATATATGGGATTAATTATTAGTTTACCTCGATCATATAGTGGTTTAGATCTTATACGGGGTATTTTGGGTCATTTAATGAAATCATCCCACTTATAGTACTCAAGGTGTCATGATCAGTGGAAGTATTGTCGAGTCAGTATTTGGAGGAGGTTGTCTGAATCCAAGGAGACCCGAGAATGACCATTTCAAATTGAGATACTTGTATTTACTTCAAGAGTGTGGAGGGGTCTCCATCATTTATTTGGTTTTTCGTTAATACATACCAATACATTTGATCTATAAAAGATAGTTTGATAGATCTGACCATCCAAGATATCAATGATAATTTGTGCTCTTTTTCTTATAATTTAGAGGATCAAGGGTGAGGAAATTTTCATTGGGAATGTTTTCTGTAAAAATATTTTCCACTCTACCATTGGTATTGTTACATTTCAATATTTGTATATATGTCCTTTTCATTCTCTATTTTGTTGGACTGGGGTTAGAGAGGTAGCAATTATTAGGCTGGAACTGATACTTAATTTGATAGTGATTGCACAAGTAATTCATCAGAGTACGAAATCACATTCAAATTATAAAGAATAATTTATTGATCATAGGATGATACCTCCGCAGTCCATCGTAGAAGATCATGTGTTCAAAAAGGTAACTTCTTTTCATGGTAGTGAATGATTGGCTATGGGAGATCTCTTTCTACCTGGTTTGTTTTTTCTTTTGAGGTGTTGGGTCATATTGGAGCTGTCACATTCTGATAAAACATTCCCCTATGTTTATCATGATAAATTTTGTTTGTCACATGTTACAGATACATTGTTTTCTTCATAATGACTCACATTTCATTGATTTGGGAGTGATAAATGTTGATGATTTTGAGACCATTGGGGAGTTCCCGATGGAGCTCCAGAACTAAAAAATGAATGTGTTTTGGGGGTGTATTATTTCTTTTGTTTGTGTCTTATAGATGCATGGTTTCCTAATATAGAGTACCTCAGAATGTGAGTAATATTTTCACACTCAGTTACTCTAGTTTTTTGATGTGTATCCTTATCTTTCTATGTTGTCATTTTGGGGATGTTGATACTTTTGTGTTTTTAGATGATTTATGTTATTTTTTATTTTCGTTTTATTCTCTTTTGAGAGGTACCTCTCATGGGAGAGTGTTTATGAGATATTTGTGGCTGTTTTATCATTTTATTCATGTTCCTCTACCGAAGTGGTTGAGCTTCAATGGTGGAGAAACCTTTGAGAGTTATCTCGCTTGGTGTCTATTTTGAAAATACCTTTTCGTTTCCCTCTAGGGTTAGTTTTGGATTCTTGAGGAAAATAATCGTTAAAGAGGTATAAAGGATAAGGTCCTATATCCATGTATCTTGACCCTTTTCATATGTTTGTGCACGTGATGCACAAAGTAGGCTATGAAGTGTTCTAGTGGGGTTTGGCTATAAAATGTTCAATGTAGGAAGATTTCACATCATTTAATCCCTACTGGGCATGTTAGTTAGATTACCTACTTATGTAGGGAGGGTTCATGATTTTTAATTAATTATAGTTAAATAATAAAAAGATGAGATGTTTTTTGTGAACTCCGAACCTTGAGGATTGAATGATGTGAATTTTGATTACACATCATATAAATCCATAATTGTTTATATCATTAAATGTCTCATATTCTCAATATATTATCTAAAACCTATAGTTACAACATATTCCTCTCTTATTCTAGGTGATATGTATCCCTCCTTCTATGTGTTTTGAATTCCCATTGATGAGAATCAATTCTTGGCATCCGCCTTTGAGTTGTGTTGAATCAAGGTGAGTTCTACCTCCATTCTCTAGAGGATTTACTTAGTTTGATCTTATTTTCTATTGTTTCTCCATGCCACACTTTGGTGTATAATCACCCATTTTCTAATGTGTTTTCTTTGTTTTTTTGGTTTGATTGTGCTTCATACCTTCATATGGGTGTAGTTCATGTAATAGAGGTGATCGAAGATGAATAAAGTGATCTATTCTCATGTGAAGAATGCTGATGGCTTTTGAGGTAGAATAGTTTTTTCCTCCCTTTTATTTACATGCAATTTTATATTGATCATGATTTATCCCTTTGAATAGAAATGAAATTATCTGAATAATTATTGAACCAGGTTAAAAAAATAGATATTTATCACTTGTTGCTAATGTTGTTTATTTTTATCAGAATATCAGTTTTACTCATACTTCTCTATATTGTGGGATATATATTTCTTTCATTGTTAAATTTTTATTCTTAATAGAAATTTGAAAAATAATTTAAATCCATAATTAATTTATCATTAATGTTTTGAGACATTTAAGAGGAATGTTTGTAATCCGGTGGAAAAAGTAACTTGATGATAATAAAATTGATGCAATGTGCATGTTTAAAATAATTGATATTCCATCTGATTAATGGAATTGATAAAATTTATTAATGAACAAGAATCATGAAGAAAAATTTGGATAATAATTTAAAAGTAATGACACATGATAATGGAATTTCTCAAAGTTGTTGAAACCAGAATAAATGCTAATAGACTGTTTTGGCTTTGATAGATTTTATAGTTTGATTCCTTAGGTTTCTATTAGTAGTAATCTATTAATAAATTAATCTTTTATCCTTATAAGGAATACAAATGGGTTTTTTGATTAATATATTTATCTATGGATTATTTTTCACCTTTGATTTATAAGGTTGAGTGCCATATTTTGGAGTTCTGAGTTCTCATTTTTATGTGAAGGAGGAATGGCTTATTTTGAGGGCACAGTTGAATTTGGTTTTTTGTTCCTACTACATTGTGATGATATCTAT
Source organism: Viscum album (assembly GCA_963277665.1). Classification (NCBI taxonomy): domain Eukaryota; kingdom Viridiplantae; phylum Streptophyta; class Magnoliopsida; order Santalales; family Viscaceae; genus Viscum; species Viscum album. The sequence goes on from OY728167.1 coordinate 969,026,237, forward strand.
ATATGTTCCTAACTAAATTATATTGATATGGATAATATTGGTATGGATACTGTGATGTAGGGACGGTAGGCCTAGATTTGATGTGAGCCTAATATGGATGGGCCTGGGACGGAAATTGTGATATGTGGGTATAGAGGTCCGGATGATATAATATTAGTTGATTCTTATGATGGATAGATTAATTATTATATGTATGTGGGTGTCGATGAAGGAAATAGTGGTGAGGGAAAGGGTTTAATATTTTCTTACCAATTGATGTGATACTTAGAGCTGGTATAGAATCGTTTGAATTTGTTCAGTGGTTGATGGTCAGATTTCTTATTAACCTACACTCTTTCCCCCTTCTAAAGGGATATGGGGGAACAATGTTGTTTATTTTTCTTAGTGGTGGGTTAGGATGGGTTTCCTAGAGTACCTAGATATAGAATGATGAAAATAATGAATAATTATTTTTTTTACCATATTCGTTTGTTGAAGATGGAATTCAGTGCTTAAGAGATTGTAATATTGACAAACCGTGGACATGGTTTTCATTATACGTGGAGAGAATAAAAATTATTCTCGTGATTAATGTAATGTAATTTAATATAACGAGGAATAGTTATAACAGTTAACTAATGGAAAATTATTTAATTAATGTAAAGTAAATTTCATAATTAATGAAGTAGTTAATGCATCTCTTTTATATGCATATGTGATTATAGGAAACATGTGCTTAGTTGAGGTAGTTGGGAGTCCGAACAACATTAGATGCAGTTGATTATATGAATAGGTTATTAATATAGTGTGGTTGTGAGAAATATTTTTATCCTGTATATTTTGTGATTTTATATGCTGCCCCACCCATGTTGGTTAGGGAAGGTGACACCCAGTGGACTCTAAGAGATATGTTTTCAATTCTCTCGGTAGTTACTTGGGCTGGTATGCACAGTTTTTAGTTTTTTCATATATGTGTGTAGAGGGTTCTGATGTATTGTTGTTATTTCACACAAATTTATTACCCGATGAACTATCTAAATGATTATTATCTGTATGATGTGTCTAGGATATGATGTCCTTAGTTACATACTTGGTGGAGGTGTTGTAATGAATTGAGTTATAATTCCTTGTTATTAATACATGTCATACGGGTTATTGTGGCTCTGGAAAACATGGTTACTATATAGTAAGTGATACGGGTGGTATGGTTATTTGATGCATGATGTTCATGTAGTGGTGCCTTTCCTGGGTGTTTTGTTTATCGACATACATTTGGACAGTGATACGCTAGACGTATGACATTGGAGAACATAGAAAAATCAGCGAGGAAGCGGGATTGGGACACCATTGAAGTTTTCATATTATAATATATTCTCTCGTGTATGTGATTCTTAGTGAGAGTTATCCATGGTGGGGCAGGGAACATAGTATACATGTTTTGGTCATGATTTAGTTTCACAGTTGTCCACTCTGCTTTAACACTCATTCTTTATCTTTTTTATGAGAGGTTGTAGAGAGACTCGGGAAGTCACCATCTCTCTCCCTTCATTATGGTAACATTGTAGGGAGGGGTTCATGAGTGTTTTAATATTTATATATTGTATTTATAAAATATTTATACACAATTTTGTAAAAATGGAATATTTTATTAATATATTTTCATTTATTATAAATATGACATTTGATATAAAATGCATACATAACATAGAAAGACCAATAAGAACATCATTCTCATAAATGAAGAATAAAATAAGTGATATTTATAGAAAATAAGGAAATGATAATGATGGAATAGTATAAAAATTATCCATCTTATAAATTAATTTCTAATATAATTATATCATAGAATAAGTAAATAAATGTTTGAAAAATGATAAATTAAGTGTTTGTTTTTTTGAAACATAAAATCTTATTTACAATTTTATAATTAATGAAATTATTTAAAATATTTTTTTTTCATAAAATAGATAAAAAATTGAAATTTTGTTATATTATAATTAATGTATAATTTAATGAGGCCATAATTAATTTTTCACTATTTCATAAAATCATTTATAATAGTAAAATTAGAACTTTTATAGTAAATGATTATTTTTATTAAAACTAAAATTTGTCATATTTAGTAAATTATTTTTTAAAAAAGTAGTCCACTTTATAATAAAATATTTTGAAAAATGGGTAGGGTTTTTCCTGTGTTTTTCTACATTGGTTGAATTTTTTGTGAATAGTTAAATATGATAATTTACGATATGAGCTAAACATAGGAATTATTGAGTCATGGATGTCATATTTATGAAAGGATAACCCGATAGTTTAAAATTTACTAAACCAATTACTATATTTAGTTACATAATAACCTCTATTGATAGTCTTTATCCAAAATTATAAACCAATGAATAAAAAAATCAAAAACACGCCTCTTCCCCCATAAAAATACCACCCATTACATCCACTTCTCCTCACAGCTTCCAAGACCATTAGATTTCCTAAATTCAGGAAAATCACTTTCCCAAGCCTCTTCCTCACATCCATATGCTTCGAATCTTGACAAAATACTAATCCCAAGTCTCTTATTAGGTTCTCAAGGAGACAATATTCTTGAGGTAAATCCCTCAATCCTTCTCTCTCAATTTCATTTATTTTCATATCCTCTCATAAAATCCCATATTAAAAATTGGTTTGATAATTGCATTATATTATATATACTATAATTTTATTATATCTATAGACTATCCATTATCAATTATTTTATCCACTTTTTTTCAAAAAAATTAAAACTTCACTTGTTATGTATCGATTCATCAACTTCATGGATGAATTTTTTTTTCATTCACCCCCTTAAAAGAGGGTAATAAAACCATTATTATGGTCAAATAATATTTTATTTTACATATTATAAGATATATAATGTTTTGGAACAAATATATAAACATGATATTAAATAAAATTTAATAATTTTTTAATACACGTAAAAACCAAAAATATAAATTAAATCATCTTCACTAACACTTTATCTATTGAATAATCATCAAACCATAATAACAAATGATACGTAAGACCATTTAAAATTTTTTATGTCAAATAATAATATATAATTTCAGTTCTATATAATTATTATCATTTTACATGATCTTTCATACTTGTATACAAGTGAACCGATCATGAAAACCAAGAAAACAAACCCTCCTTGAATGATAAAATTGAACTCTAGAACTCATCAATATGGCCACAAATGAACTACATAAAATTATAATAAACACGATACATGTATTAGTGGATATTGATTTAGTATGTAATGAATATAATTTTATTATCCAGGGTATTAAAGGGAAGAAATTATTCTGATATAATGTAAGGGGATTCTCAAACCAAACTCCCTTTCTTCGGGTTATACCTCTTTCATGACTAATTTCAGTTTAAATATTCATTTAGTGTTCCTTGAATATAATTTATTTTTTTTGTCCCTTTTACTTTTCAATTATATACATTGTTAAATCTGTTTTCAACATAAATGTAAATATTTTTTCAAAAATAACTCTTTTCAAATAGACATTTTGACACATGATGTGTTGTTTGTTGTTCAATCAAGAATGGTGAATGAAATACCAAATTTTGTTCAATTTTTATTTGAAAACACCATTATTATACATGATTGATGAAATATTTATGAAACCATTATTTTACATGGGTTACATCATGAATTTCAATGATATATGTTATATGTGTCATGCGTGATTAGGTAAATGTTATGATGTTACTGGTGCACCTGAAATTATATAGCACACTAATGCATTAGGTAATGTGATGTATATCATCACATAATATGATAAATTCAATTAAATGATTCTTTATTTTCATAGAATTATTATTTTATTATTCTTCGTATATTTTATGCATGAACATGGTGCTAGCTTTGTTCACAACTATGTATGCTATTTGACCATAAGGAAATAATGTTTCGTTTTTATGCATCACCACTTTCCATCATTTTATCTAATTATTCATCTCATGGTTATAAATATGACCTTATTATTATTTTATGATTATTATTATTATTCTCACCCAAGTTATATTTATTCATTTCGTTATTCATCCTCTTATTGAAATTTTAGATTACCCCTTTCTTTGATATATATCCATAAGTGATTCCTTATACTAAAGATAATGTGAATTTTACTACATAGATAGAGAAGAAGAATGAAATAATGTTAGTGTTTTAATATTTATAAGTGATGTCTGGTCCAAATATTCCCATTCCAGTAAAACGTTTCATCCTACTTTTTCAATGATATTATGGTTTTTATCTTTAAAATAGTGTAATAGTTATGCAAGAAAAAGCACGATTGCTATATTTGGTATCAAATGATGTTATATTAAATTTCATAATTAGGATTAGAGAACATTATAGAAAACCATTACTATTAGACTAAGTATATGTAATCATCAAAGAAGATTAGTTTTTTAATAAAAAATACTAAACATAGGGATCCCATAATATATTACTTTAGATTTAATATCACAAATAAATAAATTATTAATTCATTATTTTTTTACTCTTGTTTTTTTCAAAATAAATTAATTTTAGAAAATGGTAATGATCAAGATAATTCAGGCCAACAACTCATGTGAAAGACAATGCAATGATTTCTCAAATGTCATTCCCAAATCCTGGGGAGGTGGAGTTCAAAATTTCATAGTGATGCTTCACCATCTGTCTCAAGATATGTATAATAACCTAAGTAATGTGAAAATTATACCTTTACTCAATAAGTATTAACTAGACATTGAGTTTTTTATGTGGAAACAATCACCAATGTTTAGTGGAACCTCCAATCCACTTGTCACGGAATATTGTGTTAAATCAATTGAGAAGTTATTTTCTATGATCCATTATTCTGAGAATGAGAATATGACTCTTTTGATTTATCATTTAGATTAATGAAGCTAATAAATGGTGCTTTTGGTAAAGAACACCAAGCCAAATAATGAAATATAAGATATGGTGTGTTAATACATTATTAAATTAATTCCTACCAATTATTTCCCTTGAACTATTTGAACAAAGATCGAGAGATAAATTATAGAGATTAAGTGAAAAGAAGATGAATCAATCAAAACATACAAGGTAAATGTAATAAGTATTTCAGGATATACCTTGGGTTTTTTATAAAAAATTATAGAAAAATATATTTATTATTTAGTGGTTTAAAACCACACCTTCAAAAGGCTCTAGAAATTTGAGACATTGGGTGTTATGAAGAAGTTTTTTTTGTGCTCTCAATGTAGAGATGGGGTTAGGATAATGGTACCCTAGTTATGGAGATGAGAATATAGTAATGGAGTTAAAAAATTGTGGGTCATTATAAAAGAGTAATGAGGATCCAACTTATCACATGTCAAATCTTTGGGAAGAACCATCAAGGTAATTGTCTAAAAGGAATGGGGGAAATGATTCATGTGTGGGAGATAAGTACATCAATCACATGAATATAGAAAAGTCATAAAGAAGTAATACAACATGATAGAGGAATGGAGGTAGCCTATTAATGAACCACTAGTGGTTAAATGATTAAATTATAGTGAACAATTTCACTATGATATCCAGTGCACTAAAACTCGAATCTTTTAGGGTAATTAGCTTCAGCAGCCACAAATGATAAATGAGTAAGGGAAAGCTTATTCTATAACAAATAGTGTATTATAGAAAGAAAATGAAGTTTTTAAATGTACACATCTTATTCACTCAATAATGAAAATGTATGATTCGATTCTGGTTCTACACATTTCTTTATATTATGATAGTTTGATAGAACTATTGACTTAAATCACCTATAACATGAAGAAGATATATTCACAAAAACAATGTTGTACGATCATTACAAACCATGTAATGGACTATTATCTTATTGATATATTGAGAATATTTTTCGAGAAAATCTATTGATACATTCCATTATGGAATTTGATGGTATACTGGGCATGGATTGGTTCTCGTTATATAGAGAACACATCAACTATCAGGAAAAGGAAATATCTTTTCAAACTATGAACCATCAAATGATCCTCTGAAAATGCATGGGATATTTGGAATATACATTCAAAAATTATTTAATTGTGTGGGTGTTGATAACCTATAAAGAATCATACCATGATGAAGTGTTTTTGGAAAATTTAGGTATAAAACTAGATTAATATCTCATTATGAGGGGATAAAGTGATGTATTTCAGAAAGAGTTACCCTGACTTCCCCCAAATCATGATGTATAGTTCACAATATAACTCATACCTGGAGTTAATCTTATCTCAAAATTCTCTTATAGGATGGCCTCAATCGATATGGAGGAGCTAATGACGTATCTAGGAGAGAATCTGGATAAAGGGTTCATGCATCCTTATGCTTCACCTTAGGGTGCTCTAGTTTTCTTTTTAAAGGAAAAGTATAGATCAATGTAGTTTTTATAGATTACCAGGATCTCAATAAGATAATGATAAAAAACATTTATCGTCTTAAAAGAATTTAAGACTTTTTTGATTGACTACGAGGGTCCCAAAACTTATCAAATTTGGATCTTTGATTGGGATATCATCATCAGGTGGTGATGAAGGAATATAATCAGAAATTTTAATTCCTTATAATGTATGGGCACTATGATTTTCTATTGATTTCTTTTGGACATAAAAATTTCCCAAAAAAATTCTTTAGTATGATGAATAGGGTCTTCAGACACTACCTAGAAAAATAATTGTTAGTTTTTATAGATAATTTCTTTATATACTTAAATAGAATAGAGGAAAATTAGAAACATCTAATGATTGTGTTGAAATAATTAATTATAAATTGAGTTCAAAGCTCATAATGTAAAAATTCTAGATGAAGAATTTTTCATTCTTGGGACCTGGGATAACAAGTGAGGGAATTTATATGTACACCTCAAAAACAAGGAAAATTATGGAAAGGCATGTACCACCTAGTTTCATAGAAATCCATAGTTTTCTTGGATTACTAGGACTCTACTAAAGTTTTGTGAGAAATTTGTCATGATTTTCTGGCACATAAAATAAGTTAACAAGGAAAGGGGTAATGTATGTATCAATAGAAGAATGTGATGAATGTTTCAAGGAGCTAAATAAGATGGTGATCACTAAACTTTTACTCACAGTACCTACATGTGGTGAATGTTTTGCGATATATAGTGATGAATAAAATAAAGGAGTGGTTTTCATACTCATGAATAATGATAAAGTAATATCATACACCTCACAGTAGTTTAATATCCATGAGAAGAACTACTATACACATGATCTAGATCTACCTATTATGATTTTTCCCAGAAAATATAGAAACACTATCTCTATGGTGATAAGTGTGAAATATATCAGGACCAAAATAGCTTAAAGTATATATTCACACAAAATGATCTCATCATGATTCAAAGGATATTATGAGAGCTAATTAAGGAAAATTATTTCTCTATTCAGTACCATATGGGAATGGTGAACATGGTTGATGATGTTCTTTTTAGAAAAGAATAATTTAATCTATATATGATACATAATGAGAATGAACCTATCTTCAGGGATATGAAACATGTGGATTTTGAAATCATAAAATATGGCAATACATTCTATCTTCCTCAAAATATTTCCTAACTATATTTACAATAGAAGACTATGGATCCCCAAAGGGATGATCTGGAGTAATAAAAGAATGTGAATGCAACAAATGAAGGTAAAATATATGATTTCTAAATCAAGGATGATGGTTTGATATTGTTTGGAATAAGGATTTGTGTGCCTTCATCACTTAACATATAAAGGGATATATTGGATAATTCACATAGCTTGTACTTCTCTATCCATCCTCAAAGTACCAGGACATAATGTGATCATCATGTGAACTTCTTGTGGGGAAAAAATGAAATATTATATTTTGGATGATATCTAATGAAATTTAATATGTTAGAAATATAAATTATAATTTCAAAAATTCAATGGGAGGATGAAAACATTACCTATAACAATGTGGAAATGGGAAAATGTCACTATGGTCTTCTTCACAGGTCTCCCAAATATATCCAAAGGAATCAATGTAATATGGGTTGTGGTGGATAAAGTCACCATCACCGCCATCTTTATCACTATTCTAGAAGATTTATCACCTAAAAACATTCCAAGAAAAATGATAAGGAAATGGGGAGGTAACATGGGGATCCGCTTTCATTTTTATCAGATCACAATCCAAAGTTCACATCTATATTTTGGAGATATCTCCAACATTATTTGAGTACATAATTGAATTTCTGTATGGCCCATCATCCCTAAAATTATTGACAATCTAAAAGAACTCTCAAGACACTTGAATAAATAAAAAATACTATACAAAGTGATTCAAATACTATTGGGAGAATAATCTATCATTGAATGAGATATCATAAAACAATAACTGCCACTTTAGTATCCAGATGGATCGATATGAAGCTCTATTTGGTAAGAGATATAGAATTCCAACTTATTTAGATGAATTTGGTGAACCGAATCTACTTAGACCAAATCTTATGAAAGATATGCTAGAGAAGGTACAATACATCCATAAACATATAATATATTCTCATAGTCTTAAAAATAGATAAGTTACATCCATTAAAAGGATTTGGAGTTTGATGTTGGTGACAAAGCCTTCCTTCGAATATCAACAGGGAATAGAGGCATGTGGTTTGGAATGAATGGGATGATTATCCCAAGGTACATTCTCCCCTTTGAGATCCTTGATTGCATAGGTGATGTCACCTATAGGATTACACATCAACCAACTATAGATCATGTTCATCACCTTTTCCATGTATCAATCAAATTGAAGTACAAACCTAGTCCAACATATAAAATAAACCAAGAGGGTGTACAACTGGAGAATGACCACTCGTCCTAAGAGAATCCAGTGAATATCATGGAATGAAGTGACAATGTCCAACACAAACAATATAACTCACCTTATCAAATTTTTATAGAGGAATAATACGTATGAATAGGAAACAAGGGAACTAGAGGTTGCAATAAATGAGATGTACCCCCACAAATTATCACCACATTTGTTTAAATGACATTTCGAGGGAAAAATCTCAAAATCGGGGAAGAGTATAATGACCCAAACAATTATCCTTGGGGTTTTCTTTCTAATAATTATCCTATATAGTATAAAAAAATATAATACAAATACCAATAAAAACATCATCTCATATTGGAATAATTATGTAAATGATATTTATTGAAATTAAAATACCAATACCAATGAAATAGTAACCTGACAGTTTGAATAGTAACAAGACAATTTAGAATAGTAATCCATCCAATAGAATTTTAACCTCACCTATAAAAGTATAAATAAAATTTATACTTATCATAATTGAAATTGTGATAAAATTATATCATTGTATAAGTAAATAAATGTTCTAAAAATGATAAAGTAAGTGTCGTTATTTTTTTTAAAAGTAAATGTGTATTTATAATTTTTATATTTAATATAATCCTCTAAAAGAAACATTATTTTAATAAAAAAATTAATAAATTAATATTTTTTTGTATTATGATTATAATATAATATTATGAGAACATAACTAAATATTAAAAGATTCTCAAAAGCGGTTATAATTATAAAATCCATAATTTTGAATAAAGTCTCTTTGTAGTTAAATATGAAATTTCTAATGTTGAAAAAATTATTTTCATAAAATGGGGTCCATTTTTCGATTCTACAGATCAAAAAATTGTCAAAGTTATTTTTTGGGACTTTTCTAAAATAGTTGAATTTTTTGGAAAAGTGAAATATGAAAATTTACAATATAAGAAAAACATATGATTTATTGAGTCCTTGATGATGTAAGGATGAGGTAAGAACCAATTGGTTTGAAATATATAAAAAATAATAATATATTTATTCACAATAATCAACACTATCTATAGTCTTAGGAAAAAATAATAAACTAAGGAATTATATAATCTTAAGACACCCCTCTCATCCCCTATAAATACCACCCATCAGTATATATTCTCCAAAAAACATTAATGTCTTGTAGGTTTTATAACCTCTACCCAATCCTCTTCCCCATGTTAATGATCTTATATTGTAAACAAAGTACCAAACCAATGTTCCTTAAGGAGGATCTCAAGGAGACCATATTCAAGAGGTAAAAACCTCAATCATTCAATTTTAATATCATTTCTTTTCTTATCCTATCCTCAAAACACATATGATAAGTTTGAATGATAACTATATTATCATATATATATTTTACATTTATTGTGTTAATACAATATCCTTCCTCAAAAAATTTCTCATCTCATTTTTTATAAAAATTAAAACATCTTTTGTGATGTGTCAATTCATCGCATTTGTGGATGATGAGTTTTTATTTTCTTTTACTACCATCATCTCTAGTTATAAAACAATAATTATGGTAAAATTTTATTTTATTATACATGCTATATGTTATATAATATTTTAGAACCAATATATAAAATTTTCATTAAATATAATAATTTAAGTTCATGATGGTCATAAAAACGAAAAAAATTAGATGACTTGTTATTAACATTTTATCTAACGAATAAACCTAATTAAATAAAAACAAATGATATATGAAAAATTTAAACTTATGTAAGTTAATTATTAAGATATAATTTAATTTTTAGATATTTATTCTCATTTTACATGAACTTACACACTTCTATATAAGCATGTTGACCATGAAATCCAGGATAATAGAAACTCTCAAAACGATAAAATTAAACTCTATAACTCATCAATATGGACATAAAAACTAAATTCACATAAAATAATTAAAATACAAGTATAAATATTTATTTATTTAGTAATTAATGAATTGAATCCTATTCTGCATTATATTAATATGAGTAAAAAATTCAGATGTAAGGTAAGGGGATTCTGGATCCAAACTCCCTTTTTGTGGGTTATATAATATTTTTGGAAAATTTCAGTGTGGATATTATGTTAACGTTTAATAAACATAATTTCATTGATATTACCTTTTTTTACAAGTATATACATTTTTTCAAATTTTTTTTAAAAAATTTATTTATTTTGTTTTCAACATAAGTTTTCTTTCTAATAAACAGTTTTTACTCATTAGGTTTTTCTACTTCACTCATGAATGATAAATCTTATAACAAATATGTTTTTACTTTTAATTAATTAACCCCAAGATTATTCATGATTTATTAGGTCCTGATGAAATGCATTCCTTTAAATTTTATAATTCATGGCTCTAAATGATATACATTCGATTTGTCCTTTATGATTATGTAAATGTTACAATATAATGGGTGTGCTCGAAATTATATTGCACATTAATGAAATATTTAATTTAATGTATCTCATGAGATAATATATAATATTCATGATTATGTTTCAAATTTTTTTTAAATTATTATGTTTTGATTATGCATAAATGTTATGGGTTAACATGATGCTAGCTTTATTCACAATTATGTGAAGTATTTGACCACTAAGAAATGATGTTTCATTTTTATTATCTTCCATATTCTTTGAATTTATCTAACTAATCCTATAATATTAATTATGATGATACTGTGATTACGATATGATGACGATGATTATGCTCATCCATGGTATATTGATTCATGTCCTTATCTATCCTTTTACTGGGATTTTATCTGACTAATTGTTTCGATTTATCCTTAAGTGATTACTTCTACAAAAAATAATGTGAAGGACACTAATAATTTATATTATAAGGAATTAAATAAATTTTATTTTTTAATATGTAAATATTTTTTATATTCCTAATTTTCCCAGGAAATTAACATTTGGATCCTTGCTTTGTAATGATATTACATTTTCTATCTTTAAAATAATGTAATAGTAATGTAACAAAAAGTATGGACACTATATCTGGAGCCATTATATCACATTTACCTTTTTATATTTCTTTATATAATGGATACGATAATGTTTATCATGTGTACGGAGGACCACCGCCTCACATAACAATGTGATTCTTTTTTCATTAACACTTTACATGGAAGGTAATATAGATAATATTAATGAATATGTGTGATAAAAATGAAATAATTATTATATTAATGAAATATTTATCCTTATGAAAATATATTGTGTAATTTTATTTTCTACACAAAAAAATGATAATGTCGCTCAATTATGTTGGGACTACCACCTTCAATGTATGATGTGGATCCCATTTCATCTCCTAACCACCTAGATATAATATATATATATATATATATTGAAAACATATTGTATATTTGATATAATTATAATTATATAAATACAAAATATAACATATCTTATTTCTATAATGATCATTGTAAAATGAAAATATTACTCATTCGTACATAAGGCCTACCGAATCTATGATTGTAACATAGTTAATTTTTAATAATAATCATTCATAATTTATTTTAAAAATATAATTGATGCAGAAATATGATAATTTTATTATTATTATTATTATTATTATTGAGGTGTTTAGATAATGGCCACTTTGACCATATTCAACCAACCAAATTAATCTTTGAAACTTAAGAAAAATATCATCAAAACACATGCTGTAAAATTAATTGATTATTTAATAGTATATAAAATGGTAATAAGTGAAATAAAAGGAATAGTAGACCTGAAATGGTTATTATAAAATTTAATAATTAAGATAAGTTTATTATTTAGGGTAGTAAAGTCTGTGTGTGATGAGTAGGAATCAAGGAATGGGTTTCTCGTCTCATTTTAAATTCTAGGAGAGATACACTATATTAATTTATTATTTATTTCATATGGTGTATATAGTACCTATTTTGTATGTTATATCATGAATTAATTAATATTAATTCTTTTTTTTATTAATTTAATGTTATTTATATCAGAAGGATTACGATACAAATGTTACCGATGTGGTAATGGTTTATTTCACAATGTCATCATTTTTTAGGGTCATTTTTGTTTAGGTCTCCATTGTGGGAATTATATGATTTTTCAAACATAAAATTAATATATTTTTATACCAAATATTTATTAATGAACCTCTAAAATAAATATAATGTTTATTTCCTGTCATTTCTAATTAAATTTTTTTTAATATGTTCATAAGAAAATTGGAATTTATTTCTCTCTTTAGTAGAAAATCTATTTCCTTAAAAAACCAGTTTTCTAATAATATTTTCAAAAAAAGTTTAAACTTTTACCAAATGAATGAATAATAAAAATTTTACCCATTTTTTTACTTTTTATGAAATGTTTTAAGGGGGATCTTCTTGTTTTTCCTTAAAGAATGATCTTTTTAAAACTTTTTATAATATAAAAAGAATGTTCTTTTTAACTTACACAAAATATACAAGATTACTCTCCATTATGACCATTATTTAATTGTATAATCAATTTCACATATATAAATTGATAATTAAATAAATTTATTTTCAATAATATTCTACAAATTATATGTTTTTGAATTTTATTTCCCAAGAAAATCATTTTGAAAATATTTTACGAGTTTTCTATATTTCAAATTAAAAAGGGTGATTTTCAAATAAATTTTATTTTCTTCATGAAATGTTCCATGTGATTTTTCAAAATCACATTGCACCTGTGAATAAATAATTTTATGTCACATATTCTATAATGGGGATATACTCTAATTATAAAATACTTATTATTTATCTGGATAGTTTATGAACAATTTCATTAGGAATGAAATGTGTTGATACCATTAATTTTACTCTGGGTGGTTTATGATTATTTTTAAGAAGGTGGGAAAGTATTTACATATCACTTTAAAGATTAAATAAATATTTCAATGTTAATTACATTTAACCCAATTCATATGATGATTAAATTAGTGTTACTAAGTGACAGGTAGTGCCTAATATAGCCATTCGATGCATGGGTAGGTACCATTAGACAAACTAGATTTGGTTTTCAATGAGTCCATACCCATTTATATAGATGTCATGGAATATGGCATCAATCGTATTATATGGATTGGAAAAAGGCCTCTATATAACATTTAATATTTATAAAATTTTGTACTCTATCATTACGAATTATGTTACTGATATTCCAAGTGATAATTCAATTAGTTAGAATACACATGATTATATTTTAAAGGCAGGTGATTATTTATATTCAATTATTTGATAATAATTTTTTCTTTCAATATTATGATCAATTAATTGATTAGAATGGATTTTTTTCATTAATTTTACACTCTAAATTGATTATTACTAATTTATTCAATACTTATTATATATTCTTAACATTACTAAGCATCCACTTTCACACTTTTAATACGATATTTTTTTCCCGAAGATACTAGAATGTGTTTTTTATTGATACGTAGGGATACACTAGGGGTAATAATGGAATTATCAATGAAAATTATTTTTTATTTTATTTTTCTAATTGAAATAAGAATTTCAAGTATGTTTCTAGTTAATAAATAATACTAAACTATTTTTCCCCTTGGTATGTGATTAATTTAATCTTATTCTAATTTAACAAAGTTGACACTGGCTCTAGGTTACTGGGGTACAGTCAGTATATTTGGGATCTAAAAAAAAGTTTAGTATAAACCTTGGAAACTAGATTTAAGACAATATTGATTGTGGAATATAACCTTATCCTATAATTTGAGATGACTTCATAATATGTTGGTAAAGATGATATTATTTGGTTTTTCCTAGAAAATTAATCTTTATATATATATTATAAGTGGATATGGTTGAAGAAAAAATGTACCTTGGGATAATTCACATATTAATTAACAAAACATTATTAATGGTTTTAAAATATTTTTACAATTTGAAAACATTCCCAAAGAATCCATGTTTATGATTAAGATATTAGTTATATATAAATTTTTCAATATTTGTTATGTATTTAATTTTTTTTTTGGGATTATAAAATATTTATAATAATGATATGATATAATGTAGTGTATTCAACTATTTAGAAATGGATAATAGCAAATGAAGTGGAAATTTATTCAATGAAACTAATCTAGATAATACAATGATCAATTTTTTAATGGTATTTAGCCAATATTTTTATGGGAACTAGTATCACAACCATTATCATCATATGAGGGCGTGATATCATGTGCTAACAAAGTAGTGAAATAATTATCTTAGAATTAGTGATTATAATGGAATCAAGGGAAGAATATGTTTGAAAATAAAATGAAGGATAAAGGGAATAAGGGAAATAAGTATTTTCCCACATGTGATAATTGTGGATAGAAACACCATATTACTTGCCTAAACCGGATTGGAGTTCACTACAAGTGTAGAGTGAATGAACACCATTCTCATGATTGAAAGGGTAAGAAAATAGTTTTCAATTTTAAATGATATAATTTTATGGAGATGGTCAATGACACAAATGAATTCCCAATAAACAAAGGAATATACCACAAAATTAGGTAATAAATCATGTCCAAGATCGTATTATTACCACAGAAAAATTGGAATGATTAATGTTATTGTGTTTGGATTAAATAATTATGTTTTAGAATAATTTTATGACTGATATTACAGTTATAAATATCATGGAATGTATAAGGATTTTACTAAAATACTTTTTATAAGTGGATTTTTTAGAATATGATGATTAGTAATGATGACCAAGAAAAATAATTAAGTGGCAGTTTGAACATCATTGAAAACAATTGATTAAGGGAGGATAACCCTTAATATGTTCCCAATATTGATATAATAATGATAAATAGTTTTTTATGAGGGTACTTATAACCTTTAATGATTATCTACTATTTAATTTTGTGGTAATTGTGTATTATTAAGATTTAAGAACATTACATGTATTATAATAATATTGTTCTAGAAAAATGAAAACCTACATGTCAGGTGATAGCGTATCACACCCAGAAAGGTCATAAGTCTTAAAGTGACAATGGAAATATGATAAGGTTTTAACAACTACTACTTAACAACGTGATGTCATAGTTAATATGTAATTGTATTTACTTAAAAGATTTGATGGATAACTATTAATGTTCATCTAGTGGTGTTACTATTTTGGTTTATATATTTATGTATTATATTATATATCTTGTGATAACCATATTGAGTTTGGAACCTATTGATAAGTAGATGGAAAAAATTCAATCTTCTATAGATCTTATAATCCATTAAAGGATACATTTAGGGCATAAACCCTAAAAATTCATCATGGATATTCATTTATTATAATAATAAATAAAGTGTAAAATGATTAAGCATGAAAAAAAATACATATAATTCCTATGAAATAGATATATATCAAGTAATTATATTTTCATACATTCTTAGTCTATATGGTAAAGGAATTCCTCACCTCTTTGACATGTATGTTGTATCAAAATTTTATTATAATACCTTCATTTATGTTGAACATGTGGTCTTTCAAATCATCAATGATTTATAGTTTTATATTGCTTACATATCCATTAATCACTCATATTATTGTGAACAATGACCTTGATAACTCTCTATAATTATACACACTTCTCTTCTATGCTGATATCATTACATTCCCCCAAGGTCATCAAGCATGGAAACCTATTTATGTGTTATTCATTTTTATCTTTATATTTTCTTTTCACTCTTACTAGATGGATGTTTTATTAAATCTTCTCATGATGTGGGATTTTAATAATGTTATTTTCAAATATCAAAACCTTGATTACCAAGATTCGGATTAAATATGCAAGATGAAATTTAATTAAGGTGGGGATAAGGTCAGACCCCAAAATCTTTAAATAATAATATTTTATTTTTTATCTTATGTGTCATGCAACATAGAGATACAAACCCCCATAAAATATATTTTTTTAGATTTATACTCTTCAATGGATTATTGAACACACAAACCCATGTCTAAATGAAAAGTAGAATAGTAAACCAGTATAAACTAACCATTAATTATTGTGATATGAATATTACTGAATAATTAATTATTTTTTAATTGATTGAAAATAATATAATAATAATTTAAAATAAGATGAAATGCATTCTAAAAAACGAAATTCTTTTTCTTAAAGACTATTTAGTCACCCTTGGTGAACATAAATTAAAATAAAATTTTAAAATATTTCAAATATTTATTTGATCAAATTAATTTAATTATCTAAATTAGAATAAATAAATTATCTTATAGTGGTATTTTGGTAATTATTTTTTGTTCGATGAATAGTGATAATTATTTAATTTAAATTTAAAACTGTCATTTCATTTTAAATTATTTATATAGATAAATTACATTTTTAGGTATTAATGTAAAATCAGTCAATTATATATCTATCAATCTTATTTATGTCATTAGAATCCTTTTCATATTGAATTTTGATATTATAACATTGTAAACTTTTGTCCTTTTTCTCTTTAAAACCCTACATTCTCGTCATGCATATGGGATTAATTTTAAATTAAATTGTGTCACTTCTATGACAGGAATTTGGAATCATGGATTCTAAATTTAGAATTTCTATAATTTATATGAACTAATATGGTTAGTTTAATTTTCTACAATAATAATTATTAAAAAAATAAATGTATTTACCATAGTTAAGTTACACCATGAATTAATGTGAGTCACACTAAAAAATATAATGGTTAAAATAACCTAAAAACTTGTCTAAAATGTATATGTTTAAAAAAATTGGATCTTAAAATGTCTAATTCGCAGTAGTACTCTTATTTTTTTGACCCTTTTGGATTGTAAAAAACATGGCTGTAATTTATATTTGTAATGATTACAAGTGTTCCACTCACCTTGCTAATAAAAGTCCACCCTAATCTCCTCTTATTCATACCATAAAACAAATTTTCATTTGGAAATACCTATCCAAATCAGATACCAAAATCCATACCATCATCCCAGAATCATGTTTTTGGAATAAATTCATTCTTGGTATACATTAGGTATAATCCATAAGGGCTGATCCGAGAAGAGGTAACGAAACTCAATGAGAATTTTCATTTTATTTCTTCTATACCCTCATTAAATTATGATTAAAACCTAATCATATAACAACCTCATTATATAAAATACAATGAGATGTTTTTATACTAATATAATGACATGCAACCATCCACACATCAATCAAAAGGGTTACAAAATCATCATACATGTGTACAAAATACTACCACCATGCAAAACATTATCATTCATTCTTCTATTAGTACCTCTAGCGATTGAGTCTAAAAGTAGATATAAAGTATATATATATTGAAGATAACATAATTATAACTTTTTAATTGTTATATATTCAATATATATAAATATTTATTTATTTATTTATTAACTTTTCTTTCCATAAGATATACGAGAATATCGTTATTGTGTAAGGAAGACTGCCGCCTAGCGAAGTGGTGTGATTAATTATTGAAATACTCATCAAATGGAAGTTAATAAGGATAATTTACATGAATCAATGTAATATTAAAATAAATTGTTTTTATATTCATGAAATATTTATCATTTTGAAAATATAATTTATCATTTTCATTTTTACATTGAACAATGATAACATCGTTTGTGTATTTGCGGACTACCGCCTTCACAAAGCAATGAGAAACAAATTTCATCGCCACACCACATGGATGATATTTAAACAAATATTTAAAAAAATTTGGTATCTATAATTTTATGACCTTTTTAAAAAAATAAAATATTACATAACTTCTTTCTATAGTGATCATTGGAAAATGGATATGTTACTAATGGGTATGTACAATATACAGTCTCCATGATGGTATCGTAGTTCATATTTCATAATTTTCATTCATGAATATATTTAAAGGTATAATTGATGTATAAATATGATAATTAGTTCATAGTTATAATTCAATATATTTTTAAATATTGAACTATTTGACTATAGTCAACCTTCCGAATTCCTTTTTGGCACTTAATCCAAATTTTATCAAAACATTTGATATAAAATTCATTTATTAATTAATGATAAATAACATGATAATATTAAAAATAAAAGGAATAATACACTATAAAAATTTTCTTAATTAATTAAATAATTAGAATTAAATTATTATTATGTAAGATAAATAACATGCATGATGATTTGGAACCAAAGTACGAGTTTCTCATCTCACTTTTACTTCCATGAGACGTATTCCATATTCATAACTTCTTTATTTTATTCAGTTTATATATAACCAATTTGATATTTGTTTGTGGCCATTATTTTTTAATTATTTTCACATAATTTTTTAATATTTATTTTTATTTTTTATATAAAAATAATGTTTTTCTTAAATAAAGTACAACTCGTGTTAATTTTGTATTTAATTATTAAAACTATTATTATTTGTTAATGTTTCATTTTATTTTTTATTGTAATACATTTGAATATTTTAATTTTAAATAAATAATTGTTTTTATTTCAATGTACAAGTTTTAATTATAGTTTTTCATCTCAATTCTTTTAATTTGGTCGGTTTTTTCATTTTACTATTTTCAAAATAATAATATCATTCATTTATTATCAATTTTTTATTTTTCATTTAATTATATTTTGAATTAATAAATCATTATTTTTTAATTAATATTTTTTATTTTACTAATTTTGTTTTTCTTAATTTTTATAATTAATATATTTTCGAATGTATTAATTATTATTTTTTAAGTCATTATTTTAATCAATGTATTCTTTTAATTTAGAAATAAAAACATTTACATTCTTAAAATAATATTTTTTTAATAATTTTTTTTAAATTTTTCAATTTTATATACTAATATTTTTTAGGAGAAATTATCTACCACAAATGCTTATGGGTACCACCTCCACTACCACCAGTAGATTAATATATGGGTCCCATGTTCAATATCTAGTGTTATGACTCTTCCAATCTATCACAAGAACTTTTGATATTTTCGGCCACTCAGATCCACCATTAGGCATCTCCTTTCAGTGGTAGATTATTATCTACCATTGGAATCACCCTAATTGTTCCCCAAATACCAAATAACATTACAAATCTACCACTATAACCAACCCATAATCTACTATTTCCCCAGTTCCAAATCCACTGACACATTCAACCATCATTACTGGTGTCCAACGATAGATTTCCATCCACCATCACAGAACCTCCCCTATGCCTGGATATCTACCATGACGCCATATATATCCACTCAAAAATCCCTCCGTTGATGAAATGGAAGTAATAAACACCGATTCATCCAAGGAAGAGGAATGTGAACCCATCCCACTATGGATTTGTAGATCCACCACACCTAAACCAAGGACCCATTAATGCCACTATTCATCAATGCTACAGCCGACCAGGAATACATATCCTCTCAAGCCTCACCTATATTGAAGACCCACCTAAACCTAGACATATATCGGCTAATTAAAGGAGATCCAACCACTGAGATTGATGATGAGTCGTACTGAAAGATGCAATGTTTGTTTGAAACTAGTAATATTTCTACCATTCACCCTAAGATCACCATTGTTGATGAAGACCACTATGGAGAATATTAAAGATGATGTCATTTATTGATATCTAAAACCATATGTGCCCTATCTCATATGTTCTCAAAAAGAGTCACATCTCCCACAACAGATGACCTCCTAGAGAAGCCACCTAACATCCAAGGACCCCTCCTCATTCAATTAAATTGACCCCTATTTTATTTTAAATATATATATAAATATACGATATATAATTTAATTATAATATATAATTATATATAATTATATACAAGATCATTTATTGGAATAAGTATTAATATAGGAATTTTTATTTTATTATTATTATTATTATTTGTTTATTTTTCAATGTATGTTTTCCCTTACATAAAAATAATACTATATTTTTTATAATATTATTCTTTTAATTAGTTAATTTTTATGATGTCTATGTATTCTAATGATGATTTCTGGGACTTTTTTTCTCCACTATTACAAAATGGATATTATTCTCAGAAGGGAGATGCTTGAAACAACACTAAGAATTCCTATACAGATCGTCCAATAATGAAATCAACCGTGTTATTCATGTGGAGTATAAATATGTTTGTATAGGAAAAAAACAAGTATTTGATGATGATTTGGTGACATGGTCACATTTGAGGATTGAAATTTTTTAAGGGAGCTACACTCGAGTCAGTGGATGAGGAGGATATCTAGTGATGCACATGCCACATGGAATATGTTTAGCATTGATGTAGCAATGACCATGATCATATAGAGAAGGAATGTAGAGTTTTTTATATATAAATCTACCCATTCCAAATCATTATGGAATCCATGATTATTCACATTTAAAAAATAACACAGAGAATATGGAGGAGACAACCAACATGGGAGCAGGAATTAGAACCAGAGTTTGAGAAGAATAAAAATCAAACTGGAGGGGATTCTTCATCTATTTTTTCTCATTATATTCATATTTGTTTTCTTTTATATGAGTAACTAATGTTTTTAAGAAATCTTTTTGTTATGTTTTAAAATTATTAATAAGTTCTCCTCTTAAATGTTGTAATTTAATTAGTTCAATTTAATCTCAATGTTCTCCTTTCAATTCACAATGAGCATGACTTTTTCAACATTCAATGACCAATAGCTAATGATACCGAGTTCAATACCATTGAATTTTAACCAATGTAATTAAGGTGAATTCTTTAATGTAATCTTTTCCATTAAGATTCATTTCAAATATATGTGATAATTTAAATAACATCTATATGGAATGATTTAAGAGCTATGTTGATCTACAAAAGCGAGAGCTTAGTGGATCATCACTAATTTCCATAGCACTAATTAAATCACGGTTTACTAGATTATGAATAGATATTTAATTAATCAATTGACAACAGTCTGATCTTCCTAATGCCATCAATTTCTTGTCTCCACCTTCTAATTTTTATTCTCATTGTACCACAAAATTTCATACATTCTTTTTCACATTAAAATTTAACCCACTAAATTCCATTTTCATTGTTTTTTTCTGTTATTTATATATTTATTTTTTTCGGTCACTCACACACACCATTTTTCCTAGTTGAATTTACACCCTACCCACCGTCATACTAGTCATATGTGGAGTTTTATAAATTTTAATTTGTGTATGTTCGACAATATTCAAAATATAATATTGGTGCTATTTTGGGGAGGGAATGGGAGGCCATTTTAAAATAAGAAAAATAAATTATATTAAAAACAATAAAAATATGGATTTTAGAAAAAATACAAAACAAAAAGGTGTATATTTTTTTCCTAAAATCTGTTTTGGCTAGAATTTGTTCACACATGAACTTCTATATCAAAATGTGATACTCTAATTTCTAATATATGTAAACCCTATTATATTCTCCAAAAAAGAAAACTGAAATGCAGAAGTTAGAAAACATTGATTAAGGATGATATAAAAATCAAAATATAAATTTAACACATCCTTTTGATCATTCCACTAAGATACCTAGTATTATGAAGTTCCAAAATACACACATCTAATGAAATACATATTTCATAACATTTTCCTTAATGAAAAAGAACTATAAAATCAGAAAATCTCACTTATCTCGGCTTCCGTCATTCTACGTCCACCTGTAAGAGAAGTCAATAATGTTTATCTCTGATTTTTATGATCTTATCCCTTAATTTCCCTAGTAAGATCTTATTGAAGTAGATTTGAGTTTGATTATATTTCCATTCATCCTTAAGGTAAACAATATGAATTGGTTCTAAAACATATATGATGAACTCATTGAAATGTTTGATGAGTTTTTCAATACCTTTTTCTCCAAATTCGTCCCAAATAACACCACAATTTAAGTAATGTAAAAGATTGATGGGTTTGTCTAGGATGAGGGAAAGATGTTTCATGAAGCCTGAGATAGGTTCAAAAGAATTATTGGATTGAGGGTTAATCATCAGTTTTCTCCCTATCTTCTTATGGATAATTTTTAAATTCCCTCACCCCATACATCCAAAAATCAAGTTAAAAATATTTTGTGGGTGACTTTTATGATTCCAAATGAAGATATTAAGAAACATTTAGATAAACTAACTCCAAAGTAAAAAATAAAAGTAAACTAGGAAAATTACCATTCATTAGGATGAAAATAATTCTAAAGATATTATTTTTAATGAATAAACAAGTATGCATCTTTTTTAAATTATTGGATTCTTTGTCCCAATCATAGATATTTTCCAATATTTACCTTCCTATAAAATTTTAGGAAAGTGTCCAATTTTTCGATTACAGGGCATGGAAGAAAGGGTCTCAAGATCCATTCTATAATCTATATAATTATGGATATAAAATCCACCCAAATATTTCTTGGAATGATTAAGGTGCAATCAAGAAAACTTGCCACCCAAAATAGCTAAAATCATCTCAGAACATTCAATTAAAATCAATATTGAAGGGAATCTTAAAATTTATAAAATAAACACAAGAGAGTGATATAGAATGTGTTGTGTTAAATCAGTTCTCTAAAAATGGATTCATGTTATAGAATTTATAGTCTATAATGTCATGTCGGCCATATGGTGAGATACAAAGGTATAAGAGATAAAGGGAAACTTCCTAGCACAACAAAGTAAAACCTAAGAGAGAGTGTGATGACAGTAACAAATAGATATAGCCTAAAAATTCAAGAAAATGTTAGGGAAAAATATATAAAATAATAAACTAATATGCATGTTGGAACTAGAACTAACAATATAGAAGGTCTCAAAATAGGGAATCTGGATCATTTTAAAGAAAATGAGAAAACTACTGAAAATTCACATGAGAAATCCGAAGAACAAAGGAAAATTAAATGTGAATTGTTAAATTTTTCCAAAAACACAAATATACATGAGAGTGAGGAAAATGAACCACATATTTTAAAGAATTGTCCATTTATGATCCCTTTTCTATAAAGGCTAAAAAGGAATAATGAAACTGATAACCATAGGATTCTTCAAATGCTTTGGTTATTCAATGTTAACATGACCTTTATGGATTTATTGAATAAAATATCATCTTATTTTAAAACTATTAATAGGTTCTTAGATAATAAGAGGGATTGGGGTGATAGAGTGACAATTAATTTGAATGAAGGGTGTAGTTTTATAGTTTAGAAAATATCCCCCAAATTAAAGACCCTGGAATCTTTATCAAAACATGTAAAATTTGTCAATGTTAAGAGATTATGATTTTTTGTTTTAGGATCTTGTATAAAACTAACTAAATACTCCCTATTAAAATGGTTGGTCCTTGGGCCGTTGAAACCAAAATTGGTGTAACAACATCAACCTGACATGTCACTTTCCCACCCTATTGGATTATGGACGATTTTTTATTTGATGTGGGGGTACTATATTTTCCCATATAATTAATTATTTAAACAATGAGTGTTATAAAGAAAATTACAATCATTTTAGTCATTCAATTCATATCCACTATTGATTCTATCAACAATGTCTCAAAGGGTATGCTTACCCTCCAAACTGGGGAGGGCCATGAGAAATCTCATGTTTACTATGTCACCAATTGAGGTGAGATGTATGTTAATTGATTTTATGAATTAGGTGTTTAAAGATGATATTAGAAAATAAAATGGGCATTCTTTTGATTATTTTAAATAAGGGTATGTTGGGGAATATTTTGTAGAAACTTTTGTTGAATATGAGTCTACAAGGGAAATGGAAAGGGCATAGATAGTTGAGAACCAAATTACGAAATAAATTTATCAAGACCATGATGTAATCTTTCCCAGAACAAGTTATCTTCTTGATAGTTTCTCTCACGCAATTTAGAGGTTACCACCCTACTATTACCCCACCTGTAAATTTCTTTCTATTCATACCATACTAATCATAGATAGCCTATTTATAATGTTTTTTATATTGAAAATTAAATTTTTTTGGGTGAGTCTAAGTGTAAATCCCATTATTTACATTTATAATTAGAGATTTGTTTTCTCAATCTATTAAGTATGAAATATAGTGATTTTTGGGAATTTTACTAAATTTGGAGAAAAATTATATCCATACATCATTTCATTACTTGGATGATCAATTTTTTTCATAAATTTAAGAAATTCATAGAAAATAATGTTGATTCTCCCCCTACCATGCCCAATAATGTTTATTCTAAAAGTAATCTTACGTTTGATAGTGAACCCCTATGGGAACAAATATTTCTTTTTCTGAACAAGAGAAACCAATATTTTTGGTGGAAAATGTGAGGGATAACTTTTAGAGTAAATAATTCAATCATGGATATCATGCTAATATTTTTTATACGTTACCTAATTTTGTAATTATTTATTATGGATTTTAAAGCTCTTTTTAGGTATAGGATTATTCATTAAGTGCTTTAATTTTTGCATTTAACCTATTCAAACTATGGAGTTTCAATAGTGATTTTATAAAATTTTGAATATTTAAATATAATATATTGAGGGATTAGGTAAGGATGAATCTTAACCACTAAATTATCATTGCTAAAATAGTTAGGGGATTTATTTTGGTGGATAAATTTAAAACAAGAAATTCTTGTGAGGAACCCTATGTTTTTTATATTTTTTCTTTTTAAATGTATGTTTGAATAAATGCTCCATTCTTGATTGACTATCATCTAGGATAATTGAACCAAAATTGACATAGATTGTATTAAACTCTTTGTATCATTTTTGATGAATTGTTTTTATGTCAGTATTTACTGGGAATGAGGTGGAGGTAGTTTGCAGAAGGTGATGTATTGTTAAAAGTGGGATTGTGGTTGGTCAGCTGACCAAATAAAGAGAGCACGGTTGGTTGTAATATTTCCTTAGTAGTGATAGATTCTATTTGCACATCAATTCCCGAAGGATCATCAATTAAAAAAATAGAATAAAACATACCTGAAATACAACTGTAGTTAATTTAGAAATATGTTTTAGTCATAAAATGCCTAATATTAATCCATTCAATTTATACAATATTAAAATTATCATTTATAAGACTAATTAAAATTTTTTTCAGGAAGGTTACACATATTTTTACAACATTGGGGAGATATTAGTATTATTGGTGGAGTAAATGTTTTAATTATTCTTAATATTTTTATAGTTTTGTTGGGGGTTTTTTCTTAAATTAGGATTTATGTTCTGGAATATAGTTTTTAGAATTATTGGTCACTTGTACCATATCAAATCATCAATGAACATAGTAGTGCTTTCACCTATATGGTTTGGTTTTTTTATATATAAAAAATTATTTTCCTCTCACATGTATCATTAAAAGATTTAAAATTTCATTTTTTATACGTGTCCATATAGTAGTATCATGTATGGTTCCCGTATAAATAATGTGATTTGAGTGAGTACTATGTGGAAAATTTTGTTTTCACTTTACTATAACCAATAAAAACAAAACCTAGTATATTAAGAATTTATGAAACACTTTGAATCATAATCGTTTGATTATGTCTCCCTCTTTAAGATTCAATAATGGGGACATTGTTGACTTTTAATTTTGGATTGGATGTATTAATTAAGATACATTGTTGTTCATTGTATCCCATAAAAAAAGTTAATTTTTCTATAATAGACACCTAGTGAAGATTAATTTTAGGATTTCTATAAATATACATTGATCTTAGTTTTGTTTAGAAATGAATAAAAAATATAAAAAAAATTAAAAAAAATATAAACAATAATAAAAATAACTGTTTTCTTTTTTACTCTCTATGGGATAATTTCACTCATAAATGGAGTGTTCCAAAGAGTATTAATTTTGTATAATTTCATTTTTTATGAGTGCCTGTGCCCCATAGTTTTTATGGATGTTCACTTTAAGAATTATGAAGGAGATTGTTATGTGATAGATCTTTGTGGAATTTTAATCTTAATTTGAGAAAACTATAAATTTTAACATTTACCAAGGGGCTGCCCTATTTTGGAAAAAGAACATTGAAGATCGAATTCAATGATAATAATATAAATACATTGAATATTGAGTAAAATTGGAAAATGGGATCCTAATGTGAGTCTCTAAGATTATGGAAATGGGTGTATTTTTTAATTTAAATTGAATCCATTTTAATTTTCATCAAGTTCATTGTAGAGTGATATGCATAAGAAATTTGGATAAAAAAATTAAAATTAATGGGATTTTCAAAAATTAGATCATTTACCTGATGGGAATTTTGAACATAATTTAATAAGGGATTCATGATTTATATAAAAATCATTTTATTTGTATCAATGAAGTGATAAATAGATCTTAAATTTATGGAACCTACAAGAGAGTGATAATTAATTGTGTTTATTTTTAAAATTTGAGCTTAATTTATATCTAGACTATTTCACACATGGAATCAGAATCCATTTTGAAATGAGCTAAATTATTTGGTAAACATCACATAGGAGGCATGATATTTCAAGTACTGGAGGGATTTTCCACCTCCTTGTATATTATACAGTTTTGGATATTAGGCATGATAGTCTTTTCATTATTTCAGTCTTTTTGAAATTAAATAAAATCATTGAATTGCCCCGGACATTAATTGATTATGTGTGGGGGAATTTTATGTGTCCATAATTTGTTACTTTTATCCGAATAATTTATAATATTTAATTTTATTTTTAACATAATTATAAATTTTTTTCATTAATAATGTTCAAATATTGTAAATTTTGTAATTAATCATTAAAACTATGATTTTTTTGTTAAGATATTCATTTTAATGATTATTTTATTATTTGGAATATTATAATATTAAATAATTAATTTTTTATAAACCATTTTTTATTACATGGTACTTTTTTTAATTATATTTTTTAATCTCCATTCTCTCAATTCATTCATTTTTTCATTTTATGTTTTTCAAAATAATAATATCATTCATTTAATTTCTATTTTTTTCTTCATCAATTTACTTTTCAAATTTATTAATATTTATTTTTTATTTAACCTTTATTATTTAAATTATTTAATAATTCTATATATTTTTGTAATTAATTTATTTTATAATTATTTTATTGCATTTTATAACTAATTAATTCAATTAAATTGGTATTTTAATTTGTAAATAAATGATTTTACTTTATTTCATTTTAATTTTTGAACTTCATGAATTTTTTAATTTTTTAATTTTTTAATTATTTTTATTGTTTTATAGGAATATAATCTATCAAAAAAACTTGTTGTTACTGCTTCCACTAACATTATTAGATTAATTTACCAGCCCCTTTCCATGATTCTATCTTTCTACCTCTTCCAATCCACTTCCATCCCTTATGATACTATTAGCCACTCATATCCACCACCATACATGCCCTACCAATAGAAGATTATCATCTACTATTGGTAGCACATTGCATCTACCCAAGATACCCAAATATAGCATAGGTCCACTTCCATCACCTAAACTCTATCTACCGTGGTCCGGTACAACACCCACCTCCACTACTTCCACCTTCACCCATCTAAACTGGTCACCGCTAGTAGATCTCCATCCACCATGACAGAACCTCCCCTAAATCATTCCATATACTATTTTCCCATCAATATCCACTAGAAGAACCCACCACTAATGAAATATAAGCAACAGAGGACCAAATTAGTTACTAAAGTGAAAGGAAAACCCATCATGTTACATATTAATAAATCCACGACACCAAAACCAATTAACATTCAATGTTTCTATTTTATGAATCAATATCCCACAAGATATACATATATTTTCAATATTCAGTGTTGATGATGATCCACCCATCTCCAACCAGAGATATTCTGCATGAAGTTGAACAAGCCTTCGATCTTGTTAAAAATCCATATAAGAAGAGGCCCAGTACATCTGACAGTAGTAAATTTTTCACCATTGACACTAAGCTCGCCACTATTGAAGAATTCTTCCAATGAGAATACCAAAGATGATGATACTATTAGTGGTCTAAAAGTAACTATGTTTCACTACCCATGCTATTCTAATGGTTTGTTCTTCCCTAACAAGATGATAATTGAGAGAAGTCGCCTGATGGCCTAGGCCCCCTCCTCCATCAAAGATATCACCACTTCAATTTAATTATAATTATATATATATATGGTATATAATATAATATTTATAAATAATCAATATATATATTAATATATATAGTTATATATGTTAACATATATAGTAAAAATTATATATATTGTTAATTATATGTAAATTTTTTTAATATTTTTATTAGTTTTATTTTTATATATGTTTTTCTCTAAAAACATATAATAATGTAATTATTATAATACTAATCTTCTAATTAGTAATTTTTTCAATGTGCATGTATTATGAAGGTGATTCCAGGACCAATGTTCTTTCCCAGTATTATATAAATGGATATTTTCATGAGGAAGTATGTTCTACAAGTGAACTATAAATTATTGTATAGATCGGGAAATGATAGAGACAAATGGTGTTGTTCTTGATGGGTAAAAGTTTGTATATACATGAATAAACTAGAAGAAGATGATGTTTTGGAAGCATATTCTTGTAATAAAGGAGTAATTGGTTAACCGAGATGCACTAGAGTCATTTGAAGAGGATGGGGTAGAGTGAAACACTTGTCACAAGGAAGATACATATTATTGACCTAGAGGTGACTATGAGTGCATAAAGGAGGTGCACATAGTTTTTCTTTTATCATATCTAACCATTATATAACTATTGGTGGATCCACAATCATTCATATTCACACTATGACACAAATAATAGATATAATACAACCATATTAGTTGAGGAAATCAAAACCAGAGCTCAAAGAGTGGAGAAATATCACCAAAGATGCTTTTTTATATAATTATTATCATTTTTTCATTTATATTTTCATCAATAAGGGTAAATAAAGTTTATTGGGGAAATAGTTTTTTTATGTTTTTAAATTAATAATTTGTTTTGACATTAAATATAAAATTTCATTAGTGAATTTTAAGCTCATAGATCTCTTTTCCATTCTCAATGAGCATCATTTTTCACTATTTAAATGTTGAAAACTAACAATATAGATTTCATTTTCATTGAATATTTATTTGTGTACTAAATAAAGAAAGTTCATTGTTCCATTTCCAATTAACATTCATTTCAATTACAACGTGATAATTGAAATCTCATTTATAAGGTAAGATCTAAGACCTATATTGATACACTAAAGTGAGAGCTCAGTTGAACACCACCATTTTTCTCAAAGAAAATATGTTGTGGTTAACTAGAGTATGAATATAAAACATCATAATCAATTTAAAATAGTCTGATCACCCTAATCCCAACCAATTCATTGATCTACTATATGATTTTCATTCTCATTTCACCACACCATTTGAAACTTTCCATGTCACACAAGACATTCTCAGAGTGTATTCCAGTTTATCTATTTCATTTTTGTTTTTTTATATTTTTAGTTTATTTTTCACATGAACACAACATTTAGCCTTCACCGCGGAATTGTCACCCCACTCACTATTATACTAATAGTATTTACGGTTTTCTAAATATTAATATGTGCGAGTTCAATAACACTCATGGTAATGGTTATATAATGAATTAATTTATCTTGATGTTATTTAATGTTTCATTTAATTTTATTTCCTTCATTGGGGTTATGATACAAATTTTACCAATGTGGTAAGGGTTTATTTCTGAACCTCATCAATTTTTTAGATTTTTTTGATTAATTCTCCCATGGGGGTTTTATTTAATATTTATATCAGAAATTAAATATATTTTTTATTGAATATTTTTTAATGAAATTTTTCATGTAATAGTACCATTTTGTATCTCTTTGGTACTATAAATTATTTTAGAATTTTTATAAATAAAATCAGACATTATTTCTCTTTGGTTGAGATAAATATTCCTTCTAAAATCATATTTTCTAAATAAAACTTCAAAAATGTTTTAACATTATCCAAATTATATATTCAATGAATTGCCCATTCATTATTTCTATAAAATGGTTTTAAAGAAATATTCATGTCACTTTTTTAAGAATCATATTTTTATCCTTTTTATATTGTGAAAGAAATATTCTATTCAAAATATATGGCATGTAAAAATTATCATCTGTCATGAATTTCAGTTCTATGATGCTTCATTAGGACATTTATAAGGTTATTTTTTTTAAAAAAAGCACTATTTATAGAGAAATTATAGATTTTTAAAAGATATTTTCAATGAAAATTATTTTTGAAATATTTTATGAGTTTTCTTGTTTTAAAATAGAATAGGGTTATTTTTAAAGGAAGGACATTTTACTCATAAAATTTTATTTGAGATCTTTAGAAATAATTTTCAATGTAATAAGACATTCATTGATGTAACTTATGCTTTAATAGAGATATCCTTCAATGTAATCATATTTTTTATTTCCTTGTATAGGTTATGATCAGTTTGATTGTGGTTGTACTATGCTGATACCATTTAATTTACATTTTATGGTGTACGGTTTTGTTGATGGATTGGGTAAAGTATTTATATTATGTATAATATTTTCATTATTTATTTTTATTTTGATTATGATTGATCGTTTGTATATGATGATTGAATTGGAATTAGTAAGTGGCTGGTGGGGCCCACTATAGCCGCTTCATGCATCGGTAGGTATAATGATACAAACTATATTGGTTATTAGAGGAGGCCTTACTATTTTATATATATTTCTTTTCTAAAGTTCTAGACTCTATTATATTTCTTGAAATAAATACTTGATTGTATATTTTATATGTCCATCATTATTCATTCCATCGTTATAAATTTAGTTATTGATATTTTAAGTGAATATTTGATTTGCTATAATATCACTGATTATGACTCATGATCATATGATTATTTATATGGAATTATTTAATTTTCAATTTTTCCTCCCTTTTTATTCCCAGGTTATTCATTAAATGTAATGTGTTTCACTTATTAACCTTGAAATATTAGTTCTTTATTGCTTAATCACAGCTTCCACTGTATGATTGCCCACATTGGGCATTTGATCTCACCCTATTTTTAGGTTTCATTTCTCACCAAGATACTAGAATGTGTTTTTTAATTGATATATAGGGATTTTATAAGGGGGATAATAGAAATCTCAAAGAATATAATTTTACTATTTTATGTTTTGCATTATAATTTGAATTTAATGTATATATCCAGTTTACAAAGACTATTAAGCTATTCTGTCCATCAGGATGAAATTCCTGATATATTATGCCAATTATATAATGTAGTCACCAGCTCTATGCTACCAAATTCAGGTTTCTAGATATTATTAATGTATTTTACGATGATTCCCTATTTTTTTAAATTATCTATATTTTTGGATTTTTAAAAATAATCAAAATCATTTCAATTTTATTATTTCATTCACTTTCATTATCTTATAAAGATTCTCATCATTCTATCACATGAAACAAACCTACTCTTAACCAAATAAAAACACCCTAAAACCCCACAAAACACTCCTCCCTTACATC
This sequence comes from Viscum album, assembly GCA_963277665.1. Taxonomy (NCBI): domain Eukaryota; kingdom Viridiplantae; phylum Streptophyta; class Magnoliopsida; order Santalales; family Viscaceae; genus Viscum; species Viscum album. The sequence continues at coordinate 969,058,699 of OY728167.1, forward strand.
CATGAAAATAAACCCCTTGTTCCCATAGTCATTCAACAAAATAAAAAACTATCCCTCTTACCTTTCTTCCAGCTCCCTCTATCCTCTGATTAATTGTCACAGCTGTTTTTAAATTCATTTCCACCCTCAACTATCATTGTATCAAAATAATTTTCAGAACATTAAATCCATCTCATTTCTATATTTTCCCGTTCTCCCAAGTATATAAATTTTAATTTACACTGGCCTTTGAGAAATTTAGTAATTATGTTATATTTTTTATATTATTATTGTTCTTATAGTGAGACAAAGTAATTTATTTATTAAGATAAATGTTTTTAATGTTAATATTTTTTGAAATATTTTTAATTCCAATATTTTTATATCACTTAATTTACGTTTCTTATTCTGATTACATAATAAATTTTATGGGAATTCAATAATAACAATATTTTTTTATTTTTTGTTATTATTTATCTATTGGTTCATATATTTTCTTTTTTTCATTTCAGTTCATTTATATTTTATATGTTATTAGTTGATATATTATGTTATTAAATATTTTTATTCTCTATTGGTAAGTAATATGTTATTTAATTTCATATACATAACTTTTATTTTAGTAGACTAATTAACTATAGTTTTATTTTTTGGATTTAAATAATGTAATTTATATTTTTAATGATTGAATTATATTCACTATTTAATATTTTATATTTTATATCATTTTCATTTATGAATTCTTTTTATTTTATATTTTTTTATATCCAAATAAGAAATTGTGTATTAAATGTAATATTAAATTAGTGTATGAAAAATGATTAACTTTTATATCTCTATTTAAATTTTTTTATAAATAAATATCATATAAAATATTCAAATCTTTGTTATTATTTTGACTTATATTTTTTTTTAATTTTGGGTAATCAAATATAAAACCTGTATTATATTTAGAATTATAGAATTTAATTATTTCACTTGTATGATATATAACAAATTTTATGTTTATTAATTAACTTTCCTTATTTTGATTTATTTAACATTTAAATATGTTTTTCATGATTTTATTTTTCAATTAAATAAATATTATGATTAACTAAAATACCACTTTGGTAATTTATATTATTTTGATAGAATTATTTACAAATTTTACGAACCTGGTTTTTATATGAGGTATGAACCCTTTAAATATTAGTCAACTTATTTATATTGGATAAAATATGTTATCCTTGAGTGGAAATGTGCGAAAAGGGGGTGTCTATGGGACAATTAAGAGCCTAAAACCACATCTGTTGAAAGAAAACATTAGGACACACATTTAATAGAATCTATTTGAGCTAACCTTCTAGGGTTCTCTTAACCATGTGAGGGTTTTCATTGGGATAAAGAGGGTCCACTTAAATAACTAATCATGAATTAAAGGCCATACATCCATATAGGTTTAATGACATATTTAATATAGGTGTGTTTCATGGTTTAAACAAAGTTTGGAAATTTTACACAAGAATAATGAGAGTCTATTCTTAATTTAGTGTCCTTTTCATGGTCGGTGCATTGTTTCTCCAACCATGAGGCCAAAACATGCACCCCCTTAACTATTGGGTAAAATTACATTTTATCCTTTACTATGTTATAGCTTTACCCCTACTCTTTTTTCTTCATTATAGTATACCTGGATCTCTTTAACAACTTATTAAAACATTCAAGATCCTCCTCATTTGTTCTTTGATATCTAAACCATCTACAATGAAATTCTTTGATCATCAGACTCATTAGATGTGTGTCAGTGAGTAATTTATTAATATTTATCCTTTTTTAATTTTTCATTATCTAAAACACTGTATTATTGTTTGGCACATATGCCTTATTTTTAGGGAGTTCAACAATTTTATCATTTTCATTCAATTATAACAAAATAGAGATAGATTGTAGATGATTTCTTCAATACATGAATGTGGTGATTGGTTTACATTTATACCTAATGGTTAAGATGTTTTATAATATTTTTTAATTGTATTTTTTTATGGTTTCACCTGGAGTTTTCTATAAATTTAATTCTCTTTAATATAGTTTCTTTAATTGAGAATCGTATAAAATTATTAGGACCCCTTTATTTGCGAACTCCCATTCTGGTATGCCAATCATATTTTCAATGTGGCTATAAATTACTAAACAGATAAAGCATTTTATAAAAGGAGATGGAATGAAATCCAATTTTTTATAAAATTAATTAAATGGATAATCTTAATGGTATAGCGTAGATAACTCACATATTAAATTAGGATAAATTGAACTGAGGTGAGTGGTATAACCACATAACAAAATTTAATAGGAAAATGGTTATGTCATTATTGTTATTAAATATTAATGAGTTATTAAATATTCTTTTGATATTACTGAATAAAATGTTTATTTATCACTGTTTCAATTTATGGACATGGTGACACTTGTTGATTTTAGAAAATGGACATTATGACCTTTATCCATGTAATATATATATGTGTGTGTGTGTTTTTTTTGTGGACATGGAATCTCATTAGGTAATGTGATACATTGTCATGGTGACATTTATAATTATGACAAGGGCATTGTGAACCTTATAAATGTGCCATGGGCATGAAAACCCTTATAATTGTGATATTGGGAATGGAGTCTCGAATATGATATAATCTAGTCATGATGTCCCTAAGGATTATGGTGCAAGCATATAGAATCTTCACAATTTTGATAAGATTATGGAGACCGTTTATAAATGTGATATGTGCATGAGGAACCTTATTTTTATATATAGTAATGAAAACCCTCTATGATATGTTATTGTGAATGGCATCTACATTACAATGATATTGGGCATGGAATCCCATACTCATGTGATACTAGGCATAGTGTCCCTTCATAATTCTCATACCCATGCTAAAAATTATTGGTGTATGAGTTATGCCTCGGGTCTATGCTAGTGTAAGAAGATACATATATGATTCTAGACATCACTATGTATACAGTCCATATATGTGTATACATTTGATTACTTGTTCAGAGCCCATTTGGATTAGGTCGAAGAAGGTAGTGTTAGCCTAGTTTCATTTAGGAACTAAATTCAACCCATTTACTATTAGTATAACTAATTTATATTATTATATATGAAAACTAACATATTATATGAACTTTTTTTGACACAATTATTTACTGTGAAATATATTTTTTCGAATTAATTAATTCTATATTATATTTTTCTTTTTACACAATACTAAATATATATTTTGTTATATGCTACCTCCAAGTAATTCTTAATTTTTATGTTAGAACATGTTAATATTTCATTATATGATACCGAAAGATAAATTTTCTCTTCTTGAAATACTGTATTTTCTTATTTTACATACAACACTGACTTTTCTTACGTTACACGCAACACTAAGTTTCTATAAACAACATTTATTTTTTTTATAATTAATTAAATAATTTAGTTATAATATAGTCATTATATATATTTATATGATAATAAATAAACAATTTTTAATTATTATTTATAATGTTTTTATATAAATAAAATAAAATGATGATAAAACATATAATTTTTTGTAAAGTCATTATATGTTTGGAAATACTAACTTCATCAAAAGAATTTATTTTTATGTCCTTCTGTGAAAAATAATAAAATTAATTTTAGAAACTTTTATAAATTCAATTTCATAGAATAAACATCATTTTATTATTAATAATGTAAAAATTATCTTGGGGATATTTTTTGAGATTTTCATAAGAAAATTCATTTGTTTGTGAATATTGAAAAATGCAGAATTTTAATTAAAAATTGGTTTTTTATCCAATATATATATATATATATTGAATTTTAAGTAGGTTTAAATGTAAAAAATAAATCAATTATTAAAAAAATAACCTAATTTAGGTCATTGGAATCATTTTTTATGTTGACTTTATAAATAATATCTTAATAAACATTTGAACATTCTCACATTAAAAACTCGATTTCATCCCACATTGTGAGACTAGAATTAAAAATAATTTGTTTAGTTATATGAATTTAATTTTAAAAAGAATAAAAACATGGATTTATTAATTATAATATTTATATTCTAATAAAATCAACTTAATTTTTACCAAATGTAATTGTGAATGTGATTAAAATTAATTAGATCGATCAAGGTGAAATTAGAATTTATAAGGGAGTACACATTAAACATAACATATGAAATGAAATATATACTTGTTAAAACCCCAATTTATGGACATATATCATCCATAATCCTTGAAGTCTTGAGTATTATTTCTTTTTTATGACTTTTTTATATAAAAACCTGTTACAACTACCTTGTTTTCAAAAATTCCAAGTGTATCCCCTACCCCTATAAAAGTTCACCCCTCTTCCCCTTATCAACACCTGTCAAAAAACATAATATTGGCCAATATCAGACCAATTTACTTCCTATCATCTCTAACATCTTCATTTAATCCTCCCATTGGGATAAAAACTTTCCAAGGAATCCCTTTGCTGAAAACTAAATAGAGTTTCCCAAAGAAGAGGTAACATATTTCCTCAAAATACATTCATTTATTATCTTCATCAAAAACGCAAATTATTCCTAATATATAAATCAATAATATCATAAATATAATTAATATAATTATATTTTTTACTGATAATTTGTTTACCTACACATACACACACTTCAAATTAATGGGAAATGAACATAACATTCTTTTGTACGATGAACTACCACCTCACGAAATGATGTAGTTCATTTTTTCTTTTAACCCCGATTTTGGATTGAAATTAATCTATAAAATATATTTTAATATCATATATATTATATATGATGTATTTATACTTCATTAATTATTATATAATACATACATTCATTATTTCCATTTTTAAATGCGATAATTTCGTATACGGATGTGTGGATTGCTACCACCTCAAAGCATTGTGATTCATTCAAAAACAACATGAAATGTATTAAGTATGCTTTTATTGAAATTATATGATAATATGACATAATAGTTAAACAATAATGATACTATATACATAAATATATTTCATTTACTTTTTTATCATTCAATATTACATAGAAAAATCTAAACATCGTTCATATGTACGTAAGGCCTACCATCTCCATGAATAGTGTATTCCATTTTATATTTTGATATTATATATTTTGGTATAAATATATATATACATATATAATGAATATAAATTATATTTATATCATGTATTTCATTATAGAAATAATGACATATGTATGAGGACTAAAAATATAACAAACTAAGACACATGTGGAAAACGAAGTTAATATTACCCGACACAGAAACATAACTTGGAATTCTTAATAAGTGGTAATATAAAGTCATGATAACATCATATATGGTATTAAATATTTTAATATGGTTTTTTCAAATATTTATAATAAACTTGAACTTATTGTGTAGAATATTATTATGAATATGATGTGAATCAAAACATAAGGTAAGACAATTCTGTCTCACATTTTATTTCTATGACATTCATGTCTTATTCATCACTGATTTCAATTTTTTTGTAGGAATAATAGCCATGTACGTATTATATGATTCTTATATTTGAATTTATGGTAATTAAAATATCCATTTCATAATCTTTTTTCATGGAGTTTATACTTCAATAGTTACCAAATCGGTAAAGTGTGTTTGACTAAATTTTTCTTCTTTAATGACATTCCATGTTATGCACCTATATTTTTAACAAGGTTTATATACATACCTTGACATGTTATATCATGAATATAATTATTTTCATGATACATTTAACTTCATGTAATTTTATTTTTTCCATTTTATTATGACTTAACATTACCAAATTGGTGATGGTTTAGAGCTACAATCTCATCGTTGAATGAGATTATTTATGATTATAATCCCATTGATGAAATTTTATAATCTATATCTCATTAAATCTCTTTATTTTTCATACCATTTAGGTATTAATGTTGTATCCAAGTAATTGCAACATTTTTTCACTCTTTATAACATAATATGATCAATAAATTATTTTTGATAAAGTCTGAATTTACCTCTCTCTCCAGTCAGAAGTCAGAGTTCCTTCAAAACCATGTTTTCTAAAAAAATTTTACAAAAAATAATATATTATTATTCTATTATATTTTAATGTCATTTTTTCTATGTTTTAACTTTTTTAACATAATGGCCATTAAAGAGGAATCATCTTGTCATTTTTTGGTTGAGGCACTTTTCTAATCTTCTTTACAGATCAAAGGGAATGTTCAGTGTCATTGAATTTACCCATCATCCTGAACTTCATTCCCTTGAAGCATAAAATACAGGATTATAAATTTATTTATTTGAATAATTTTTTCCCTTAATGTTCTGGATATTCATTATTTTAAAGTTTTTTTTACTGAAAAAGTTATTCAAAACTATTTTATGCTTAATTAGTTTTTTAAATGATTTTCAAAATGTCTAATCTATATTTTCAAAAGATTATTTTCAATGAAAATGAGTTCAACTATTTTGAAGATTATTTATATTGTTTTTGATGTATTTATAAATAAAAATTATTTAATTTTTTTAAACTACTTTTTTATGTTGTAAACAGAAATTGTTTTCATAATGATTTGAAGCCTTCAATTTACGATTTCAATGTATTTTCAAAGAAAAATACTTCAATTTTTTCAATATTATTTTATATGGTTTCAAGGGAAAAGGTTTTCAAAATGATTTCAAGCCTTATTTATATTTTTTGATAGTATTTTAAATCAAAAAAAAATTTAAAATTAATTTATGTTTTAAAATAAATCTATTTGAGAAGGAATATTATTTTCATCATAAATGTTTTTAAAATAATCCTTAGGAATTATTTTCCATCTAAGATGATATCCATTGGGGTTACTCATTCCATTTTCTAAAATTATCCAAATGTTACATTAATATTCATTCTCTGCTTGGTTTATATTTTGATGGCATGGTGTTTATGAAATCAACTTATGTTTCACAGGTTATATACATATAATACCCATTCCTCTTCCTTGTATTTTATACTTATGAAAACTAATTATTTTCAAGTGTTAAACGTTTATGAAATGACTATGAAACCTATATAATTTCTATAGATTATTATGTGATGAAATATTTTATAATATCTATTATATTTCGTTGGTTATGATGTGGTGTTTATAAAATGAATTTTTATTTATGGTTTATCATATGATGATTATTTTATTACCTTGGGACACATGTATGAATTGGTTTAGTATTTTGAGGGTGTGACCCATTTCTCCCTCAAATGAATTGGGTAAATATTTATATCTCATGATATACTAATGGGTTGCATTTCAATGAGATTAATCTACTAAGTGAAGATGGAGAAACATGATCCCTTTCATGGAAATGGTTGTGAGTTAGGATGTTGGTGTGCCCTACCTTGTATGTGTAGTAACCATGATGATGGAATAAGGGGAAAAATGTTCAATTATGGGAATGTGGAGAAACATGATCAACTATGGGAAGTTGGGGAAACCTAGTCCATTAAATGTAAAGGAAATGACTGGGGAAGGTGGTGTGCACCACCTAGTGGGTTTAGTCCCCATAAAGTGACATGATAAGTTGTATCAATGTGTCCTAACATATAGGGAATGATCTAACCTATTTATGTGTATTCAAAAATTCTATTCCATTCTTCTATGTAAGGATTTCATAGTTTATTCTCTTGAAATTTTTATGAATCATGAATTAGAGATGCTAATATTTATGTTATGATTCATGTTTATGGTCTTTAATATACGTGGTATGATCTTTATAAGGTATGATATCATTCTCATACACTAATTATCTTTTTTATTCTTATCTAACTTCCCTTTTTAGCCTTACATAGAAACTAAGATCACTCCTTTTTTATGTTTCCTTCCCTAAGATATGAAGATATATTCTAGGTATGATATGTCTAAGAGGGGTTATATTCATGGAGATCCTAGTGGGACATAATATATCACACTCATGTATCAGCATTTATGTTTCCATATTTCTAAAGTAACTAAACTTACAAGGTATTTTGGTTTATATTATTTTAATTTGTTATGTATTTTGAAAAACTTATTTAATGTCCATGTATGTTAATACTGTGTTGTTATCAATTGGATATTTATAGCTGAATTTGTTAGTGGACAACTTTGTTTATCTCATTCTATATATGGGTTGTCAATTTTACCTAGATATACAATATGCTTGAAAGTGTAGATAAGGAAAAACATTCAATTATGTATGTGTGACATCATTCATGACATTGGATGTGATATTGATAAAAGATAATAGGGATGGATCATGGGTTGCTATGATTGATTTTTTCTTTATTTTCCTTTGGTACATCATGTACTATACTAATTTCCTCCTACCATGTATACATGTTTTTATTATTTTTAGGGACATTATATTTTCATCTTTTGTATGTGATTCAATTCGCTTCTTTTGATTATTATTTAGTGATTTGATTCCTATTTTTCCTTTTGTTGCCTTTTTTTAGTATTAATATGCTTCTTCTATTTATCTAATGATTGAATGGATATGATACTATGTCCAGAGGAAATATTCTCCTAGCAGACACAACCTAGGTCGTACCTACTAGTGAGAAACCTTTGCCATATGGGGAGGAATTCTTGAGTCAATGTGTCCCACTAGTTAGTGGAACCTTTGAGTGGTACCCGGTTTGATAAATCACAAAGTGGGATTAGGGCATTGTTCATTTCTATTGTATTATTTTTTGGGAATATTATATTAGAGATCATGATTTGTTATTGAGTTTTTCCTTGGGGTAGTTAATCCATGTATATCGAATGGCCAAAATATATTTTATAGGACAACTTATTTCATATTATTTCTATTCATGTTGATTTCATTCCACTATTTGAGGATTTATTTCAATTGTAATGTTATTTTTTCTATAATTTATGATTTTATTTTATCATGGCCTGATGATATATGGGTATTCCATCTCATGCATAATTCTATGCACATGTCAAAAATCAGATTTCAATAATTATCCCATTCCATGTAGAATTCATTGCTTGAATTTGTGAAGATTTATATGATCTTAATGTGACGTTAATGTTAATTGGATAAAATTTTAACCAAATAATTGATAAATGGGTGGTTTTCCTTGAGCAGACACTTCATTTGATAAATGGAAGATTATGCTTGAACAAATTCAATATTTCATTCTATGAGGTTTATAGTCTCTTGTAAATCAAATGTGGTTATCCAGAAAGTTCATCCTTTAAAGAATAAATTCATAATATGAATAAACCTAAATTAAAATTAAATTTAAAATTAAATGGTCCCCATTAAACATGGGATGTAAAATTTTATTTAAATTTTATTTTCCTCTCTAAAATGTGATTTAAACTTTTTATATTGGAACCAATATAGTAAGAAACATATATTAACCCAGACCTGACCCTAGTAGTGGGATGTAGGTCACGTCTCTGGTGTTCTTATTGATCGGTTCTACAAATTAGACCTTGATTTATGAGTAGGAATAAGATTTAATTTATAATGAAATTCCTTTTACCTATTCTATTCTAATATCTGTGGATCATTCAATTATTAAATTTTATTTTAGGTGTTTTTTTGTAATTTTTTGAGAAATTCTATCATGATTTTTGCTGTCCATACACCATGAGGTTGGTGATGACCACGCTTTGAAGGAGGTGGGCCCTGAGCAACTAGTGATACCATTATTAGTTCCACCAATGTAAAATCTTCTTATCTCGACAAGGGTAACGAATCATGGTTTCTAAAATACTTTCTGTGGCTTATGAAAATGATACCAAGAGCCCCATGCTCATCCCCTCTATGCATTACTTGACTCAGGAGCTCTAGTAACAGCATCCACCCACATTTTCCAAGGACGATGGGCCAAATGTTGCAATATTGTGGCCATAGATATTCGGATATATCTTCAAAAATCTATAGACACCTCCAAAGATGAGATTTAATCATACCATTTATATGATTCATGGATCCTCCAAACGATGGTGGGATATTTTGAAATAGGGAGTTTAACATCGAGAAGTGACATGGAGGGGTTTCTAGTCGAGCATCTATGACTATTTATTCTACAACACCCTAATTATATATTATTTCATGATGGTCGTGAACCTTTAGTAATGTTCTATGACAGTTATGGACTATTCTTCTCATTTTACAAAGCTTCATAAGTTTTTCCCATCAACATTGTTGATGGGTTAGTGAAAGAGAGATGATCTGAGGATGTCCTTAGGAATCATATTTTTTCATAGGTGAATGATTTCTAGTTGAAAATAGTATCTGATAGAGTGAACTATGCCTTTATTACCAATAAAAAATGAGGTAAAAAGATTGTTTTATCCATGTTATTTTTGAACTAAAAAAGGTTACTCGTTTTACTAGTGGTTGGAAGTGATGCACTAAGACTTCCCATGTGAGTAACAGTGACCAGATGACACTCGTTGATAATTACATGGTTTTTTCCAGTGTGAGAATACTTGGAAGAAGCATATCTTGTTTCATAGAGATTCCTTCATGTGCAATGTTTATGTATGATTGGGTTATCCGTAATGTTTCTATATGTCATTCCCATCAGATTTGATTGGGTGATGAAACTTATCAACTCCACCTTCTGGATTTGGATATGTAGAACCTCACCAAGAATGTATATAGATAAATATAGGTCATACATGCCAAGGAATAGGTCATTAACATGGTATATAGGCTTATGGTATACAATTCTATTAGATCAGATCTAGTCTATGTAGTTAGGGGCATCACAAGGGTGGGAATCTAACCATATCTATTTATTACATCCTATAACGGAGGAGTAGTGTGTCGGGACATTAACTAATTTTGATACTATTCAATGATAATCTAATATAGTGCCTTACATTTTCAATAAAGGTGTATAAAACTTCTTTATCACTTTGGATATTGTGAAACTACATGTACTTCATCTTGAGTACACCTCCTGTGTAATGACACATGATATGCATTTGGATATACATTCAAAGGGTGTACTTTAGTTCACAGATTTCCCCTTTGAGGTAAGAAACAATTGTTTCTCTTGGTTCATATACATCCTTGAGGTGAGGGGATTTTTTTCCTTATATGAATGGAACTATTAATCCCTAATCATTCTTATTTAGATTATAATCTCATAAGGGTATCGTTTAAATCACCTAAGGGTGATATATATATATATATATATATTCATAAGGGTGAGTGGGATTTATAATATGATAGAGCTGAACCCGATCACCTGGGGATAGTTCGAGTGACCACCCAAATTTATATCCATTACAAGGATGGGAATGGAATACATTAGACTGAGTACCCTCCCTTGATCAATTTATTAATGTATGTTTTCCCTTAACCATTTTTCCAGACTACCTTCTAAAATTGGGATAGTGTTTACTATTGAGATGGTTTCTGGATCCACATGCCAATCTATTATTCCCTATAGTATGAATAATATTATGTTTCATGAGCTCATGGAGTGTCTAGAATATTTAGAGTCCAAGGATTACATATGGCCCAATACATCTCTCTGGGGTTCACCTGTCCTTTCTCCAAGAATTCAGACTGAACCCTCGTGCATTATATGGATTTTTTTAAATTGAATCATCATACAGTGAAGAAATAGTTTCTCATACCTCATATATATTATCTCTTCTACCTGCTCAAAATAGTGAGGTTATTCACAAATATAAACTTGTGATCTTGAAACAATCATGTTCGAGTCATGCCATCAGATATTTCACATATAGATTTACATGGTTAGTAATGTTTATATGAGTATCCCTTCATTCCATTTATTATTTTGAAATCACCTTAAATAATTTGTTCATTGATGAATATGGTTTTCTATCCATATCTATATTCATTTTCCATGGTCTTCGTAGATGAAATCATCGTGTATTCTCATACTCAAAGGGACCATGCAACTAATCTTGATACCATTATAAATACACAAAAAGAGCACCTTTTGTATGATAAGATTAGTAAATTTCATTTTTGGGTATAAAATATACACTTATTGGGTCATATAAACTCAGAGGTATGGGTTTTAGTATACCTAGAAAAGGTGTGAGCTATGGTTACCTTGGATCTCCCCAAGAATGTCTTTGATTGACGGTGTTTCGTCTGGCTATCTGTTTACAACAAGTGTTTTGTACATGAATTTTAATGCTTATAAGAATCTATTTTTGGAATTACTAAGAAGGATATGAAGTTTATATGGAAAGAATCATGTGAGAAGAAAATTTAGAAGATGAATGGGATAATGAATTATATGTCGATCCAGATTCATCCTTAGCTGAGGTGAATCTATATAGTATATTGTGATGCATTGGGTATTAGGCTTGTATAAATTCTGATGTAAGAATATTGAGTCATTACATTTGAATCTAGACAGTTGAGGAATCATGATCAAAATCCCCAAATACATGACTTTGAGATGGAGGATATGTTTTATACATTGCATTGTTAGATTCATTACCTTAAAGAGATAATTTTATGGTGTTTTCAGACCAAAAATCCTCAAGTATATTTTCACATAGTGTGACTTGAATATCAATAAGCGAATATGGGTCAAATATCTATAGTCCATTGACTTGATGATTTCTTATATGCCTAGGAAAATAAATTTTTTATCAATTATTTTTTGTAGGAGGACTCAAAAATAGGATGTTTAGGAGGCCTGTAACAAGTTGAAGCTTATATACCTGCTACCTAAGATACACATTGAGGTGAAAGACCATCATGGATGGTCAGTACTTTCATCAATATCAGTGACCTCTTCACATCTAGATAATATAAATATGAGTTTTTTTAGATCTTTAAGACTTGGTCCTATGAGATATAATTTTTTGTGTGGGCCCACATCCGAATTGGACTATTGATGATGATTACATAATTTGTATACTTGTTCATATCTACGTTACCATAGATATGAGAGACTATTTTATGCATTAGTCACATTATTGAAAGGGGTAATTTCACCCAGGTTATCTTCAAGATATATCATGATATGCGATGAAAATATTGGTTTGTAGGGATGAATTGTTAGATAACTAGTTTTATTACTTTCTGTTTAAACTATTTGTAGATGATGGTAGAGAACCAGTGACATTCTAGATAGGTACATCCATTACTAGTCTAAGAATTGAAATGGAAAGATGTTTCAATGGGTTTTTTTGGTGACTTACTGAGGTCGCCTCGAAGTAGTGATGGATTTTGGGTAGTCAGGTATTGAAAAAAGAGCGTATCCCAATTATTTACTATCTAGGATACATTATAATTTAATTAGATGGGAAGAATGCATGTCCATGAAATTATATGTTTTCATATGGACCCTTGAAATATTGTTTCAGATAGGGACACTTGTTTTAGATAGTGGTTCTATAGGTTTTACATAGAAACATTGATACTAAAGTTCTTTCAAAACATATTTTTACCACCAGAATCATTGACAGTTAGAACATTATATTTATATTTTGGAGAAGATTCTATGAGAAAAAGTCCTTGATTTTTATAGGTCATGGGAGAATCATACTACTCTTGTATAATTCATCGATAATAAATGATTGTAAGTGATGAAATATATGGATCCATGTGAGGATTTATATGATAGGTTGTGACATTCATAGTTATGATGGTAAGAGGCTGGAAATGTAGGTCTACTGACTCCTCATCTCATTCAAGAGGATTTTGAGTAGGTTTAGGTGATTAGGAAATGGATGTCTACTGCTTATTCAGGATAGACATATTATGTCAATCATATTAATGACCTATATAGCTTGAGGACTAGTATTCAGAGTTCTTACAAGTATCACCAAGACCAAGGCATAGATAAATACAGAAGAAATGGAAATTATCTCTTCATTATGTTAGGTTTTTTTAAACTTATGATGTGAGATGGAATAAGAGACTAAAAACTATTTTTATCTAAGATTTAATGTTTCAGTATTGTTGTCTTAAATAATTTAGCATTCTTATTATCATGTCGGCATATTAATACTTTTGACCCTAACGATGTTGAGATAAACGGTGATTCTTCTTTTGAGAATTATTATATACACATCATTGATTGGAGCATGAAGTCTCTATGAGGCCGATATGTTCCTTTACTGAAGATGATATGGTACCATGAATGGTCATAATAGGAGGCTTGGAAGTGTGATGTTGAAGTACATTCTCAGTGGCTAGAGTTGTTCTTAGTTACAATTACACTTCCCTTGGAAGGCAAGTTTGTGGATGAATTTCTGTAAGGGGGTAAACAGTAATAATGCTGTTTTTATATGAGGTAAAGATCTTTCAAATTTTGTTCAACATATATATATTAGACATAATATGGATGATCAGTGAGGATATAGATAAAACATGGGTTTTTGGTGCTTGTATGGATCTTGTAACCCAGTTCGTTGGAAGAAAGCACTAGTCCGCACGGTTAATAAAAATTTTGAGAGCTTCTATAAATGATTTCTCCTAACAATGTGGGGAATTTAAAAGTGGCATGTTGGGTGTACTATTTTACCTAAACATTCACCTTGGGCCACACACTCATAAAATTTGTCTAAAATCAATAATAGAATTATATCTCACAATTTGTACACAATTTGAAAAACATTCCCAAAAACAATGTGGGTTTCCTTTTAAGGTAATGGCCTCCACATGGTAAAAATAAATATTTTTGAATTGTACATCCAAAACATGTTCCTTATAAAATGATGGTTTATATTACATTTTCACCTTTAATGAGTTATATCTTTACCCATCACCATTTTTTCTTTTTTACAGCAAACAAGAATCTCTTTCTCATCCCATATAATATTTTAGGATCCTCCTCCTCTATTCAAAGATGTCTCATTTGTTTGGAATCTAATTGTTATATCGTAGATCTCATTGGAATTTTCTCTTTGAGTATTATATTTATTTTTCCCCTTTCATCATTTGTCTTTCTCTTGAAGGAGTAATTTTTTTGTAGGATCATATGGCCTATTATTAGGTCATCAGTTTTTTATTGTAGTTCTTCTTATGATATGGACTAAACAAGCTATCAATTCTGGACAAGATCTCATATCAATGCATATTGTTGGTGGTCTAGTACTTATCCATAAAATTTTTGTTGTTTTATAATTTTTTCCATTATGTAGATTTCTGGTTTTACTATGTTCTCCCTTAAATTCAATCCACTTTTAAATGGTTTACTTAATTGAGAAACTTATAACCTTTCTATTCCCACATCGATTAAGAACACCCCTTATGGTGTTTGAATCATATTTACAATCTGGATATAAATTACAAAATGGTCAAACCATCGTCTAAATGGTGTGTTAATTACTTCCAAGTTGTGATAACAATAATGAAATCAACAATTGTTGTGGTATAGTATGACTAACAAACTTATCATATTAACATGATCTTAATGGAGTGAGTTGTATGACCACATAACCTAATTAAATGAAATAATGGTTATTCCTTTATTGTTATTAAATATTAATGATCTATTTAATATTTGTTGGCTCACATCGAATCCATTGATCAATTATCAGTTCTATGATGTATGGTCATGGTGGCCCATATTAATTATGGTAAATGGGAATGATGGGCCTTATGCATATAATATATATATATATATATTCCTTTCATCTATTCATCTTATGTGATAAATAATAATAGAGACAAATATAAATTTGACATGGGAATTGATACCCATATCAATTTAAGAATAGAATACATACCCTTAAAATTGTGATATTGGGAATGTTGACCCTAGTGTGAGATGATCTCATCAGGGATACCCTTATGTCTTTGATATGGACATAGATTCCCATTATAAATATGATAAAGCCACAATGACATAATATAAATGTAATACATGAATGAAGACCCTATGTTTTATATACATGCATGAAGACCCTCTATGACATGATACTGTGAATGGTGTTCCTATTATGTTGATAATGGTCATGGTGTCTCATGGTCATTTGATATTGGGCAGGGTGTCCCTTGATTAATATGAGAATCATGTTATAGTTTATAGATGACAATGTTATGCCTTAGGTCCAAGCTAGTGGTAGTATCCACATATATGGTTATAGACGTCACTATGCATAAAATCTATATGTCTATACGTTTGGTTACTTGTTCAGAGACCATCTGGATTAGGCCAAAAAAAGTAGTGTCAATTTTGTTTCCTTCAAGAACCACATCTGACCCATTTAAATTAATTATTAATTTTTAAATTATTATATCCTCTCCCTTCCATATTATATGCACTAGATGGGTATTTATAAATGTCATTGGTGGTGGCCTTCTGAGTTTATCTGACACCAAATCTGGGTAGTCGATGGTACATAGGAAGACTATACTCGTGTAGGTGTAGATTAGGGGAAACATCAACCTATAGATGTGTGGTTTCTTTCATGACATAGAATGAGATATTGGTAGTAGATGACTAGGATGGGGCTCAGAATGGTAGGATATATTTTGGATATTTTATTCCCATTTTTATATTATGTAATGTATAGACTATTTTTTACCATTTATGCATGTTTTCCAATTTTGTAGAGACATGAAATGGTCTTCATCTATATATGATTTAATTTACTACTATAATTTATTATTTAGTGATTTGATGTTTATTAATTACCTCACTGACTTTTAGAGTTTTGATATGTTTCTAATATTTATCTATTGATTAAATTGATTCGTTATTCTAACCAGAGGGAATAGTTTCAACGTGAACACACCATAGGCTCTTACTACTATTCGGTAGACTCTGGATTATGGTGATCCATTCTTGATGCCATGTGGCCCACTGGTTCTGGGTAAATTTGAGTGAATCCTAGGTTGGGACATCACACAAGTATATAAAGATAATTATAAAACAAATTTCTTGAAAAATCAGGCATATTTTAAAATAAAAAAATATATAATTTAAAATTTGAAATAACATGTATAATAGATTTCTATGGGAAAATATTTTTTTTATTTAAGAATTACAATAAAAGTAAAATTTTTTCAATATTAAACTAAAATAGAAACTATAATATAATGTATTTATTTATAATAAGAATTTATTAGTTTTATGATTAATGAAATGTAATATTATACATATTATTTATGAAATTTTTATAATTTATATTTATTCTGATAATATTTTTAATATTTCAAATATAATATCTTATATACTGATATATTGTTGGTTTATTTTAGCATAAAACAATTTTATATGTATTTTTACCATAGATGTTTATTTATTATGTAACACATAAATATATTTATAATAGATAGATTGATCTACATGGTAGGTTTTTAATTTAATCTATAGAGAGATTTTAGATATTTATTGATGTCACCAATGAATTTGAAAAATATTTATCTAGTAATCATTGAAAGAAATGGGTAGACTGATATCTTATAAAATTATATATTTTTAGGAATTGTTTTTGTTTGAAAGGGGTATTAGAAAATTAAATGAATTTATTACATCATGGATATGATTATATCTTCTATCCTAGAGAAATAAGTGCTCATATGGTCATTTCTATGATAAAAGCTGATTTTATAAAATTAATTATCAATGACAAGATACATATGTAATATTCAAAAATCCACAATACTAAATCTAGTGATAATAATTTAAACATTAAATTTCTAGATTTGATATTGAATGATGTGAACCAATTTATCAATCAAAACATACAACATCAAAATGAAATATTTGATCAATTTTAAACTAAATGAACTATTAGGCTTAATGTTGTAGATAATAAAAAAAACTCTTACACATCATAGAAAAATAAAAACATAGTTCATAAAAATATATATCATATGCCAAATTTTATTTAAGTCTATCAACCTTCTTATAAATATATGACTTAAAATCTGTCTTCATAAGCTATGGAAAAAGTAACATAATAAACGGTGTGAAAAATAATTAGTAAGGGTAACTGCATGCGATATCAAAGATTAGTTAAGCATAGAATGATAAAATGTTATATGAACATAAAATTTGAAAAATAAATCATGTGTATCAAAATCATATTCTTGAGTCGTGGAATAAATCGTGGAAGTTCAAAAGACCTTTATAAAAGAATCAAATAACATAATTCATGAGAGCATAACATAAGACATCGAATTGTGTCATACACATAAGAATAGAAAATTGATAGGTGTATAAACCTCCTAGGTGAGACAAGACACCATCCCAGATTCAATACCATTCCTCATTGTGTAATGAGTACACTCTCTAACCCATCATAGTATTCATGGTTCACTCTTAAGAGCATCATTGTGAAAAAAATCCTTTACTGAACGTAGTTCACTTCCTCTATTAGTCCTATATATATCATGAAATATAAATAATTACCCAATGAATTGGAAGGATATATAGGTCCCACTATAATATAATTAAAGCCATATATATATATTTTATAATAATATAAGTCATGCATCATATGTGAACCCATTAAAAGAAATGGGTTCTATAAACATTTCACCATTTTATAACCCATATATATGTTATGGGATTTATAAACACAATTCCATAATATATATATAAACAATCTAGAGATTAAATAAATATAGTATCCATGTATCATATCCATAGTAATACATATTTAACTCAAAATAATTCTTTCTTATATAGAAAAATTATTTTGAATTATCACTTGAAATAATTTTTGAGGAAAATATCCTCCGTATACTAAATTTTTGTTTAAAAAAACAATTATAATGGAAAATTTACTTTGAAAAATACCTTGCAACCATATAAATGATTCTTTAAAATATTAAGGCAGCAATATGTAGTGAAATTTCAATCATTTCGTAAAATTTAAAAAACATTCCTTCCTTATTTTTGTAAGAAAAATCACAAAGTACCTCACATAGAAAACAGAAAAAAAGATTCTGTTAGAAACATTTTGTAATTAATAAAAGTTGGGTAGATATAAATTTAACAATTAATGTAGAATGGTGAAAACATTATCAAAATAATATTTATAAATCATTTTCATGGAATTTAAATATTTCCTAGTGGATAATTAAATATTTTCAATCTCAAATAATGATGAGATTATGAAAAAAAACCCTTACTACATCAGAAACTTATCAATCATTATCCCAATAAAATGAATTAACAATATGTGGTCATGTAAATAGAATTATTTTCATTATTTTATTCATAAAACCAATTCATGGTTATTATATATACCACATTGAAGAAAGAATTAGTATATATGGAATGTGTCCCACTGAACAAAAATATTTTACAAATATCAAATCATTGAAGTGAGTGTTGATAAAAACAATCTATTTGTATAATATATAAATCAACATAAATAATTTTAAATAAATGATAATATCACGAAAATTTACTTTATAGATAATTGTATCATAGAATAATCAATGAATCATGGGTTTAACCCAATGAATTGAAATTGAGTTAAGAATTCTCTTACCTTGAATCCAAATCATCACATAAGGTCATTATATTCTAAAATAATAGACATAGGTTGATTATTTACTATTTTTATAAATTTTTTAATTTTTATTATTTCATTTATATCACTTATTAACATGTTTTATCAATTACATAATTATTTATGTTCACATAGTTCATTTTGGTTATATTCGTTACTTGTGTCTATAGTGACATTATTGTTATGTCTAAATTCAAACAATTATTTTAATCTGAAGGATAATTATTATTATATAAATTTCATTTTTTATATATAAATTACACATTTAAATACATCCAAAAAATGTGGATATGAAAAATTCATTGTGTTACAATCATGGAGATGATAGGTCATACTTATGAATGAGTTATGATTTTATTTTTCAATTATCATTATGGAAAGAAGTTGAGTTTTATTTTTTAAATAATTTTTTTTATAATATAATATAATATATATATATATAATATAAATTTTCTAAATATACTTGTATATTTAATCCATGTTACGTGATCATGAAAAATTAATTACGTCGCTTTATGGATGTCGTACTCCACACATACTCACAAAAGACATGATCATTTTTCTATACAAAAAAAATATAAGAATTTAAATGATATATTGTCTATAAATAATGATAAATATCTCATTAATATCATATAAACACATTAATTCCATATTTATATCCAGTATTGATATGTGGTTATGAAAAATTTATTACATTTGTTCGTCGGGCAGTTGTCTGTCGTACACATGAATGATGAATTATTTTCCCATTTGATGGAATTATTGATATAAATTTGTCATTAAACTAACAAATTTAAAAATATATATATTTAGTTAAATTTATTTAAAATTTTATAATTGTTGGATAATGTTTTATTAATTTTTATGATTAAAAAATTGTAAATTCCTATTATAAAATGAGACATATTTTCCAAACAATATCCATTTTTAACACCTTAAGATCACTATGGGTGGTGTTATTCCATACCCTAGACATCTAGAATGTGGTTTCAGATTATAATAATATTTTTTTTATGTATTGGTTGAATCAAAATAAATTATGTTTGATGACATTAGAATTAGAGGTTCCCTTTATAGAAGACAAGATGATCACTTTTGGAATTTCTCAAAATATTTTATTAATATATATTTATTAGATAAATATAAATGGCCCCCAAACAAATTTATTTAAAATAAAATATGATTATAGGTATAAATAAACATATAATAAATTTAGATAATTGTTTATGATATTTATACACTTATCATTTGGTTTTAACCCTTATTTAACTCCTATAACTCATACCATGACAATATTAATTTCTACTCTTTAAGGGTTAATATTGTTACTATAAAATGCAAAAAGACCAATAAATGAATCATGGATGAATATAATGAATTTATTATATTCAATTTTATGAATTTAATATTTTTTGTATTTTGATATCATTTAATAATATATTATTTACTATAAAATATTCATAATGTCAATTTTAGGGACTATTCATTAATTTTACTTTATTAATATCAAAATAACACTTATAAATATAAAAAATATTTTATTATATTTTTTAAAAGAAAATTTAATCTATATAATTAGTTTTTCGCATTGATTATCTACATTTATATTTATTTAATTTTTTAATAACATTAATAAGATATTTTCATAATTAAAATAATTACTGCATTCACGTTGTGTATAAATATAAGGTAATTATTTTATTTAAAAACAAAGTACTATTATGAAGGTTAATATTTTATATCTGAAATATCATTGTGAAGTGAAATATATCGTCTAAATAGAACCATTTTAAAAATGATATTTTTATTAAAAATATTAGTGTGACATCTCTTCCTTTTCTTTAAATTAAATAGTATAAAAGTCATAATCAAATAAGAATATAGAAAAATGACATGTATTCAAAACATTAATGATTATGGAATAAAATTACTCATATAATAAAATTGGTGTAGCTTTAATGTTCATTTTGTAGTCCTTTCTTTATTATTTTTACTCATAATTACGTGATATACTCTTTGTCATGGAAACAAAATTCTCCAATGTTTCTATAATTATTATAAAAATTTAAAAGGGAAATATTTACTAAATTTCATAATTATAATTAGAAATATAAAACCCATTTTTAAAAGTTCAAAACAAAGATGTTTGAGAATTTAATTTTTAATTAATCTGGAAAAACAAAACGAAAATGTTTTTTTTCGGAGAAAATTTCTCTTTCTAAAATATAAATTATTTGAATACAAAATTCACGTATAAAATACATTAAAAATTGATAATTGGATTATTTTGAATAAAATTTAAAATTTAAAATTTAAAAAAATATACAAAATAATTCAAACTTTTAAGTACATGCAAAATATAACTTTTTAATAAAAAATTCTATTTTTCAAAATACATTGAAAAATAAATATTTTTATAAAATTTTCCAAATTTAACAATTTGAATTTTTTAATATTATTTTCTGAAAAATAAATTTAATTTTATGAAAAAAAATTTCTAAAATATCTATAAAGTAAATATAAAAATAAATAATAATTCTTTTTTTAAGAAAATATTTTTTGAAGAATAATATTAAATTTCAAAAAATATATTTGATTATTTTAAAATAATTTTCCAACAAAATAATATTGATTTAGATGTTTTTAAATATATTATATTTTTTGGGTTATAATTATATAAAACGCACACAACTCACACATAGGTTGGAAAGGTAGGCCATATCCCACACCCATATGCGATAGCCCTCCCATAAAACTGATTTTATATATTTGGATGACCCGATGGCCAAGTGGGTATAAAGCCCATTACATATCCCAGAGGCCTAGTAAAGTATCATTATTTCATTATCTTGCTTTCATCACCAGTAATATGTCTTCTCTGCATAATAGCTTTCGCGCATCATGCTTGTGTCACCGCCTACGTCAAAATTCCCCCGAGGGGCTTCTATGGATTTGAATATTTTATTTTGGTGCATGATTATGGGGTTCACCACTCAAGATCCACCTCAATTATAGTATTATGTTTATATATTGGTCATTAATCAGTTATTCCTATTTATACCAGTTAATGTATAAGATAGGTTATAATGATCAAATTATACTGTTTTGTTGTTCGTTTAAATTCATAATTTTGTATCTTGTACACTATCGAACAAAGTATTTACTTCTAAAATATAAGAATATTAAATTATCCCACCCATAAATTTAATAACTTTTACTCTTGAAATTTGAACTTATTCTCGGAAACCAATATATTAGTTTTCAAAATACCTTTGTTGAAATCCTAAATTGTAAAAAGTCTCCATAAAACTCTCACTTTAAAATAATGAATGGAATGTAAAAAAGGTAATTTGAAGTAACACATACTACGTTCCCATTTAGAAAAACATATTTATAGAAGAGAAAAGTAACTCTCAAAAAATTGGAAGATAGTAATAGATAACATGGACATGACAATGTCAACCATCAAATAACCATAAATTTTTAATTGGTTAAAAGGCTATTGATTTCATTATAAGAACTGTAAATAGGTAATTTGTTTTCTAAATACATTACCAAAAGTTGGGAAATTGTTTTACCGCCTATAGTAATAAGATAAGTAAATATACATACTTGAAAATTATGGTTTTATCCATTAAAAATTATCAACCACAAACTTAAATTATTATCTAAATGATGAAGTTTAATTTTTAATTCGTGGAGCACTATAAATAATTATCATTGATCCTAAATTCCATAAAAAAAATAACAAGGTATTCCTCCTATCTTCATACATTAACCACAACCAAAATGGTTGGCACATTTTATATTGACTCAAAACAAATTGTAAACCATCATATGAGGTAAACTGATTTATTATATAAAAAATTAAACTATAATACCCATGTTTCAACATATATCATTCAATAAACAACTACCCTTAAAATTCCATGAAAAATTCTAGACTAATATTGGAACCCAAAAATTGAATGCATTTGATAATATAGTCTTCCAAGATATATAAGCATTTCCATAAATATATTGAAATAATATAACTCCACATAATGTTTTCATATGATTCCAAAAGTTAATTCAACCATTAATCCTCAATTAAAATTTCAAAATTTACTATTTAACATAATTATACAATTTTTCCTAAAATAGTAGACATCTTATGAAATAACATTACTCTCCTAATTACTAAACCACATTTCAATTTAATGGGTATATATATTATAAAACAAATATTACAAAAAATAACCTTTAGATTTCATATCACAAAAATAATTAATTACAATTTTATAATATCTAAGAAATCACATAGCCTATTGGTTAGTAATTCACTCTTATCTCCCCTCAGTGGTGGTTTTAATCCCTGCAGTCGTGTTATACATGATGGGTTGTCTAAAGTCTTGAGAGTTGTATTTTTTTTATAAAACAATCCCTTTAATATCTCATAATCTTGAGAAACATCCTTAAAAAAATCATTAATATATTAAATACTAAAGAAATATTTTAACTGAAATTTTATCTAATAAATTTAATTTTGGATCCCAATATGTAATAACCAAAAATTATCTCATAAATAAATGTCTCCAAATATATCATTTATCTTCTAGAAATTTCATAACATAAAACCTAATATGGTTTATCAAAGACTCTGAACTTATTGTCTTATATATCAATGATAGTATCTATATCTCTTAATATAAAATCTCATAAAATCATCCTAATATCCAAATTTATCTAATTCTTCTATGATACCAACTATAATATCCTTGAATCCACACTCCTAAATCCGATTCTAAAAATGTTGTCATTAAATTTCTGGCATTGATACCAAAAAATGAGTCCAAATTTTTTATATCATCACATTAAACATAAAAAGATAATATTCAATCACTTATAAACCCATGGTCATTTTAGGTTTATATACTTGTATAATTAGGAAAATCTCTTAAATATCTAATAAAAATAAACATCTATTCCCTAAAAATCTATATCATCTCTGAAATTTTATTCACATCTAGAACCCTTCTTGGGAATAACCTACTTAAAACATTTCATCATAACCAGATGAAAATTAAACATATGAATTTGTGAGATCATATTCAAAATAAGGGTAATAATAGAAAATATCATGTTTATGTTAGCGTAATATGGTCATAAGGGTGTATGAAATTAAAATATTGATATTATAACCTACATATCAAAATCACTACATTGAGTCATGGAATAATTCATGGATGTTCATAAGACATGAATCATAAAATAATCAAATAATATAATTCAATATATCATTACATATGACTTGAAATTTTGGCATCACATTATGTTATAAAATCGATAGGCCTATGGAGGGACACAAAACCATCGCCAGTGAAACCCGTTTCCTTATATTGGAATGGGTAAATACCCAAAATATCATAGTAGTCAAGGTTCACACCTAGGACCACAATAGTGGACAAAATCTTTTACTTAACCAAGTTCACTCACCATTCCTATCTTATTTATCTCATGATATATATATATATCATTACTCAATGTATTAGAGGGAGATATTGGTCCCACATATATGATAATAAAAACTACATATATGTGTGTTCCATAAGAATATAATTCTTTCATTAGATGACAACCCATGAAAGTAAATGGGTTTCATAAATATTTCATCATTGCATAAACCATGGAAATGTAATTAGTTTCACAAACACCATTCCATCATAAACATATATCATCCATAGAAACATTAAGGATGGTATCCTTGGATAAAATCTCTATTAATACATTCATATCATAAACTAATGTTTCTTATATGGAAAAAGTATTTTGAAATATCACTTGAAATATTTATTAAGGAATGTATCCTTTCCATTTTGAAATAATTTTTCCAAAGCTAGACAATTATAATTGAAAACATATTATTTTAATAGAACCATTTAAACTTCTATAGTATGCTTCAAAAACATCAGGTGTAATGATGGTGGGAAATTTTGTTCATTCTATATAAGTTACAAAAAATCCCTTTTGAATTTTTATCAACAATATCATGGATTAACTCATTTATAAAATGACCCATCTATTTATTTTAAAACATTTTATAAAAATTTATAGATCATAAAATTTAACATTAACCAATATTAAAATAATTGTATAAAAATTTTAAAAAATAGAAAACATCAACATGTAATTGAATTATGTCCAAGTGGAAACTTATATGTAAATAGTCTTCAATAATTATGTGATTGTGAAATAAACGCCTACTACATTGGTAAATTTTGAATCATAATCCATATGAAATAAAATACATATATATATATATATTACATAATTTTAATGATTAGAATAATAAAATACATTAAAGGGAAGTATATGAACCACTCAAAGGAAACCAATATTGTATAATGCATGTCTCCCAAAAAAATTATGTGGGATGAAAATCCATAAATAATATCATATAATTAAACTGAGTGTTAATAAAAAATAATTGATTATGTGTATAAACTATAAATACATATAAAAAGTTTAAATAAAACATTTTATTATCAAAATATATTTCATACAAAATCTTAGCATGACATAATTATCGAAGCATGATTTTGGCCCAAATAATGCAATTTTAGTTTAGAATTCCCTTATTGTGAGTGAAAATCATCATTTACAATCATTATCACCCAAAATAATAATATTTGGTTAGTTAGTTACTTATTTAAGAACCTTTTTAGGTTTATTATTTCATTTATATAACTTATCACCATGTTATAATAATTACTTAATCATCATTGTTCATGTCAGACATTTTGACCATATTTAGCACTTGAGTCAAAAATGACCTCTGTGTGATTTATATCAAAAAATTTACATGAATATTCTCTAGAATAAAAATATTGAAATTATCATCATTTGTATAAATCATGTATACCTTTAAATCCATCCATATAATATGGATTTTAAAAATGAACTATGTTACAATTATAGAGATAATGTGTCTTACGTACGCACGAGTAACACTTCCAATTTTTGATGTTCATTCAAGATAGAAGGTGAGTGTTATTTTTAATTACCCCGATATTAATAATATAATTTATATAATATTAATTATTTAACTAAAATTATATATATATATCATTTTATTTATGTGGTGATGTCAAACGAATCACATCATTTCGTAGAGGTGGTAGTCCACATTTAAATGAAAACAAAGATATCTTTTTTTGTCCATGTAAAGGAAATAATGTAAATGATATGTAATATTTAAATTTGAATAAATATTTCTTGAATATTAGATATAAACTTTAATTCCGTCATTATATATAGTTTTGAAGGATAATATTTAAAAAAATACATTGATTCGTGAGCCGGTAGTCCACCACACACACAAACCATAAATGCTTTTTCCATTTGATGGATGGGAATATGGATATAGGTCATGAAAATAAAATAATAACATATAAATATGCATATTATAATTTTCTATGGTTTAATAATGGTATATGGATGTAAAAGAATAAACAAAATAGAAACGATCTATTATAAATGAAACCTCTTCTTTAAAAAATTACTTTTTCTTATCAGCATAAGACCACTAAAAAGATTTTATCTCTTAGCTAAGACCTATATAATGTTGTTAAGGATTCCAAGAAAATAATTCATTAGGTATTGGTCGAAAAAATGGTTTTAATGTGTGATTAAATGTGAAGAATAGTTTCCCTTTTTTAAGAGAGGAGAGGGTCACTCATGGAACTTATCAAAATTTAAAATTAATATAAACTAATTTTAATTTAAAAATGAATAAAAATGTATTTATTTTTAAAATAAGATCATTAGGGTTATTAATATCCCATTAAACCTAAATTTAGACAGGTTATGAGTATATTCCTACCCTTTTCTTTTGGTTTATCTCTTATTTCATCCATTCACCTATTATTGTAATAACATATCTTTTTACTCCTTGAGGGTTAATATAGTTAAAATAAAATCGATAAATACCCATAAATGTGTAATGTAAAAAATTTTCGACATTATATGAATCTTCTATCCCAATTTAATGTTTTTAGTAATTTTTTATCATTAAATAAAATATTCTTTACTACAAAATTTTAATAATGTCAATTTTAAAGACTATTCATCACATTGACATTAATAATATCAAGCTAACATTTATAATTAATATATATATATATATATTAATATATCCATATGATGTCAATACCTTCAAAAAATTTATTTTTCACATTAATTATCTTCATTTATAATTATTTTAATATTTTTAATAGCATATTTTTGTTATTCCCATTAATAAAATAAATCTTACCTCAAAGTTGTATAAAAAATGAGGATAATTAATCCTTCAATAAATATTAAAAAAAATCCTGATAAAACATTATATTTTATATTTAAATTGACTACTTATGTTCAAATATATCCTTTAAATAGTCCCATATTAAAAATGTTATTGTTATTAAAAGTTTGACTATGACATCTTTGAATTTTCCTCAAATAAAATATTATAACTGTCATAATCGCAGTAAAATAGAAACCATAGGCCAAAAGCTAAAAAATTAAGTATTATGTAATATAATTACTCATACATTAAAGTTGGGGAAATTTTTAGGGTTATTTTATAGGCCTTTCTATAATATTTTTACCCTTAATTACCTAATATACTCTTTATCGTGGGAGAAAAATATACCATGGTTATTATTCATACTGTCATAAAATAAAAGGGAAATATTTAATAAATTTCTATATTATGATTACAAATGTTATATCCATTTTCAATATTAAAAACATATATGTTTTAGTATTCAATTAAAAAAATATCGTAAAAATGCAACGAAAAATAATTTTTCAGAAAAAATCCTTTTTTCAAAATTGAAATATTTTTATACTAAATTATAGTATAAAATTCATTTCAAAAACCATAAATAGAATATTTTAAATAAAATTAAACTAATTAATATTTAAATAAAATTAAAATTATAACATTAACTTGTCAATACTTGAAATATATATATATATATATATATATATATTATTTTTATTTCTCTTTATTCATTCAAAATTTATGATTTTTTAAAAATATTCAAAATTTAACCTTAAGAAAATGATTATATGATGATTTAACAAATTATTTTATTTTTATCAAATAAATTTTAAAAAATATCAAAACAAATTATAAGAACTAATAAAATCATTTTTTAAGAACATTTATTTTTATAAGAAGAAAATAACTTTTTTTAAAATTGTGTTATTTTTTTCTAAACATTTAAAGGTAAATTTATATTGAGTTGAATGTTTATATTTTTTATATTAAATAAGTTTTTAATGTCCATAAAATTCAATTTAACAGCTTGGTTATATTAACCACACAATAATATTATGTTGATCATTTAAACTCAGTGTTGTGTATAATATACACTATCAAACATAGTGTTTTATTATAAAATTTTAACATATTACATTTGATGTTTCTTCATGAATATTTTAATAATGAGAATTATGATGTTGTGTTGAGTGGTCCCTTTTCCGATGTTGATGGAGAATCATTTAATGTCGTTAAAATTAATAATTATGTGCATGCTGAATTTTATATTGTATGCATAAGATTCTATATATATATATATTAATATTTATCAAGAAGTTTCTAAAATGAAATACATTGAATCCGTGGAAGGAAACCTCCATTTATGTGTTATTGGTTTTCTTGATGAAGGTACACACCATTGAATTAAATATTCCATATTCTTACAAACATGCCTATAATATCACAATGAACATAGTTTTTGACACTAAAAATGGGGAAGTTGGGTTTCCCCCTTAGGATTACTCACTCCCTATGGGGTATGGTTTCTCTCCTTATTTTACAATATTCTAGAGTGGTGGAAATATAATCTTTATTCATATCCAAATCTTACCCACTTTGTTCATTTTTTCACATTGTTCTTTTCTGACGTCTTTTTTTAATTTAGATTATAGATTATTGTTCTTATTTTCCTTGATTAACTTTTGATTCCATGAAATGGGAGTGTCCATTTAGGGTTCTATATCATAGATCTTCAACATAGGATTATAATGGTGTGAATTATTATTACTCATAGTAGAGTGATTTCATTGGAGTGTTCATCTTTTCTATCTAACAGACCACTATCCCTGACCATCCTTCCAGGTATATATATTGGATTTCAACTTCAGGTTGTTAGGAGTATTTATATCATACTATCGAAGGATGACGTTTGGTATACATTTTCTTATTTTTAATGGGATTCCAGGTAATAAATATATATTTATTTGAATAATAAATGTGATATTTTTGTTGGATGAAGTTTTTATTGGTTTTGGTTAATATGAATGTTGACATAGTGGGTGGTAAATTAATAGTTTTCTATTTCTATTTTTGTTGTGAGTTATTATATTATTTTACT
This sequence comes from Viscum album, assembly GCA_963277665.1. Classification (NCBI taxonomy): domain Eukaryota; kingdom Viridiplantae; phylum Streptophyta; class Magnoliopsida; order Santalales; family Viscaceae; genus Viscum; species Viscum album. Next base: position 969,088,607 of record OY728167.1, read on the forward strand.
TCATAATCATGTAGGTCACCTGTAATTTCATATTTAATGAGTTATCCAGACACGGTGGGTCCTATGAGTCTTTGTATTTATTTTTAATTATATATTCCTCTGTTGTCTTATCATTATTATCATAATATTAAGCCTTACGTCTGGAAGGTTATGGTGAAATATTCTACATTGGTTGAGGTGGTGTGGTCATATTTTAGTTATGGACTTTGTGGGTTTTGGAATTCTGTTTTGGCATTATTTAGAAAATGTGTTTTGGAAACACTTAATTGAATGGATTTATTGTTTAGATCTATGTGTGGTTTTGGTTTGGTCTCACAAGTCTGTTGGCATATTTATAGTTGTGGGTGACTATTCATGATAGTTTTAAAAATTGTTTATTATTACTGGTGTGTCATGTTTTGAAAGTGGTGGTCTATTCTATTGAAGTTAGTAGTCAATTCCTCTCAGTGTAATATGAAAAATGGGATGTGATACGGGTAATTCTTCTTTTATGATGATGATTAATTATTTTAAATGATTATGGGGCCTTAAAATAAGGAGTACCTTATTAATTTTACTAATTAGTTATACTATTATGAATATTTCTTTGGTTTATTAAGTTGTAGGCATTCATTCATTGACCTGATAGATGAATCCTGTTGGCGACCCTCCATGACTAAATGTGTCCTTCCAGCATATTGATGCATAAATGTGTTTATTAGTTACCTTATTAATCCTTTTGGGCTAACATGGAATTCTGTTTATGGGATATTTATTTTGATTTGTGTACATTGATATGTATGATTTTACTCTTTTGTAAATTCTATGGTTTTTTGGACCTTAGACTATTATAATTCCTACTAAACCCTATAAGATGGGTTTCAATGTTTAAAAATGATTAAATAATATATGTTTCATATATGTTACCTTTATATCCTATTTTTGATAATATTGTATTTGATTTCAAAATATTTTAATGATATTAAAATTTATTTAACAAGGATTAGATGTTAAAAATGAGTTTTAAATATGTTTTTAGTGGATTGAAAAACGTAGGAGTTGAGTTTTTACGATTTTGAATTAAATATTTTTTAAAATTTGATATATTCATATCTCAGTATAAATAAATTAATTAATCATAAGAGTAAATTGACGTTATGTAATAATTTACTATCATTGTATAAGATTATCCAACTCACCTGAAATATTAACAGGAAGATGTGTTATAAAAATTATAATATTTCTAAATTTGTGTAAGAGTAACTACTGGATGGGTAAGAATAGATGGCACAGAAAGGGTATTATGTATGAGTAACCCATAATAATTATGATTATAACTTATAAATTTGAAATGTAATACAATTATAAACTAGTATAATTGAAGACTAAATTTGATCTATGTCAAATTAAATATAAGTGTTTTATAGCATTTTAGGAGTAACTCAGAGTTAAAAAAGACTAATCTAATACTATGTTAGAATAATTCGAGGTTTTTTTAGAATAATTCAATGATCCAATGGATATTTTAATAATAACATATGGATTTAAAAGGGAAAATAATATTATTCTATGGTTATGTATTATTAAAAATTAATTTCCATATGAATCCTAGGATTTAATTTGGATGATGTCTTGATATTCATTTTCAATTCAACTTTACAATAATTATAAGTTATTATGATAAAAGATGAGTGTTATTTTATCTATAATTGTTGACGTTAGTCTATAAGACAAAAATTCTCACCATAATTTTATTTTTTTTCATTTGATCATACACATATCGAAAATAATATGTAAAAGTTGAGGATGATTTAAATTAACTTTTTGATTGAATAAATAAATGATAACATGATAAATAATATTAGTGTGCAATTTGTGATTATATATTCACTATTTTATAATATATTACATTAACAGTTATTATCATGATAATTTTATTATTAATATTTAACCAGAATAATTTAAGTATAATTAAAATAGAAGGGTGGGACGATACATATTTTTATTATAATATCTTTATTTCTCTATAATCAATGAAAATCCTCAATGATCCATCTTCCCTCTTAATAAAAAGAAATAGGGATCCCCATGGTGACACTATATGGTGAATAAATCCATTATCACCTTACTATTATAGTTGTTTCTTCAACTCTACTAATTACATAGTGTATATTGTATTTAAATTATTTAATATTGGTCATGAATCAAGGATTATATCGATTAAAAAATAGACTTCACCCCCAAGGGGTTGTCCAAATAATTCATCATGAAATACATATTTGTAATATTGTACAGTAGGGTATATCCTCAATTTGAATATTTCCATCTCAATCATTAGATTATATTTCCCTTCATCACCAAAAATATCAGTCCTTAATGCTACTAGGTGTGCATCTAGATATGTATCCGATGATGAAATATCTTCTCTAAAGATAAGAAATTATGTATCCTCTTCAAAAATCAAAATTTTATTTATTCATTCAATGAATTATTGAATCATTATTTTAAATACAATCATTACTAGGGATTATATTAATGTAAAACATAATTATAATAATGAAGTCTGCAAATAAATCATGTTTATGTGTCATTATAGGGATTTCCTAACACGTCATTATTGAAGTGATACTTCCCACAGGAGGATTGACTGATGACTCCCTTCTTAAATTCAAAGAAAAATGTATAATTTTTATTCTAATATAAGTTTATATAATTGAGTGTTTTTATATATAATAGAATAAATCATTTTATAAATATGAATATAGGATTAAAGTACCTTCCATCACATCATAAGGTACTTCAACCATAGTTGTAGTGATCTTATAATATTTTCGTTATCCTGTTACCCTATTATATGGTGGATTACATTAAATCATGGAGAGTTACTATCAATAATTCCCTATTTATTTACATCTAAAACATTGGGCATCATTGATTTTTTTCATCCACTAACATTCATGAGAAAAATTACCATTATCACTCTTCTCCTGACACACTCCAATTCCTTTCATTCACTTCCCATGATGGTTCATTCTGAAATTTTCACATAATGGAATTTATTACATCATCATTTTATTATTTTATTAATTTTCATTATCTTTGTGTTTAGATGACATATTCTTCTCTGTATTCCCTTTTAATATATTGATTCTAGAAAAGTAATTATTTTTTTTACATAGTACATTAAACTATTTCATCATATTAAAAAAAATAAACACCATTTCCCTTCATACACATAGCTTTATCCATTAAATTAAATAGTTAATATTTTACTCCAGGTTATGTATGTAATGTGTAGCAAACTAAGCTATCCTTTTAAAGGAATCCTAATAATTCACAACACTTTATTCATAACTTTACTTTACTATATTGAAAAATATATTCATTTTGATTTGTTTTTCATGAGGGAAATATTTTAAATGGATGTATCCTTAAAATATTTATATTCAATGTGTTGTGTTTCTTCTCCCTTCCAAATATTAAATACAAACAACCACCGTTGATCAACATCACCTTTGAGACAATAAATGGAGAGTATAACTTTTTCCTTTTAAATGCATCCCAATTATCAAAATATCTTTTCCAAATACATAATACACTTCTCGACTGCCACTGGATTGTTAGCCCCATAAAATAATGGAGTCTTTTATCACATAAAGCTATCTAATATAGGATAATATCATTATGTAATAGGTTTATTCATGTGGACAAGGTTATTTATCATAACTTATTCAATATCCCATAATGTAGTCGTTATTTTCTCAGTTCTAATACCAGCTATTTTTGATTCCTCAATAGGTAAATCTATACAAAAAACATGATTATAGATACCCTCTTTCCTTGAAGGTGAAATTTAAAAAAAATGAAATATACTTGATTTTCTCATAAAACTATGAATATTAAATCCTAAGGTATAATTTTATAGATGATTCAACACCTAAGAACAATTTAAATTTTCTCATGGTTAATCTTAGAATAATAACCATGGTTTCATTGAGGATACATTTATTTTAAAATACAACACAATTAGATTGTAACGAAAATGACAGTTATCCTAATTATATCCCCTTATAGTGTCAAACCTGGTGTGTTTTAAAGAATATTTTCATGCATAAGGTAACGATCGGGTCTGGACCAACGCCCATGAGGAAGAAGGTGTGAATGATTGGAAATGGGTTCCTAGAACAACAATAATATAGATCAAAATCAATACAAGAATTGACCAATGTATTTCAGCATAATTGGTTGGAGAAGAAAGAATAGAAAGAATAATCCTAAACCAGTGTACTTATCATGGATTTTCCACACAAACGGGGTGTCCTGGAGGGGTGTTGGAACTCTTAAATAACCTAGATAATTCCCTACAGTTAAAAGGAGAGTAACTGCAATGAAATAATATTATTTCAGACTTATATCAGGGTCAAAATAGTTGGTTGGGTATTTACATGGTATGTAATATGGATACATATCATGTAAATTTTTTTAATGGTATTCTCCAAAAAACAAATCACCTAAAAAATTTTATTATTCAAACCCACAGAAAATTACATGAAGAGTAATCCCTCTACATGACATGTAAATGATCTCTTGTTGATTTCTCATCCCATTTCCCATTAAAACACCCTAAACCCATTTAAATCCTCTCAACAAATCAATAACTAATATCAACACTTAGTCCCTTTTATACCAAGACTCCATTAATTTAAATGAGCACACATCCCTGAACATTAGGTCATTTTACCCAACAAATGATCCAATATCTTAACAAAACGTTTCCATCGAGGCCCAAATGAAAAATTCAAATAAAAATATACCTTGAAAAATAAAATATCTTATAACCTCACCCACCTTATAATAGCTCATCTCCCAGTTTCTACAAGAATCATTATGAGGTCTCAACGAACAAGGGTGGCCACTATGTATGCATGTCAAACTAACTTTCCTAGGTGTACTCTTGAACTCAACCATGTTGCCATAAAACTAAAACTAATTTTATTTTTAGTCCCTAAATATTTTTATCACTGTGATCCACAACACATATTAGATGATCCTCAAAGGACGAATCTGTAAAAATCTCAATGTATGCTATTTCTATCAAATGGTAAGGGTTTGGATGAAATATTTTTAGTTGCAACACAACGAACACATAATTCATGAAACTATTTCACTATCGAAGGGATAAACTCTATTCCACTGGACTGACTGTTTCCACTATTTTAAATAGATCAAAAAACCTGGGTGCTAACATTCCCTATTTACAGGCCAAGTGTTTCCCAAACCTTGGAGACACCTGAAGGAAAATAGGATAACTATCCTCAAATTAAATAGGTAGTTTCTTATGATTAGTATATGATTTATACATACTCTACACAATTATCAACTATGGTCTATACAACTAAATATGTTATGGTGTCCCCAACATGAGACTAGGAACATCAATTGATGAATCCCCTATATCGAACCAATAAATAGGAAAACAACTCTGTCTTCCACACAAATTTTAAAAAGGCACCATTTGGATTGATTATTGGAAGCTATTATTATCTGAAAATTCCATCAGTTACATATGTTTCTCCCACATTCCACTCAAATCCAAAACATGGGCCTGTAACATATCCTTTAAAACCTAAGTGGTCTACTCTGATTCACTATCATTCTATGGATGATGGTATATTATTAAAATAAAATACAATCCCTAGTCTTTCTGAACAACCTTCTATAAATGTGATGTTAAATGAGTATATATGTCTGAAATGATACTCCTCAAAACATCATTCAACCAGACCACCTCTTGCATGTAAAGATCCCTCAGATCATCTACTATAAACGATTCCCTAATAAGTAATAAATGGGATAACCGAGTCATTAAATCCAAAAAATTCCATATAAAATCAATATCATGGGACACCCGAGGTAATCCCATCGCATTAACCATCATGAAATCATCCCCTTCCCACTTTAGGATGTGTAAACGCTGAAAATGGTGATCTAGACATTAATTATTTCCGTTCACCAGCTGAACATTGAATCATATATCCATTAATCTTCCCACAAGCTTCTTCAATCTAGAACACTATCACAATCTGTGAATATTATGATGCCTCTTTTTTAAACTAGGATTCACCACCCATTTATATGTACGAAACTCCCTTTCCAGATCCTCACGAAAGCCAATAAGAACCCATATTCAACTAAAAAAATGGAAAAGTCATTAATAATAGACTATAGAGATGGTTTATGCCCACAAAATAATGTTTCTCTAAGAAGAGATCCTTCTATATTTGGAAACCATTTATTCTTAATCCAACACAAAATCATGGGTATAACAGATGTCGATGTTAGTGCTACTCACCCATGATATTCCTCAACATCTGGATACATGTCCTCAAATGGTCCGTCATCTACCAATATCACCAGACTCTCATAATTACTCTGTCTATGTATTTTGGCTCAGTTAATCAGTAATGATGTTTCTTTCTCCTGGTGTGTCAACCAATTCAATATTGAAAGACTATCGACACTTGACCCACCACCTCTGCTGAATGTTAAGGTTTATCTATGAAAAGATTTACCTAAGGATCTTATAATTCATGTGTACCCAAAACCTTTAATCATGAGATAGTGTCTCAAACATATCAGGTCATATATCACAACTTCTAACTTCATATCATGAGTAGGGTACTTTATCTCATGTGGTCTTGACTTACATGAGCCATAAAAAACCACACGATCCTCTTGTTTTAGAACTGCCCTATGTCCAACTCCAGATTCATCAATGTATAAGGTGTATGCTTTACCTGACACATGAAAAGTGAGGAAATATTTTGATTTCATCATTCATTTTAATTCATGAAAATATCTTTTATAGGCGCCCAACCAAACAATCTTCACTCATTTCTTGGTCAGCCCCGACATTGGTGCTACCAAATGAGAAAAATCATGGATAGAACACTGGTAATAGGATGCTAAACCTAGAAACCTCTAAATTTCTAAGATATTCTTTCATTTTTATGAATATAGCATAGCTTCAAATTTCAATATATCCACTGACAAACCTTCTTTTGAGATGACATGGCCTAAAGTGTTCACTTCATTTATCCAAAAATATCATTTATTTAGATTGGTTTAAAGTTGATTCTCTCTAAATGTACCCAATATGACGTCAAGATGTTTGGCATGATCGTCTGTTAATGGTAATTACCATAAGATAACATTTTTTAAAGCCACCACCAATATATCAAAAAAACCGATGAAATATCTTATACATTAGTACCATGAATACCACATGCACATTACTCTACCCAAACAAGATCTCTAAGAAATTATAAAAAACATGCATGTTCCAAAAATAAGTCTAAGGTATGTATAATAGTATCACCATCAACAGATGATATACTGATATCTAGAAAATCTTTTCAATGATCTTCACACCTCTCAACTAATTTAATAGATCATTACTATAAGGAAAAGGATATTGGTTATTGACTATCATCTAGTTTAACCTCCAATAATCATCACATAAGATAAATGGTCCATCAATGTTTTAGTGAAGGGAGGTAGGGACCCCCAAGGAGATGTACTCATCCAACTTAATCCTTTATATTCTAGATCTCTCAATTAGTCCTTAAACTCCAACCACACTTCTGGTTTCATTCAGTAAGGTGGGGTCGAGACTATCTATACTCATGACACCAACATGATCATGAACTCGATATCTCACATAGAAAGTAATCCATAAAACAAGTTGGAAAAACAATAAAAAAGTTCCTACCATTATAGAAAATAATTCTACTACATTCCACCATTATCTAGAGAAACATCAGAAATTTGAGCTATGAGATAATAAAATCTGCACTAAATTGTTCTTGTATGACTAGCATAAAGATCCCACTCATCCTGGTGATAATTGATTCTTCCATCGGGAGAATAGAGAATAAATATACTTTTATAACAATATATATGATCTTGATATATAATTATCAAATCCATTCCAATAATAAAGTTTAATCCTGTCATTTCTACCATGAATGGTTCCAAAAAATGATAACCACTCATCTTAAGAGAACACGCGCTTTCAACGTTTGATATTTTCTAACCGCACTCCCAAAGGTGTGTCAATGGTTAAAAAAAATATATGAATTCAAAATTGAATCCCAAACTGTTTGTAAAAAAATTATATAAAATAATATAATGATCATATATCCAATAGAACACAATATAAGGTAGATTATTTAATAATCATACATACGATGGTAGATGATCCCACATCCACATTAGGTGGAGTAGTATGTATAATGTGAAACTAACTTTTCCCTCTTCCATGGTATCCTTTCGAACTAACCTGATATATTTTCATTGATTGGTACTATTTCTCATCAATCGGTGTACCACATCCCTTGCCTCACCCTAAACATCCTATATAACTCTCGCTACCTACATGGTGAGGGGTTTCTCATCCCCTTTTTCAATTGTGATAAAATTTCTCATCCGCTGCCACTTTTTTTAATAGAAAGTTCATGAAAACCCACTAAAGATGACCAAGTCATCCATAGATATGATACTGAACTTTAGGGTAAGGACACTGCAAGTGCTTGTGGAAAAGACTTCAACATTGATAGCACTAGACTGGAACATTATCTTGGGATGGTTTTCCACTGACCTGACTACTCTTCCAATTATTACATTTGCTGAAAGTATATTTATAATGCTTCTAAAAAATTGATGATGTACCCATATATTGACTTGTTAAAACAAGCTACTCGATGGCTAGATTCACTCTAAGATTCTCATTAATGACGATGACATACTTAATTACATCTTCAAATATTCTTAAAAATAAATTATTTACCTTCCACCTAATCTCATAATGAATACATTATTGGAAACTTATCTCCATATAGTTCTCATCAAGAACAATTTATGGAACGAATCAGTGTAGGTTGGTAAAAATTATAGAACAGTTCATTACTAACAAAACCTCCTATATCAGATGCATCAACTCGATAGATTTTTCATCTTTCCAGGTCTATGGATAGAAATTCCATACGAACTTCATCAAAAATTACTTCCAAGATATCTCATCCTATTTTATATATTATTATATAATATACAACCAATTCATGGTAGGACAATGAATCATATATATATAAATCATCACACTCTTATTCATGGGTGTCTCAAGATTCTTGAAAAATGTCTGGACTGACTCTATCTAGAACTCGGATTCCTAGGGTCCCCCATTCCCAGTAATCAAAGGTGAAACTCTCTTGTCAGCTCAAACATTGAAGGAACCGTATGAACAGTCTCCCTTTACACTGATCACATGACCATCAAGAATTTCTCATGAATATGAAAATCGATATTCTCCTCAGTAAATAGAGGAAGTTCTATTTTAGATGCATTAAGATCATGCTGATTTATACACTTATTGTGCTCAACTCGCAGATGACGTGGAGTCATTTTTATATATATATATTTATATAATTAACACTTTATATTAATGGCTAGAAACAAGTACAACCTTAACTAGTGATGGAAATAGATAACCACTAACACCTGATCACTCTAGATATGACATACAAGTATTTTAGAATGGCATAAAAACTCATTTTATTTTTCCAGTGAACATATCTCCCATATTATAGTTCAATAGGAATGTATATATCGCATGAAAAAAAAGATATTTCCTAATCATAAACAATGAATTTAAATATATCCTTCTGTCACTATAATTATTCATGTATTATTATTTCCTTTCATACTACGCCACATGTACAAATCTCATGAAAATGTAAGATCATAAAATTATAACCTCATTGGACAAGTGAATCTCTCAAGGATCAATAACATCAACTGTAAGAAGAACGTAGAATAAAAATCCATTCCATACCTAGGTAATCTAATTTTCCATCATACATGGGTTAGTTTCCCTCATGCACAACCTCATTACCAAGTCTAGACACATTATGGTCTCCTTATTACCTTTCTTAAACTGTACAGAAAATTAAAATAAAACACAATGCTCTTATACCACTCTTTAATATACCAAAACTATTGCTCCCTCATTTGACCAATTCGGTTGGTTAGGAGAACTCAATGACACCTCCTCATATAGTAGAGGCCACTAACTACTAGCAGGGGTGAAAATAGTATTTTGGGGAGGATGTAACTCTTAGTTTGATGTGTCATACTAATAAAAACAATTCAAAAATAAATGGAAATAGAAATAGTAAATACATTACGGAATACAATAATAAAAACAAAAAAATTAATATAATAACTAGATATGAAGCGATGTAATATCATTCTAGAATGTATCTAAATGACATGCTAGAATAATATAGGAAAAGATGAGTAGGCTCAAATAAGATAATCAATTACGTAGTCCCAAACCCAACATCGGTTCCATATCCAGACTTAATTCCATTAGTAAAAGAGAAATCAACATCAACATCCTTTGGGCTTGTAAAAACCTGCAACCATGAAATATTCTCAGGTGCGAAATGGTGACCATAATAATGTGTTGGTATAACATAGTAGGTAGAATCCACTGTGTCTGAATAAAAGAAATCTGATAATAATTTTTTTAATAAAGAGATAAATATGTGTATTAATTAATTTAATAATTAAATAAATATAATCACTGGCTTTGGCTCTATCCAAAAATATCTCGGAGCATGACTTACAACCATGCCAACCAAAACAATATAACTATAGTAAAAACAATCTCCTTCGGTTCCAAGATGAAATAACTCTAAGAATGTCTTAATACCATTCCAAACACAGCCATATAAACATGTTATAGTCACAACAATCAATCCGAGTCAAAGCCCGAAAAGAATTACAACATGGGACTATACATAGCCTGATCTATATTAGCATTAGTGTAGAGACATGGTTGAGCCCTCTCATTATAATCATTGTAACATATTCATGTGAATGTTTATGGGCCTAACCAATTATATAATCATTTGAGAAAAGAACAAAATTTCAATCACATAGCATGGACATCAAAATATCACACCATATATCTCAATGGTTAATTATTAAAATTACCATTATTCATTAAAATTCTACTTGTATTTATGTTATAATTTTATAATAGTTATATCAATAAAAAATAATCCACAAAATAAGGATTCTATAACAATAAAATGCAAAATTTCACATGTCAATGCGAAACATACTTTAAGCCATTATCCAATTCAATTATATTCAAAGGTTTTATCACCCAATGGATAATAATAAGAATGGTCATATGATAATTGAAAACAAAGTCCTCAATTGGTAATCTCATTTGGTTATTTATTCTATTTGTGCACAAATTTTGTTGGAACTATCGTGATATTTCATTACTTGACAATAATAAAACCATAGGGTTAATATTTGGACCCACTATAGTTAACTAATTATGGAAAAATGGTTCCAATGAACAATTCCACGAGGAGAAAGAGGTAGATTATTTAAAATAGGTTCCTATATCAAAACTAATCCATATTAAAACCAACAATACAATCTTATAAACAGTTTCATTGAAACAGGTTGGAGAAAAAAAAAAGAGAATGTGGACTCATAACCAGAATGACTTACCATTGATGTCTTATATAAATGGAATATCTAGAAAGGATTTTGTAACATCAAAATTTCCTGGAGAATACCCTAGTCACTATATGAGGGGATATGTAGTGAAATAAAACAAATTATAGCTGCACATAATACTTAAAATAGCTAGTCCATCATTAAAATGACATGTAATATGGTTACACATAATATAAATGTTTCTAATTGTATTCTCTAAAAAACATGTCACCTAGGATTTATTTTATTAAAACCCATGAATAATTAAATGATTTTTTATCCATTTACATGATTTGTAAATTTTCTACAGCTGAATTTTCCACGCATTTACAATTTAAACTACTAGAAACCCATTTAAAAATTCGCAACATTCCATGAACCAATACTAACTCTTAGTACATCATTTACCCAAAGTCCATTAATTCAAATAATAACACATCAACAAAATTTTTGGTCATTTTCTCAGATAAAGGATCTCCATCTCCAATGATGATGTAGACTCCAAGGATCAAATGAAAAACTTAGAGAGAACTATACCTGAGTTAAATGGGATGATATACCATGTAGTATGAAGGAATCATGATATCACATGTCAATAGGATATCATATACACCATATTTAATATATTACGTGTGTAGCATTACAATATGCGTCAATGAAGGGAAATTCATTTGAAGTGCCTTACCTCACACTTTTATTTAGATTAACATGTATCAACCTCATGTATGATTGTTTTATGTATGATATTAATTCATAAAAAATAAAATTATTATTAATAATATCAAATAGGTTTATTTTATGACATTTTATCACCCATCTATTATTAATAATTGACTGTTTTCATTGTTTTTTTGTGTAAATTTCTATATTTTATCATTCATTATTTATCCTGAAAGTTACAGTTCATATGAATATAGTAATGTATTATCATATCCATAATAATAATAATTACCCGATTATCATATCTATACATCGATTATATATTTAAGACCAGTCATGCAACTTTTTTTGAGAAATTATGTATGCAATGATTATAGAGATTCTAAGTCATGCATGCACGTGAGTAATGTTTCCATTTTTCCAAGATCATTGTGAAAATAATGTAAATAAAATAAAATATTTATAGAATTATTATATATATAACTATAATTTTAAAATATATCATTCAAGTAGTGTGGTGTCGAAAACATATTCACATCGTTTTATAAAAGTGGTAGTCCACACGTACACCAACAATGTTATCATCTTTAATTGAGTGATAAGGTAAGAAAGAAATGATATATATTATCTTTTAATAATGATAAATTTATCATGAATAAAATAATTATGTCATTTATATCACATATAATCACTAACTATATCCCTAAAACTATCATTTATGGTTTTAGTAAAAGATGAATCTCTTCCCTTCACGAGGCAATATTTTACCATAAAGACAGGTGACGTTGTCATGTCCCCTAACAAATGTAAATTTAAAAAGTTATATATATCATATATTGAATAATATGGTATAATTATTTTATAAATATAATATATATATATATATTATTTTCTTTCATCATACCCAACCATTAAAGGTTTTAACGGAAAAATGAATTACATTAGTTTGAGGGGTAGTAGTCCACCATACACATGAATTATGATTTCATAACCCATATTATGGAAGTGAAGGTTGTTGTAGGCCTTGAAATTATCCTTAATCGGTACATTTATGTGTTATATAGTGATGTTATTATATGATCATGAATTAGAAATAATTTATGTTGGTGTAAGATAAAATAAAATTAAAATTATCGTGGAAGAACGTTGCCACTTCTTTGTGAACCATCCTTAAGATTTCACCAAAGTATTCCTATGCTGGATTTCAGCAACAAATAGGGCTTATAGGATGATAGTAGAGTAGTTTTAAATTTATTTGGTAAGGTATTTTCTGACCCACAAGTGTCAAAATGGGTGAAGTAGAGAGAAGAGGGGGTGACCATTTATAGATGTTGTGAGTGGAAACTTGTAAAATTTTGAAGAGATTCAATCATTCCATTGTTTTTATGAATAAAATTTCTCCAAAAAGGAAAATTATAAAATATAAAAGATATAATGTCGAATTATTTCCAAAAAATGGATCTTTTACAATTTTTTATATCAATTTTTAAAATTATATTCTTAGTCTAACTCTTTGGTAATTCTAATTTTACATAATCTATAGTAATTAATTTTTATTATTTTCACTACATATTTTGGTCGAAAATTATGTTTAAATCTTTAAGAAAGAGGAATTATTCTTATTTAAAATATTTAATCTATTTTTCAAATTTCACTTCGACGAGTGGCAATATTTAATTTAATATTAAATCCATAGATCTGAAGAGGAAGAAGGTTTTCAAAGAGAAAATATTCAAATGTTTAAAAATATTTTATATAAAATTTCGATATAAAAATGATTCTAATGACCTAAATTTAATTAAAATATATAAAATTGACTTAATATGAATTTTAAATGAATACCAATTATAACTTTTAATTATAAATTATTTATTTTAAAATTATGTTTCAATTAAAATTCAGAATTTTTCACTATCCACCAAAAAATTGAAAATTTTCTGCAAAATTCCAAAAACTCATCATAAGCTATGTTTGGAATTAAAATTTCAACAATGACATTAATTTTCTCAACTAAATATTCTAAATTTGGTAAAATTTAATTTTATATCATATGTTTAAATCACCACAAAACAATCCTTTAAATAATATAATCATTCAGAAAACATTTCTTTTTCTTCTAAATGATTAATATTTTCATTTATATTCAATAGATAACAATATTATGTTTAAAAAAAATATTTTTTAAAACCTTCTGTTGCATGCATCACATGTTATCAATAAAAATAAATTTATTCGGAAAGACATATATTAAAAATTCTAAGAGATTAACATAATTACTCTATACATTACCATAATTTTGGGATATTTTTGTTTCTTGTCCAATCAGTAAGGGTTTCAAAAAATATTTCTATTTATAATACTCAAAAATAATTAGGCCTTTCTCTTAAGCATAATATGAAAACCCATATGTTCAATACACCTTAATTACAGATTTTACACATAAAGACACAAATAATAAAATGTAAAAATATAAATAGTCTGATTGTATTTGGAAAAATATATGAATATTAAAATTAATATAAATAGGGATAAAGCAACATTTAATAAAACTCTTTAACATTCTATTAATATTTCATTGTGCTTTTATAATTTCATGGGCTAACATGGGGATATATATATATATAAGAGGGGTTAGCTATAAATCTCAGTAAGGGAATATTCAAAGCATAACTGGATCAAGGTGATAAATGTTAATCCATAGGCATTCCAAGGTAACATTAAATGGGTGAGAATCATAAAAATGACCATTAAATCATGATACCAAATGATAACATCAAGGAATCGTAGAAGCATAGAAACATTATTAAACATGAAATCATAATCAAATGTAATGGATAACCGTTGAGACATCATAACATAGTGTTCTTAAAATATGATTTCATTCACCATACATGGTATCTCAAGAGATATAAACATTACCCAATGCATTCGTATAAAATATATTCTTAGACCCCCTATCTGATTCATTGAACATAAATTCATAAGTGTGCCAAATTGGTCATGAGACATAAGAATAACTTTCACCAATTTTAATTATTTGATTTATTATTTCGGGTTACATGAAAGTAATTTCCTAATGAATGATGTATTGTTACATAAAGTTGAATACACATGATAAAAAATGGGTACCGTTTTTTACTACACAAATGATTGATATAGAAATATCCCAAAATAACTTCAATAGCATGACAGATGAACACAACGGAATGAGAGAGGGTTTAATGAGAGAAAAGGTTAGAAATTAAATAATTTTTCACAAAAAGGACAGTAAAGGTGAGATTTAAAATACACAAAAACATGAAAATTGATAATTATATGGAATAGTAAAAATGAACGAAATTGAAATAGATTGGGATTAGAGAGGATATCATACCATGAAAGGGAACATGTAAAATTTTGGTAGGATGTTGTTAATTGTGTGGGAACACTTTATGATGAATTTATGGAGGGATAGTGAGATTTAATTTGTTATTAATGGGGTTTAGTTCAATAAGATTGCAATTATGGGTGGGTATTTATATATAAAAGACGACAATTCAATATTTATTTCTAAACAATTGATTTTAACTCTATATGATAAAAAAATCAAAACTATAGACATTACAACGGTTTTTGCACATGGTTTATTCCATAGAGGATCTTTTAGTATATTTTATTAGTGTAAAGATACAAACTCCATAAAATAAAATGAAATACATGGAATTGAGACGTTTCTATAAATATTTCATTAAAAAAAATTTAAATATAATATAGGTTTTTTGGGATTCATTATGGTTTTAAAAAATTAATAAAATAAATCCAAAATTATGATATTTTAAATGATATATATATATATATATTTTTTATGTCTTAGAATCCTTTTATGGAATTAATTACATCACTTTTTGGTCATTATGATGTCATAATACAAATCGTATATTTATATTGTATTTAATTTTTAACCAACCATTAGATGGTCTCAAAAAATTATGAAAATTTTCTATTCACTAATTTAAAAGTTCTTATTTCAATATTAATATTTATGTTATGAAAATAATCTTATAAATATGATAATTTTCACGATCAAATAAAGTTCATTTCAAAAAATAATAATACATTTTATGATATTTACTAATTATTTACAATTAAAAAATTTTCATTGAAAATAATTGAAATATATGATCATTTATATTTAAAAAAATTATTATATAATTATAATAATTTAATAAATTATTTTTTATTTTATACATTATTGAATTTATCAAAATTGTGTCTTAATAAAAACTATATATTTCCCAAAAATACAATTTTGATTTCATCATTTCAAAATAACATTAAAAAGCATTGATAATGAAATAATGAAAATGGATAAATATAATAATTATTAAATTTATAAGGAAATATAAAAATTCAAAACTACTAGGGTTAATATACATAACACCTTATTACACCAATGTATGCCCAAATGGAATGGTCTGTGATGGCGGTTCTTTGTTGCGGTGGTCTGACGAACATAGTTTATGTCATGGTCTAGATATTCATGAAATTATCCTATAAATTATTTTTCTCATTAATTAGTTGTTGAATCTCATCATGGGATTTGTAAATTGAATATTCCCAAGTTCCATCTCTTTTGAAATCTCTAATAGATGGGATTCATATTGTACGACCCTACTCGTCTAGGTGTCTTATTTTTCAATCATTATTAATTTTAAAATCTCATAACTATTAATATATATTGATCTTAAAGATCACTAAAAAAATTCATATTATGAATGGTTAGGATTATTAATATTATTTTAAATATTATAGGATATATCAGTCTATAATTACTGATTTAATGCCAATGTTATCGATAATTATATGGATTTTACAAAATTAAAATGAAATTTCATTTATCAAAGTTTAATTCATTACAAATATTTTTTTAATAGACAGTAAAACTGATATGATAATTTTAAATATACTTCACAATAAAAATGAATGTGATTAATATATTAATAATAATAATAAACTTTAAAGAATTTAATATTATGATGTAAAATTGTGATAATATCAATTTTTGGATGATTAGTTTATATGAATCATTATGATTTTTAACACTATTATTGGATATAATTAAATCCATAATGGCATTATTTTTGTAAATAAATCAATGATAATTCTTCCAAAATATATTGATTAAATGATTTAAAATATTTAGGTTGGAGATCTATATAGAATCATAAATGATTAATTACATAATATTTTATTTTATTATGAGATTAGAACAACATTTTGTATAAGAATAATTGTCAAAAGGATAAATATATTTAATTTAAATTGTTTATGAATATAAATATTAAATATTATAAATTAGTTTTAATGAAGATCAAAATATAAAAAGATGTGATGGAATCCTTCCCTGGTGTTAAGAAACTTCAAAAGGGGGAAGGTATGTTTAAAGGTAAACTACTCCTAAAATGTTTTATTTTATGTAATACAGGTTACCATTCATCATATATTCCTTAAAAATGAAAAATAAAAATGAATAAAAATATTCCGCTAATATACTATTCATGAAATGTAATTTAATTGAGATTAATAAATATCAAGAGAGATGAAAGAATAATATTCCATTTAACTTTCTTAAAAACATTATTTCACTTAAATACTATTTTTATGAATGAAAATAAATCTATAGTGATGTAGAAACTCTTAAAGAGGCATAAAAAACATTTCATAGATAAAACATGATGAAGAGTATGGAATAAAAACTTCTGTTGAGTCAACTATTTAGAAAAGGGAATAAAACATGTGATTCAACCTAATTATTGTGTACAATATATTCTTAAATGAGATTGAAAACATAAGAGATAATAAATCAAAAATTAACTAAAAAAATTATAGAGAAAAAAATTCAGGATTTAAAAAGAAAATATGATCAATAAAACTGACATGTTTGAATAATATAATTATGATTATAGAAATATTATTGATAATATGACAAACACTATCATTATTATAGAATAATAGGATAATAGGTCAAAATCACAATTTTATAAGCTATGAATAAATGGGATAAACTCACGCATTATGGATATAGATATATCATAGGATTTAGTGAAGGTCATATGAAATATAGTAAAAATCATAATGCTATTTAGTAGGTGAATTAGTTTCTTAAACAAAATAAACTAATGAATCTTTATTAGAAGATGTGTTGGATACATATAATTGATGTTTACTATTAAAATACTTAAAACTAAAATCACATATTCATACGAATTTAATGTAAAATAGATCTTTAGATTAGATAATATATATCGAAGGATAGAAATATTGTAATAGTATCCTTTCTTTCCACAATTTAGAAAAAATATCTCCACACAATGGTTTCATGAATTCATATCCTTATAGGTTTGAAAATTAGGTTGTATAGACACCCATGAAATAAAATTATTTTAATCAAGGGATAATATTTATGAGTTACTAATGGTTTTTCTTGTGGTAAGAAAAAGGGATAATATATTGTTGTAAAAAATGTATCTACCTATAAATATATGTGGAATGAACCAAGGTTGTGAGAATAATAACATAGAATAAATCATTAGATACAATAGTTCAAGAAGATGATTGAGATGGAGAAAGGATTTGAGAATTTATGGTTTATGTGAACTAGAAATAAAATACTTAAATGTATATATTAAAATCATAATATATAAATTAAATGAAAATAAAAATATGATACTACTAATAAAAAGAATCAATTAAAAAATTATCCAAAAAATCCAATGTTTGAATGACATCATGAAAAGTTGAGAAACCATGGATTATAGATAGTCATCACTCTTCCATCATTTCAAGTGATCTTGATAACCTAAATAAATAATAATGATTTTAATGAGGATATAATAAAATTGAAAACTATATCCCATTGAATATTAATTATTAGTGAATGGAAAATGTATTAAAAAATAATTATTCTCCAAAAAATGTGTTACCTATTTATGTGATAAATAATAAACTATTAAATTTATCAAAACCATAGGAATATAAATGACATTAATTTAATAATTAATGGATACATTATGAAGTGTTTAAATTATGGGGTATTGATATTAATTTTATTAAGATCATATTATATCGTGTTTCAAATTAGAGAAGACAAATTTTTTTCATTAAAGAGTATCTAATATGTTGATGCATCCTAGGAAGCCATATGAAGGATTTGGGTGAAGACACTTCTTGAGGATATGAATGTCATTATAAATAATCCACTGATCAATGGTTGTGGAAATAAGAATGTTATAATCCTATCCATGATTTCATTGAAACATTTAAAATTAAAATATATTTATATCATGTTTTTTATTTTCAAGGATAAAGTTTACAGAGGCATATTGAAACTGAAATTTATTTGTATCCAACTGAATTTGATTGATATTATAACAAAACCATTACAAAATAACTCTTTGAGATGTCGAGACTAATAAACATGAGTGAAACCTTTTTTCAAATATCATTATGGTGTGTTTTTGAGTTACCTAATCATATTCATATTTTTCAGAAATGATTAGAAACAACCTCTGGGGGGATAAACCCCCTTAGTCTTGAATGTATTTTATTTTCTTGTTAATTTGAGTAGAGGAGAATTGCTGAAAAGTTTACTTTATGTATTTACATAGATAGTTTATATGTAATTATCACTTGTTGAATTGATTTATGGAAAAAATTAATGTCCAAAATAATATATATTATGTTGTACACTGATATCACTCAAGTAGACTTAGAGTTGATTTATTAATATCTCATTGATATTAGAAGAGAAGATTATACTCCATTAAAAGAAAATTTGTCATTATTTTCAAAAAGGGAGTGATAAGGGTTTTTATAATCCAATATAATTGATTATTTCTTACAATATGACATTTATAATGTAAGAAATTTAATTCTAGATTTCTAAATTAAATGGATGGTATTTATCAAAAATCCAAAGTGGTGATTATGGATCCCATTAAGTATGATGTTATATTTTTTATTTGTACATGTTAATTGAATAAAAACTCATTTATTATGAATTTATTGTATGTAAATGAGTTTAAAATGTGTTCGTTGTATATTTAAGATAGATGGAGTTGATGTTTCTAGTATTTTGAGTTAAATATTATCAAAAAAATTAAAAGTGACTGCATATGTAAGAATAAATATTTACTGTGTAAGCATAAACTACACCTGTGTAAGAATAAACAATGACTATATTAGAGAAAATTACTCTATATTTAGATTAACATCTATATTTATAAGGATAATTATGACAATTTTGGTGATGCATAAGAGTAACTACTTATTGTATCATACTAGATGGAGTCAAAAATGTACTACATATATGTATCCTTGAATGTGCATAATTCTATTTTGGATATTTAAAAATGAATGTAAGATAAAAACTAATCTTATAGAAGAATAAATTGGATCTTGTTTAGATTGAATAGAACTGATTCACAACTAAATATGAGTTACATTGATCTACAAGAAAGTAATATTCTAAAATTTAAGATTATTTTAAGGTGGTGTTAAAAAAATCAAAGATATATAGGATCACATTATAATAACCTATGTTATTGAAAGGCTTTTAAATATTCATCATTGACAATATAAGAGTCTGAAAAATTTTACGGATGAATTTTAGAATCTAAAACAAAATATTATTTTTTATTCATCAGTGATTAAACATCATAATTATTCCTCGTGAATTTGATATAATATGAGATGTACTATAGTTTTAATAGAGGATGTTTTTTCATTATATGTGAATTCAGACTATAATGTTTTTCTTTTTGTATGATCATACACATGTTAAAAATATGTTTAAGATATATTGGTTGATTTTAAAGAGGAATTTCAGTGATGACTTAAATATAAAAATTCTTATGAATATTATATGGATATTAGTTAAGGTCTTCATGATATTTTGATATAGATTTAATTAAGTATTATTGTTCTTATAATTTTATAAATATTATTTGACCAATATAATTAAATAATAATTAAAATAGAAAACATGCTTGAAAAAATTCATGTGGATCTATATGTGACAAATATTGATATTAAATTTATTTTGCAGAAGACTATAGTATTTTTAGGTTATTTCCTGACTACTTTTAAAAACATATATTTATTTTATGATTAATATGATTTTCATATTTGATATAATATATTTTTTATATATGAATAATATGAATTTTTTTAATAAAGATAAGGTGAGGATATTAATGTGATATGTAACTAATGTGTGATAGGATGCTTTAATTTAATTCTAATAGCACAATGAGAAGAAGAAAAAACATTTTTTAAAGAATAAGTAAATGCGTAATGATTTTTTTACAAGTGAAGAGGGAGAGGATCATATTCATTCAATCCATTGGTAGCTTGTGTTCTCAATGAGAATCATTTGTTTTGAAGATTTATAATATATGTTTTTTATAAATAATGAGGGAATGTTTGAAATATTGGGTCATATTATTGTAGAAGGTGCATATATATACCCTTTCTTACAAATTGATAAACACTAAAACATCATTATCCAACTCACTTGAATGCTAACAGAATTGAGCACCATGTAAACTTATTTGTGCCTCTCAATGCATCAAAGGTTTCTGACTAATAGTGAGGGTTTTTGGTGATAACATAGTGATATTTTAACCTCACATCATTGATAAAAAAATAAATGAAATAATGTACAATCAAATCTTACAAAATCTAATAGAATACAATGTAAAAAAGAAATCGAGTACATCTAAAATAAAAAAGCACACAACAGGATATAGAAAATTTTATATATAAATTGTTAAATTAATAATGCATATACCTATAATATATATCACAAGAAGACCATATACAACAACAAAAAGCAAACAAAACAAAAAAAAATGAAATCCTAGTCCCAATTTCTATCTTTGTTCCATCTTTAGACTTGTCCTAGGTATCTAGACCATCAATCTAATCCTCATCCTCTTCCCATTATGTACCAATTATCATGTAGTATTATCAAGTACCATTTTTCAAGGGCCACATTAGTATGGTGTGACTATAACCCAGTAGACCACCAATAATGGTGTCCCTTAATAAATATATTATAAAAACGGCATGGTGGTGGACCATAATAAAAAAATAAAATAATAAATAGAAAAACACTGATGATCCAAATTAGCACCAAAGATTGACTATACCTTCTTTTGTAAAAGTCACATTTTTATGACCATGATACATTATCACCCATAGGTGAAGATAATCCCCCCCATACCATCGCACATACAAACACCACTAAAGTAATAGTAGACATCCATAAAACTATCTCATAGAAAATATCTACAAAGGATGAGTGGTCCACCGTAGAACCTAGTCATAAATAAAAACTATAGGGGAATATAATCCCATCTTAAAACCATATCATTTAGGAAACACATCGATGAACGTGTGTCCTATCGGAGAACCATCTCATTTATAAGCATCGAGGGGAAAGAGACTCCCAACCAAGAACCATCTCATTTAAAAATACCTAGGGGGAGTGGAAGACCAAAAGTATTTATAATTTAAAAAAATAAAGGGAAAGGGAATATGAAAAATAAATTTAAAGGGAGATACCAAATCATGGAGGATGATTTTCTCATATATACATCACAACCTTCTGAAGACATTTCCCATTAAACAGATATATGATGGGTGAACCATAATAAAACCTAATTCCAAAACACAATAAATGTTTACAATAATCAAAGTTTATAAGACTATTTAGTACAAAAATACGACACAAAATAAAATAATCCAAAAACGGATTACATTCCTGACCAGGAACTACTGCAAACTTTATACGTAGCCACAACTGAGCTCCCAACTCCGTCACTAAATCCACAACAACAATACTATTGTCTACAAAGGTAAGAGGTATCCCATTCCCTACATCATATCAAAAAAGACTACATACACAACAAGATTCATATCTAAGGGGTGAGTATACTGACATATTCGGTAATCCCAAAAATATCCCTCGCATGCCACATATATAATAATTTTTTTAACATTTATATATAAAGGTATATAAGTAAAATACATCTTGTATACCATAGGAAAGAATATATTTTAATCACACCAAATCCAAATTAACTTTTTAGTCCATTATTCTCATGAGGTACCCTACCCCATATCTTATGCTCCTATGATATGTTCAAATAATCCCACAAACCTCATCATCCCAACACATCTCATGTAATCTGGAAAAATAAGATATATAAACTCATGAAAGGAAACCATTACCTCTAAAAAAAATTGTCACTTCTAGTTAAAAACTAGAATGACACCAAATATGTAGGGTCTCCCAGGGAAAACCAACTAGTCCCCGATCATATACAATGTGAACATTAATGCAAAGGCATGATTTCCAAAACCATTTGGTAAAATCATATATTTCTCACACAAAATGAACACATCAAAACCAAGTTGTATCATTTTAAAATATTCTTTTTTATGCCAAATCACTAACTTTTCATTTTATGAAACATTATTTTGGGATCTCTTGAAAATATTATTTAAAAATAATATTATAACATGTTAATTAGAAAAAAATTAAATAAAAAAATTGGTAAGTATCAATTGTGGAATTTTACATAAAAATTGAAAGCCTTCATGTTCTAAATAATTGTATATATAATGTATTATTCTACATAAAAAGGCTAATATGATTAAATCACATCACTACCTCATTGATTTAAAATTTAAAACCCCTTCTATATTGTTTCATGACAAAAGACCAAAAAAAAATTCTTCAAACCCATATATATAGTATAGGAAGCACTCTATTGGGGTTCTTTCCAATATAAAACAAGATGTATAAAGGATATAAAAAAATGGGGATCATGCATTTTATTCCCAAGTCTAATAATCCACGATTCGATGATATAAGGATACAAAGATAATATAATAATAAATCTCCCAATGGAACATTTTGGTTCGAGATCCCTTGATACACAAGTAAGAATGGGGGTTTTAGGAGAATTTTTTTAAAAACTAATATCTATAATCTTGTAATGATGTACATTGTTTTTAAAACAAATCACCAACCTTTTTTATGAAAACACATATTTCAATACACTATAATTCATGACTTATGATGTAAAGGTAGACATAATAAAATCCAAGAATATCATGATTTTGATTTCCTTTTTGTAAATTTGGTACATAGAAATATTACACAAAACATTTATACAATTACATTATTAAAAACTCCACAACATGCACTTAAAATTTTATCTAATTCTAAAGATACATTAGATTAGGTAGGTACATAAATAAGAAATGGGTGAGCTATAAATCTCATTATATCAACCAAAAAATCATATAATAAGGAAATGAAGTTCAATTTTATTAGAAGGTATATGAAGGTAACATAAGAGGGATGAGAATCATAAAATTTTACATTAATGCATGATATAGGATTAAAAAAACCATTGAATGTGAAAACAAAACAAAACATGACATCGTAAACATAATTCTGGAATAAAAACTAAAACAACATAACATCATATAGTTAGGATTACCATTGATTCACCATACTTGTAATATAATTAGTTAGATGCATTACCTAATTCATTGGAGTGCTATGTAATTTCAGGGACACCTGTAGTATTCATATCAAGTATATGTATTAGTGTTCCACATAGGTCATATAACATCAAAATATATTAAATCAAATTTTATCAGACAATTTAGGAGTGTTGTCATAAACATGGCCGGGTCACCATCTGACCCGGTGCCCGACCCGGTCTGCGACATGGCCTGAAGGGCGTTCTGGATCCCTACAGACTGGAACAATTGCATGGGTATCAAAATTGTACAAGGGAACAATTTACCTAAAAATAAAGAGATTAAAACAACTAAAAATATATGTGAACTGAAACATGAAACAGACAATACATGGTCTTTACAAAAATAATATTTAATGGTTTACAACATGATCCAACATCCAAAAAATAATGAAAAAATAATAATCTAAAACTCTAACTCAATACTATAATCAACAAGAGAGGGGTGATAACCACAAGCTATGAACACCAACCTACATGAGATGACTGTCCAAAACCTGAACCACCATCGCTGAGCACGATGCCTCAACCTATAATACACAAAGAACAAGGTCTACATACAGCCAAAGGTGTATGTAGGGTGTGATCCTAAAGCCCAGTAGGATATCAGCCAAAAAAAGCATCCATGTATAAACATTAAATAAAAAATAAAATTCCAAGATAAATATATGAAAGGTCACCAAAGCTTGAAAAAATTTAGTGAAATAGTTTCTACAAAAGAAACACTTTCAAAGAAAGAAACTTAAATAAAAAAACACTCTTGCCTTTAAAAAAACCCAAATCCTTCAAGAAACCTCAAATGCTACACCGTATGTTGACAGTTAGTGTGTAGTATTCCAGGAGCACCAAAAGTGGGAGAGACCCTATAGGTACTATAAAGAAGAATGGTACTCTATAACATCGTGTATCAGTTAACTGTTGTATAGTAAACACAACAAAATATGTTCCCATGAACGAGCCACTAGTAGGGAAACACATCCATAACATAGTGGTCTCCAATAATCATCCAAAGTTTTGTTAGTGTTATAATTATTAAACCAACTAAGTGAAACTCGGCCAGATACGCTTCCATATCACTAGCACGTTAGATCTAATCCGCCCACCTAGTACCCAGGCTTCCACTTTTGTGATCGAGATGTTATAATATTACATTTATGTCAAAATGAGACAGATAAAACAAAAAAGGTGTTACCTAAACCCAACGCCACACCTTCACACAAACAGAAAACCATTTGACAAAGTATGCACACAAAAATAATTTACCCAACTCAATTAAAACAACTTCTGCATTGTTAATAATTACTTATTACAACATATTGAATTATTTGTAACTAAATTCTTTAAAAAGAAAACTAACATGGATTAACCCAAAAAACTAACTCAGCCCACCGTTATGACCACACACCCTTTGCCACATCAAGAACACAAATTTCACCAATCACATCAATTAAAAACCCAACCGCACAGTTAAATGACCCATTATTTCGAATAAAGAAAACTCTAAAAAATTATTAAGCAAATTCAGAATATGCCACATGACTTCAAAAAAAGGCCACTCAACCCTCTTTTTGGAAAAAAAAACTCATGTGAATGCTACACTAGAACATAAACCGTGCACTTTTCAAATTTTTACAAAACAAATGAAAACTTTATGAACCACTAGTAGACAACTCAAATATATTTTCATAGAAACAACCTACTCAACCAGCACAACACCTTTGCTTATGACCAAGCACATGAAACGCCATGTCAAACACAATTAGTAGTACCTGAAATAATAAAAACTAACTATATGAATTATTAAATACAAACAATTTAATAATGATATGTTTTCAACCAATGAAAACACCCACCCATATGACCTACTACCAAACAAATTTAACATGTGGAAGACATCAATAAAACCAAATCTGCACAATAAAGAATTAACTAATGAACATTATAAACAAACTAAGCAAGAAAATTAATTCATTAAATACTATTTAAAACAAGTAACCACCTACCTCACATGAAGATCCTTCCAGAAATGGCACAAAACAAACTCGTACCTCATTTGGACCACGAATATTCAAAGAGGATCCCTAACCAAGGAGATCAAACCCACAATAAATTGTTAAACCTAAAAAAATAGATCTAAACCCCATTGAAAAACCAAAAATCAAAGAAATAAACAGAATAGTGGAGAGGTTTGACCAGAGGGTCAGCTGGCGGAGGGAAGTTGGCCAGCTGGTGGGTTCACGGATAGATGGGGAGACACAGATGGAGGACGTGTCGAACCTGGATGTGCAGGGAAGGGGGTGTGATGGGGACAGGACCAAACTGGTGGGTGTCTCGCCATGAGGTGCTTGCACCCACCAAAAAGGGCCTCTACCAGAAAATGGGGTGCGATGGCTAGTGGCGATTTAGGATTCAGATGGTGAAGCCGAAGGAGAGAATGTTCATAGCGCACTGGGTATGAGGGGTGTGGCACAACAAATCCCTGATAGAGGAGGGTTCCAACGTCTAGCCCTGGAGATAGAGAGGTGGCGTGACAGCTGGTGTGGAGGGCAGTATGATGCGAAGGGCTCAAGGGGGAGGGAGGCAACAATATAAGGAGGGTGTGGGGCAAGATGGTAGAAACAGGCCAGTGCAGCGCGAGGGCCTCATGGGGGAGGGAAGCAATAGACAAGAAGGGGTAAAACACTACCGAACTAAAATTTAAAAAAAACTAAAGCTAAAAATAATAATAATAAAACAAAAAATAATAATGGTAGTAATAATAATAATAAACTAAAAAAGAGAGAAATAATAAATAAATAAAATATGTTAGTTATCATCACTAATAATAATAATAATAATCCCCAATAATAATTAATAATATCATCATATAAAAATATTATCATTATCAGTGAAATATTTTTATATTATATTATTTTTAATTTAACGCTCATTTAATTTTATACATTATTAATTAATTTCATTTAATTTTCTGAACATCGTGCAGGAATACGGGGAACTGGGGTAAGGCCGCATGGTGACCTAGGTGAGGCCGCGCGGCTTCGAAAATGGCACGCTGAATGTTGTGAAGGCCAAAACGCTCATTTTTCAGCGGAAGAGAACAAAACCCTAGTCAGGATTGGCCAACATTTCATATATATATATATATAAGAAGACCAAATATATAAGAATAAATAAAAATTAGAATCATGATGTAGCGCGAAGCCTGGGTGTGACTACTTCCCCAACATAAATCTTTCTATACCCAGAAAGCCACAACTCGGACCAAACCCCAAAGTAGAAAATAGAACACCCTTAAAGTACAAAGAGAATCCCCAGATGTATCTACAAAATAAGGGAAAACGCACCGTGCTCAGAGAAGGTCACTAAAATGAGAAACTCAAGAAACTCATATAAAGTCTTTCTGATATATGTTGCCCACCCCAAAGAGCTAGAACGCCTCCTCATTGGTTGATCAAGGAAAGGAACATAACCAAAAATCCATCATAGAGAATCTTTAAGTGGATCCCCACCATTAAGAACCCACCAACGTTCAAGGCAAGAATGGAAAACCAACACAAGGAGGCCCAAACGAACTCCCCAGCATAAGAATAGTGTAATATCAGTTTATTTTTCAAGGGAGTTTTAGCGAGGCCCCTAATGGGTCCCAAAACTATTGGCACCAACGAAAACACAAGAACTGAAAGTCTTCCTATCACTAACCCAACACCCCACCAAAAGGTTATTGATGGTGGGGCCCAATTATTTGGTTTCAAAACCACAACTGAAGAATAACCCACATCTCAACATCCCTGGATGAACCCCTTTAAACTTTGAAACTAATTTACCCAAATAGACCCCAAAAGGACTACTAAAGGCGATTATATCTTGTGTGATCCAACTCCTAGGACTCAAGGTGATGAGAAGAACATGCTTCTTCATAGCCACGAGACACCTCACGCACCCAGATGGGTCATTCGGAAAGGGACAACTATATTAAATGATTTAAACTGTTTTGACTTTCAACACCAATGACAGTAATAAAGTTAGGGTCACATACACTCTCAGGGTTCTTGACCACACGTCAGCTTCACTCCAAGGCCTATGGCTGGAGCCCTGATGTTTGAAGCATCTCCTATCTCACAGTCATGAATCGAAGACTCATGGATAGAGCTTCTCCTCTTGGGGCCACGTGAAACCATACCACAAACGAAACAACACCAACAAACACAAAACACCAAGACATCTTACTACTCCCACATGGAACATTTACCAAAACAGGGGTATAGATGATACACATGCATCACCTCTTTACCATAACCCAGAAACATACGAAGGAAATATGCACAAAAAACACTCCCCTTTGAACAGATAAATCAGAACTCCCGCAGATGATGACACACTATAATGAAATCCGATATTCCCATAGGATTTACTGAAATCCACTTTTGTACATAGAAGAGAACGCACACTACAAGATGTAACCAAACATGACTCTTATGGCCGATGAAATCACTACAATATTTTCAAGACACTGGTCAGCACCGATAACTCTGAACCGCCTTCACCCTTCCCCATTGGAATTCATTTCACCGTTTCTAGGGGGATCCTTCAAACATGACAGTTTCAAACTTCATACCTGATGTGTCAGACAACTCAAAAAAGACCAAAATCCCCTTCAACTACCCTCGCATATGTTATCCCTCTATGAGAGGATCTGCTTAATCGAAATAGGTTAGGTACATACATAGCACAATCACTGAAAAGTGGGAGTCCATACTTTAATTAGCTGGAGGACCAACCAAAAGAAAATTGTTCGGGGATACACTTCAATCACATGTTAATTCTTTTTGGGGGCGTACACTAGTAAATAAAAAAAACCATGGACCCAATCAAAATTGTCCAATGGTCAAGACATACTACAAAAGAACACAAAACGTGCAGAGTGAACTACTGAAATGGCTTCCCGAATTACTTTTCAAAAAAAACCATAAGCCACACACATTCACACCATCTAACAAATAAGAATTTAATCTCAGGACACAAACAAGTTAGAAAGGATCCTCGGCTCAAAACGCTTCAAATTCAGCATTTCCAAAACACAATTAAACACCACACAATCAACAGTTATTAACATGTTGAATTCTAATTTAACAAAACTTTTTCAAAATAAGCATAGCTAATGGGTTTCACAATCACCCTTGATGTCCCATGGGCCTTGCACATGCATGTTCCCATGCCACACTGGAACCCACCTCATATCTATACATGAATTCATCCACTCGTTCCATTGACCACTTCTCTTTCTATTTACACTCATGAATGTGGTTTCCCATGAGAACAACAAAGACCAAAACCAAACCTCTCCATTTTTCAAAACTGAAACATTCAATCCACACCTTTAAAACCACATACATCATCTTCTTTTTAAATTGCTTAGTTTCAAAACAATTTCCAAGACAAAATCATATTTACATGAAAACCTGATTTCTATGAATCCAAAACAAAGAGGTGAGAAACGATGGACGAGTAGACTAGTGTCAGCTGGTGATAGAGACATATGGTTGTTGGCTATAGGAAAATCACACCATCGCCAGAGAGAGTATCCTAGGACATCTTCCCCAGCTCAACATGGCTTACAAGACCTTGAGACATCAATGGGACCAGTAACCCTACTCCCTTTTCATTTCCTGTAAACAGGATTAACCACATGGACCAAAAATTTAAGCAAACCTCAACTTGATTTGGTAACTCGATTTCTGTAACGAGGTGTGCTGGCCAAGCACCTTACTCGTAGAGAAAACTTCAAGTTCTGACACCCATAAATTTGGTCTACGCATACTCTATCCCAAAAAAAACATGGCCCAATAGGACAAACCACCTCTAATACCATTTTTTCATGAACCAAGCCAAATCGCCATCTGACCCGGTGCCTGACCCGGTCTGTGACATGCCTCGAAGGAAGTTCTGGATCCCCACGGGCTGGCACAAGTGGATGAGTATCAAAATACTACAAGGTAATGATTCACCTAAAATAAAAGATAGAAAAACAACGAAAAATATAAGTAAACTGAAACTGGAAACAGACAATAAAACAGGGCCATAATAAAAATCATATTTAATGGTTTACTACAGGATCCAACATACAAAATGTAACCACAACCAAATAAACTAAAACTCTAACTCAAACCTCCAATCAACAAGATAGGTGTGATAAAACTAAGATACAAACACCAACCTACATGAGAAGACTATCCACAACCCGAACCGCCATCGCAGAGCATGATGCCTCAACCTGGAATACACAAAGAAAAAGGTCTACATACACCCAAAGGTGTATGCCCTCTAGACATGGTATCTACGATATGAGTTACCCTCTTAGACATGTTTCATTGACACTCATGGGTCCCTCAAAGTGTGACAACTAACACTTTTGATGAAACTAGAGAAAGTCATCTAGATCATGAGAACCCCTCTAGACAAGCCATCCGAGGTCAGACAATGGCTTCATAGATCAACTATCCAAGTCTTCTGATGTCCTCTTGACAATCCTTTCATGATCAAGTGATGATCAACAGTCATCCCATCCAACAAATGTAATTTCTCTCAGACAATACAAATATATCATGAAAATGAACATAGACATGTCTATAGTATAACCAAACATATCTAGAAAACCTCAAACATGTCTAAATAGATAATCATGGCATGTTAAGAAGGCAGTCAGGCATGCAGGGAAGGAAATTCGGCTTGGTCAATGGGTATCCCTGCACATGATAACCATATTCATCCTCAATGTGTAAGACCCAATAAATAGGGAAACATTAGTGTGTAAACCCCTGTAAAGGGAACAATGTTGACTCTGATTCCTACCATAACTAGGATATGAAGGAAACCTACATGATGTTTCATCTCTATATTATGTAGTCAAATACCACTCCTAAAACTTAAACCGCACATCCACATTAAATGATGTTAATTATTTGTTATCCCTTTATTACTATAATGATCAAGGATCACATGGTCCTCAAGGGTTGTAATTAGAATATTATTCATTATGAATATATCAGTGTGTAAGACCTAATCCAAGTGACCTATGATGAATCTGATACCTTCCATGGACAAGATATGTATGACATATTCCTAAGGTCTAATTCTAAATTCAAACGGTCATCCACTTTGGTGTAATTATCACTATGGATATGACATTTAAACCATCAAGACCCAATCATTACCACGGGATGATCACCATAACTCATCCATCTAATGGAATAATAAACCAATTAAAATATGATGACTCTGATTCCTACAATAATCAAGATACATATGACACCTCTCTAAGACCTGAGATCTATATAAAATCACTAAAGGGATGTCTTAGTGCATTAGTCTTGCATCCATATGCAGTGAGGCCGATCACTTACTACTTATTTATTCTCACACCGTACATATATCATGTGGGATGAAGGGGTTATAATGAAGACATCATTGGCATAATGAATCTCTCCCATCTAAGGAAATCTCATCATGTATGCACGGATGAGAAGAGTGAGATAATTTTCCCTTGTATGAGGACATCTACCTTGGGATCAGTCTCATGGGTGTGATTGAACTTGAAAATAATGAATTATACAATGACCAGAATTCATAAGACTCCTTTCTAAGGATCGTACTCAAATAAAAACCCATTTTGGTGTATGCCCCCTCACGTCTCCAACATTTCAACCATTGGGACCAAATAATTCACATGGGATGAGAATTTTTTCACATTTATTAGTTGATTAAGAGACCAAATAAACTATAGAAACTCTAATTATTTCGATAAGTGGGATGCGTAGGATGTCTCCCTGAGACTTGAGTTTGGATAACCACTACCTCAATGCCCATATATATGTCCTTTCCATACAATGTTAAAGTAAACGAGTTGAAAAAAATATGGTTTTTCATTCCAACTATAACCCAGACATATAAGAAGCCACACAATGGTTAAATCCCCTCTTGGAATATTAAATATTTAACTAAGTGGTAGAAAATTCTATATAATCAATTTATAATAAATTATTACATAATAATATTGTAATTACTAGGAAATAGATGATGAACCTTTGATAAAACCAGATAGATTCACTAATAAGATCCCCTAGTTATGCACACAAAAACAGGTTTAACCAATAATCATTTTTAGGGTAATTAGTGTTGTATCAGTATTAGGAAGTTATTTATAAACATATATTCAATATATTAGTGGTTCATAGATTAATAAATAATTCAACCATAAAAGGGTGAAAATTTTCAAACCTCCCATCATTTCAAATAATGTGTGTTTTTAAGTGTCATCAGGTATAAAAACTCAGGTGGCCACCATCCTTTGGAAGGAAGGTCTGTACCCAGTTATGGATGAAGGAAATATTTGGATTTTTTGTTATGAAATACAATAGAAACCTAGTATTAATGATTTTTCATGAAATAAAACCCCTATACTCAATGGTTGGTAAAGACCAAACCCACCCCGATAAGGGATCCGAGTTACCTCTTCTAAGATGAATCTAAAGTGGTGAGGCATACATGAATATATTAATAAAAAATCTTTAGTTTATTATAAAATGATCTATTTTTTTAAAAACTATAAGCAAAAAAATAGAGAACTCGATGTGAAACTGTGAAATTAAAGAATGATCAGTGAATCATATGTCAGAACACATTGATTTTCACACCTTAAAAAACAAATCTGATAAGACTAACATTAATCTTATAGGTGTTCCTATATAATCATGGTCCCCATAAAAAATTCCATCCAGTCATTGAGAAGTTCATGTGAGAATAATGGCCATATCAAGTATAAAAGGAACATTGTGTTGACCATTAATATCTGATTGAGCACATCATGCCTATGATATCTCATTAATCGGTGAAAAGGTTTCCTAATTTTTTGTACGACTAAAGATACTACAATTATCAATAGTATCCTGACCTGGGATAATATTTTCATCATCTAGTCCTTGTTCAGGTAAATTACATAAGACTACAACCCATACGGGTCACAAAATGATCTCTCCTATCTTGATGGTTTTAACAACTGGTGGAAAATACAATGGTCTAGAAGTACCACACAATTTGTACAATCCCTACCCTATAGTCTTCCCAAAAGGATCTTGATAAAACACTATTTTATTGAATATTTTATTGATAATAAATGATATAATTTTCTCACATTGTGTTAAATATGTTTATTTATAAAATATTTGGGATTTGATCATTCATTTGAAAATTTGGTGAAAATTCCAGTTTTACCCTTAATAGTGCACTGTATTATTTCAAAGATAAATATTTTTATATTTATTATTTGAATTTGAAATTTTGTAACAGTGTTCCTAACTTAATTATCTACAACTTTTATTCAGGACACTAAAGCTAAAAAGTTAATTTGGTTGTTGAAATTGGGCCATGAATTCAAAGTTGGGCTGGGCTCGCCAGAATGGAGAAGGTTCTGTATTTGGGCCATATCCTCTACATACGGGCTTGGATTGAGCCCAAATTTTGAGGAAAGCTCGGGGACAAGATTTGGCACAAATCATCCTTCTGGAAGGCCGGTCAATTCACGCGTTTTGAGGTCAAATGGGCGGTGCAAGTTTCATTAAAATATTTGGCCGAGATTTTGCATTCACACTTGAAACCACTTTAAACCTAGCCTCCCCTCCACTCTATAAATTAGTGATTTTCTCATTTGGAGAGGCTGGTTCGTGCATTGGGAGATTGGAGGAAGAGGAGAATTGGTTTCAACCAAATTCTACAACCATTGTAAGAGAGGTATCTCTTGAAGCAAGGATCCTCTCATCGAAGCCTCCTTCTCTCCTTCATGTTGTAATTGTTTTGTTTGTGTAATAAACTTCTTTGTTCTTCTTTTATTTCTTCTCTTTTCCTCTGTTTTATTTAAATTTATTCTTCTCTTAATCTTCCTCTTGGGGCTGGAATTCTTGAGTAGAAGCGATATTGGGTTATACCCATTATAAACCTTTGCACATGCAAAACGCTTCTACGATGATTACGCCACCCATGGAAGAGTAATTTTTAGTGATCGATCTATCTTCTACCCTCTTAATTTAATTATTTTGAATCATTGAGCCTACTGTAATTCACTTAATATGATCCAGGAATTATGTTTTTAAATTTTAAGAAACTAAGCAAGCAATTGAACAATTAATACAAAAACACGCGAGGTCGAGATTTTGTGTAAATTGTGAGAGTGCGAGCTTAATCGGTAATACAAGACCACTTGGGATAAATTTGTAGAGTTCAAATATAATCCCTAAACACAACTCATCCTCATTTCCAGAATGGATTTGTGCTCTAATTAACCACTGACCATAAGCTAACCTTAGAACAACAATCAAAGCAGGGTTCTGCGATTTCATGTTCCGAAGCTAGCCTAGGGTTTAAGTAATTCCATCTTTGTGGTTAAGTTAACTCTTGTAGGGTTCGAGGGTTAACAAATTAGAGGATCATAATTAAGTGGATATTCATTTAAATGATAATGATTAATATGTAAATGAATAGGTAGAGTTAGATCGATTACGCCTTTTAAAATATTTTCTAAAAAAAAAACATCTTCTTGTTGTGTTATTTTAATCGGAATTCATTTCAAAACTAAAAACAAAAAAAAAATACAATCTTCTTCCAACAAACTTCTTCTAGATTCATAAACTATAAACAACCCCCATCCTTTTCTAGTAGTGTTTTTTCTCTTTTATTTAATTTTTAGAATACCTCTAATAAGATGTTTTAATTCACTTCCTCCTTTGAGAGACGACCTTGGTTAGCCCCCTATGCTACACCAAGTAAACTAAACATTAGCTTCATAGAGTGTTGTGCTTGGAGTTTTATCCAACGTAACTCACTTTTGAAGTTCTTTTGAGAGCGCGTGCGACAACGCACTTTCAAATTGGCGCCGTTGCCGGGGAGGCAAGTAATTATTTCAACCAACTAGAGGTATTTATTTTATTTTACATTTTATTATTTTCCTCTCTTCTTTCTTCCTTCTTTACCCAATCTGATTTTTCATCCTCTTCTTTTATTTTCTCCTACTTCTTTGTGGACCATAAACTCAAACTTCTCATTTTTATTTTACTATGGTCCACCTTCTTTCTTTTCATTTTTATTTGATCTATGACACGAACTAATCCCGAAGATCTCTTAGATCTTGACCCTGAGATTGAACGTAGCCTTAGGGCACGAATCAGACATTCTCAGTCTACGGGAAGTTTCAACATTCAACCAGTTGGAGAATTACTCCAATATCAGAACATTGAAATTGGAAGCAATTCAAATTCAAACATAAAAGAGGAACCAATGGCTGATAATAATGGAAATGAACTTAATAGAACCATTCGAGAATTGGCTGCACCTGATATTAACTATCATCCAAATTGTATTGCATACCCAAATCTCGAATCGGACTTTGAACTAAAATCAGGGTTAATTCACTTACTTCCAAAGTTTCATGGCCTCTCTGGTGAGGATCCGAATAAACATTTGAAAGAATTTAATGTGGTTTGCTCAACCCTAAAACCTAAAAATGTCTCTGAAGATCAAATCAAACTAAGAGCATTCCCATTCTCACTTGATGGAGCTGCAAAAGATTGGATGTATTATTTACAACCTGAAGATGTAACTTGTTGGAACGATTTGAAACGACTTTTCTTGCAGAGCTTTTTTCCAGCATCGAGGACCACTTCCATTCGTAAGGAGATCTCGGGGATCAAGCAAGCACAAGGGGAGTCCATGTATGAGTATTGGGAGCGATTCAAGAAGTTGTGTGCAAGCTGTCCACATCACCAAATCAGTGAGAAACTCCTCATTCAGTACTTCTATGAAGGACTCACAGCTATGGAGAGAAGCATGGTGGATGCCGTAGCTGGAGGGGAATTGGTGGACAAGACACCAATAGCCGCACGTGCATTGATTGACAAGATGGC
The DNA here is from genome assembly GCA_963277665.1 of Viscum album. NCBI lineage: Eukaryota > Viridiplantae > Streptophyta > Magnoliopsida > Santalales > Viscaceae > Viscum > Viscum album. The sequence goes on from OY728167.1 coordinate 969,125,370, forward strand.
CCAAAACTCCCAACAATTTGGCGATAGAGGTACACTACATGTCAGGGGAGTACATCAGGTAAGTCCTTCTTCTCTTGAGAGTCATTTGATTGATACCATGTTAGAAAAATTGACAACTATGGTAAGGCAGATTGCTTTGGCACAAAAGACATCTTTACCTCCTCCTTCAAGGACTTGTAGTATTTGCACTGAGACAAGCCACCCAACTGACTGTTGCCCACAACTCCAAGAAACAGAAGATTGTGCAGCAGTGTTCCCTGGGAGACCATATCAGCAGCAGCAGCAACAACCATATCCCCAGAAGAAGTTCGATCCAACATTCAACCAAGGGTGGAAAGATCATCTGGACATGAGGTATGGCTCTGGACAACAACAAAGGCCCCCCTTTCAACAAAACTTCCAGCAGCCTCCACCTTACCAACAGGGTTTCCAACAACCCCAAAGGAGATTTGAAGCTCAAACATCAACAAGTCAGCAACAAGGGAATCTCCAACCCAAGGTAGACTCTAACACTGATGATCTTTTGAAACAAATTGTTCTTAATCAACAGAATGAGCTGAAAAGTCAAGGTTCGGAGCTGAGGGAGTTGAAGACTCAAATGAGCCAGATTGCCACCGCCCTCCATGAACTTGTAAGTAAGAATTCTGGAAATCTACCTTCCCAACCCACTCCAAATCCAAAGGGGAATGTTAGTGCCATAACATTGAGAAGTGGGAAGCAAATGAACGATACAGCTGTACCTACCATTCCACCGGGATTCACCTCAACTTCAGAGAAGCCACATTCCATACCAACTGATGAACAATCCAAGGAGAAAGATAAAGGTAAGAAAAAGATTGATGATGTTCCTCCTAAACCACTTCCTTTTCCAAACAGGGTTGTTCAAACCAAGAATATGGCTGAAGAAGCAATGAAAAAGGAGGTTTTGGACACATTCAAGCGTGTGGAGATCAATATTCCTCTACTCGAAGCCATTAAGCAAATCCCAAGGTATGCCAAATTCTTAAAAGAACTTTGTACCAATCGAAGAGGGCTCAAGGGAAATGAGAGGATCAACCTTGGGAGGAATGTCTCAGCACTCATTACACCAACTCTAGCAATGCCAACAAAGTGCAAGGATCCCAGGACATTCACCATCCCATGCACCATAGGGGAGTTTCACTTCTCTGATGCTCTTTGTGATTTAGGAGCTTCAATAAATGTGATGCCTCACTCTGTTTTCTCTTCATTGCAGATTGGTGAGCTCAAGCCTACAAGGGTAGTGGTGCAGCTAGCGAATAGAGCTACAACATATCCGGCTGGTGTCCTTGAAGATGTGTTGGTAAAGGTAAAGGACATGATCTTCCCTGCTGATTTCTATGTACTAAACATAGAAGATGACCAGGTAAGTTCTCATGCCCCTATCATTCTTGGTAGACCCTTCCTCAAAACTGCTAAGACCATTATCAATGTTCATGAGGGTACTCTTTCCATGGAATTCGGGGATGAAATCGTGAGGTTTAAAATCCTGGATTCTATGAAGTACCCACCAGAGGAACACTCAGCATTCTTTCTCTCTCATTCTGAGTCTCCATGTGATAGTCCCTCTATTTTTGATTCCCAATCTCTTGGGGACTATTCACTTCTTAATGAAATAATGAGTATTGGGTCCAACTTGATGTCTCATTCTACTTCATCCCCTTTAATTCATGATCTTTCTGATCTTGGGATTGGTTCATTTGTCCAATCATATTCGAATTCTGAGCATGTATACTCTGATTATGATATGGCTGCTAATTTTTCTGATGGATTTGATGCATTGTTCTCTCATTCAGATGATATGTATGATTGTGCACAGATGTCTACGCCACTCATGATTCCATCCATTCAGCAGCCACCATCACTGGAACTAAAGCCATTGCCACCAAATCTCAAATACTCATACTTGTTAAGTGGTGAAAAATTACCTGTTATCATTGCTAAAAATCTCTCTTTTGAACATGAAGAAAATCTTTTGAATCTTTTGAGGGAGAACATCAGGGCAATCGGGTGGACCTTAGCTGACATATCAGGTATTAGCCCCTCCATTTTCATGCATAGGATTCTTTTGGAAGATGGAGCTAAACCGGTGAGGCAACCATAAAGGAGACTCAATCCAACCCTTCTGGATGTTGTTAAAAAAGAGGTTGAAAAATTGCTCGAGGTAGGTATAATCTATCCCATTTCAGATTCTCAGTGGGTAAGTCCTATTCAGGTTGTGCCTAAGAAAAGTGGTGTTACTGTTGTTAAAAATGAGAAAGATGAGTTAGTTCCAATGAGGGTACAAAACAGTTGGCGCGTGTGTATTGATTATAGGAAACTAAATCATTCCACTCGCAAAGATCATTTCCCCCTCCCATTTATTGATCAGATGCTTGAGAGACTAGCTGGGAAGACACACTATTGTTTCTTGGATGGATTTTCTGGATATTTTCAGGTTCCTATAGCTCCGGAGGATCAGGAGAAGACTACATTCACCTATCCCTTTGGGACATTTGCCTATCGGAGGATGCCATTTGGACTTTGCAATGCCCCAGGTACCTTCCAGAGATGTATGGTGAGTATTTTTTCTGATTTTATTGAGACCTGCATGGAGGTATTTATGGATGATTTTACAGTGTATGGATCTTCATTTGATGAATGTCTAAGTAGTTTGGAAAATGTGTTGAATCGTTGTATTGAGAAGAATCTAGTCCTGAACTTTGAAAAGTGTCATTTCATGGTAGAGCATGGCATTGTCTTAGGGCATGTAGTGTCAAAACATGGGATAGAGGTTGATAGATCTAAGGTAGACATCATTTCATCCTTACCCTACCCTTCATGTGTGCGTGATGTTCGATCATTCCTTGGACATGCTGGATTTTATCGACGCTTCATCAGAGATTTTAGTAAGATCGCTCTACCCTTATCTCGATTGCTTCAAAAAGATATTGACTTCAATTTTGATGATTCATGCAGGGTATCATTTGATGAGCTAAAGAAGTGTCTGACCACTCCACCGATCATACAACCCCCACGGTGGGAGATTCCTTTTGAGCTTATGTGTGACGCCTCCAACTTCGCGGTTGGAGCTGTCTTATCTCAGAGGGTGGAGGGACGTTCACATGTGATCGCCTATGCATCGAGGACACTAGATTCAGCCCAATCAAACTACACCACAACAGAAAAGGAGTTTCTTGCTGTTATATTTGCTTTAGATAAATTTCGTTCATATTTATTGGGCTCTAAAGTAGTTGTTTTTTCTGACCATGCAGCTTTGAGGTACCTCCTAAAGAAGCCAGATGCAAAGCCACGACTTATCTGTTGGATGCTACTTCTTCAAGAGTTTGACCTTGAGATAAAGGACAAGAAGGGGTCAGAGAATTTGGTGGCAGACCACATGAGTAGGCTTACTCACACACTAGAGGGTGACACCTTGGACCAGGTACCACTTCGGGACACTTTCCCCGATGAGCATCTCTATACCATCTCAGGTAAGCATCCTTGGTATGCTGATTTAGTTAATTACATTGTTGGCTCTGAAATCCCAGTAAATTTGAAGAAGCATCAAGTCCAAAAATTAAAAAGTGAGTCTAGGTATTATGTGTGGGATGATCCATACCTCTGGCGCATGTGTAGTGACCAAGTCATTAGGAGGTGTGTTCCCGATCATGAGTTTGAGTCTGTTTTTCATTTCTGTCATACACTTGCTTGTGGTGGACACTTTGGACCCCAACGGACAGCTAGGAAGATTTTAGACTCAGGATTATATTGGCCTAGTTTATTCCATGATTCCCTTGTATTTTGTAAGTCATGCTCTCGTTGCCAAGACACTGGAAACATTTCAAGAAGACACGAGATGCCCCAACAACCCATTTTATTCTGTGAGATTTTTGACGTTTGGGGAATTGATTTTATGGGACCTTTTCCTAGTTCATTTTGTTTCTTGTATATCCTTGTTGCTGTCGATTATGTGAGTAAATGGGTGGAGGCCAAGGCCACCAGGACTGACGATTCTCATGTTGTTGTGGATTTTGTCAAAGCACAGATTTTTTGCAGGTTTGGAGTACCAAAGGCCATCATCAGTGACCAAGGGACACACTTTTGCAATAGGAATTTTGCTTCCCTCCTTCGGAAGTATGGGGTGACACACAAAACATCAACACCATACCACCCCCAAACAAATGGCCAGGCTGAGGTTTCAAATCGTGAGTTGAAACAAATCTTGGAGAAAACCGTGCAGCCAAATAGGAAGGATTGGAGCAAGCGCTTGGATGATGCATTGTGGGCTTATAGGACAGCATACAAGACCCCCATTGGTATGTCCCCATTTCGGAATATTTTTGGGAAAGCGTGTCATCTCCCCGTGGAAGTCGAGCATCGGGCATATTGGGCTATAAAGAAATGTAACATGGATTTGGCCCAAGCTGGAATTCAAAGGAAGTTGCAAATTCAAGAGCTTGAGGAGATTCGCCTGTCATCATATGAGAACTCAAGGCTCTACAAGGAAAGATCACAAGCAGCTCATGACAATATGATCCAACAAAGGGAGTTTCATATTGGAGAGAATGTCCTTCTCTATAGTTCACGACTGAAGTTGATGCCTGGTAAGTTGCGTTCCAGATGGTTAGGTCCTTATATTGTGTCTAATGTTTTTCCTTATGGTGCAGTGGAGATCACACAAGAGGACACTGGAAGGAGCTTTACAGTCAATGGGCAACGTTTGAAGAGATACATTGAGGGACATCCTACTGATGCAGTGGATTTTATCACACTGCATGACCCCATCATCACTTGATCACATCAGGCTGTTCCTAACCCTTTCACTTTTATATTATTTGTCCTATTTAAAAATTCTGCATTTCATGTGCATATATCATCTCACGGGTTCACATTGAGGACAATGCACTATTTTAAGTTTGGGGGAGGGAACCTTTTAGTTTAGTAATTTTAATTGTTTTCCTGTTAAAAAAAACCAAAAAACAAAAATTGTGTGTTTTTCAAAATTTGTGTGTTTATTTTACAATTTTCGGTGTGTTTTTGAAAATTTTGAGCTGAAATGATTCTCATCACCATTTTTAAATCCATATCAATAAGTGAAACAATTTACCCCTTGAAACTAAGCTTAAATGAATGCTGAAATGACTTTGTTTCAAGTTCAAATATTTAGTAATTTCATGCAAAGTACGCTGAATTTTGAATCCCATGCCAATCTCACTGTCTTTATATTTGAAATCACTTTCCTGTGAGGCTTCTAAACCATTATTTTCATATTCTTTACATTCACCTCACTTCTTGAGAGAGCCAAACCATACTTGATTTAACCAGAATTTGATCTATTCCTGTCAAAACTTGAAGGTTTGAGGTACTTGTGTTTAAATGATTGAGGCATTTGTTTGGTATTAAAACCCCTATTTCAAATAATCCTTTTTTATAATGGCCTACCTTGAATATTTAATCCTTGTATCCCTTATAATCCATGCACAGCCTGTTAGGTTAAGCCACATTACAAGCCAATTTTCCCTATCCAACCAACTCTTGAAGTGAAATTGCATAATCTAGTTGAGCTTAAGTGTGGGGGAAGCTGTCTTGTGTTGTGCCACCACATTATGTGATACTTTGGGTGGAAAATTAAATTCTGAAGAGATGTGTTTGCTGCTAAAGAAAGTCATTATATTGAAATCTGTGCCTTTTCTGGAGCTTTCATGACAAGTGAAGCTGTGCCTTTTCTGGAGCTTCTAATTGAGGTGGAAAGCTGTGCCCATCTGGAGCTTTCAAGAAAATCATGTTCTAGAAGATTGACATTTTTTATGCTGAAATGATGAATGGTGTAAACCTTTCATGACTTTTCATGATGATGGAGCTGAATTGATACTATGGGGATTGAAGAGAAGACCATATTTAAGTGAAAATTAGATTAATGCAATTTTGCTTTAAAAGAGTCAAGCCCTCCTCATTCAGCCTCAGAGTTTTTCACATCTTAATCCTGCCAACCGAATGCCACAGAACAACCCTGAAAAGTCCTCATGATAAACATATGTCCTTGACTCACATCGGGTAGCGATGTAGGAATCTATCAAGCCTATGGTGACCCTTGTATGAGTTTGGATGAGAAAGACATTGCAAAAAAATTGATATTTGAGTGATGAGAGAAAATTCAAGCGAGGTAAGTGTTTTGTGCATGGGTGGATAAATGAAGTGGAAATATATTGAATGATATAAATGGAGAACCTGAAATAAGGTTTTTTATGAGGCATGATATCTTTTTTATTCTTGGTGTGAAATTGATTGATCTTAAAGATATGTGTTTTAAAATTGGTTTTGATTTGATATTGATGTTTACTTGATATGAGGTTTTGCCCAGGTGTACAAAAGGGTAAGTGTGGGGGAGTTGATAAAAAACTATTTTATTGAATATTTTATTGATAATAAATGATATAATTTCCTAACATTGTGTTAAATATGTTTATTTATAAAATATTTGGGATTTGATCATTCATTTGAAAATTTGGTGAAAATTCCAGTTTTACCCTTAATAGTGCACTGTATTATTTCAAAGATAAATATTTTTATATTTGTTATTTGAATTTGAAATTTTGTAACAGTGTTCCTAACCTAATTATCTACAACTTGTATTCAGGACACTAAAGCTAAAGAGTTAATTTGGTCGTTGAAATTGGGCCATGAAGTCAAAGTTGGGCTGGGCTCGCCAGAATGGAGAAGGTTCTGTATTTGGGCCATATCCTCTACATTCGGGCTTGGATTGAGCCCACATTTTGAGGAAAGCTCGGGGACATGATTTGGCACAAATCATCCTTCTGGAAGGCCGGTCAATTCACGCGTTTTAGAGGTCAAATGGGCGGTGAAAGTTTCATTAAAATTTTTGGCCGAGATTTTGCATTCACACTTGAAACCACTTTAAACCTAGCCTCCCCTCCACTCTATAAATTAGTGATTTTCTCATTTGGAGAGGCTGGTTCGTGCATTGGGAGATTGGAGGCAGAGGATAATTGGTTTCAACCAAATTCTACAACCATTGTAAGAGAGGTAGCTCTTGAAGCAAAGATCCTCTCATCGAAGCCTCCTTCTCTCCTTCATGTTGTAATTGTTTTGTTTGTATAATAAACTTCTTTGTTATTCTTTTATTTCTTCTCTTTTCCTCTGTTTTATTTAAATTTATTCTTCTCTTAATCTTCCTCTTGGGTCTGGAATTCTTGAGTAGAAGCGATATTGGGTTATACCCATTATAAACCTTTGCACATGCAAAACGCTTCTACGATGATTACGCCACCCATGGAAGAGTAATTTTTAGTGATCGATCTATCTTCTACCCTCTTCATTTAATTATTTTGAATCATTGAGCCTACTGTAATTCACTTAATATGATCCATGAATTATGTTTTTAAATTTTAAGAAACTAAGCAAGCAATTGAACAATTAATACAAAAACACGCGAGGTCGAGATTTTGTGTAAATTGTGAGAGTGCGAGCTTAATCGGTAATACAAGACCACTTGGGATAAATTTGTAGAGTTCAAATATAATCCCTAAACACAAATCATCCTCATTTCCAGAATGGATTTGTGCTCTAATTAACCACTGACCATAAGCTAACCTTAGAACAACAATCAAAGCAGGGTTCTGCGATTGCATGTTCCGAAGCTAGCCTAGGGTTTAAGTAATTCCATCTTTGTGGTTAAGTTAACTCTTGTAGGGTTCGAGGGTTAAAAAATTAGAGGATCATAATTAAGTGGATATTCATTTAAATGATAATGATTAATATGTAAATGAAGAGGTAGAGTTAGATCGATTACGCCTTTTAAAATATTTTCTAAAAAAAACATCTTCTTCTTGTGTTATTTTAATCGGAATTCATTTCAAAACTAAAAACAAAAAAAAATACAATCTTCTTCCAGCAAACTTCTTCTAGATTCATAAACTATAAACAACCCCCATCCTTTTCTAGTAGTGTTTTTTCTCTTTTATTTTATTTTTAGAATACCTCTAATAAGATGTTTTAATTCACTTCCTCCTTTGAGAGACGACCTTGGTTAGCCCCCTATGCTACACCAAGTAAACTAAACATTAGCTTCATAGAGTGTTGTGCTTGGAGTTTTATCCAACGTAACTCACTTTTGAAGTTCTTTTGAGAGTGCGTGCGACAACGCTCTTTCAGATCTCTATGAATGAAAAAAGATAAATCTACATCACCCAGGGAAAGCTACAGCTTTTCCAGTGGCCCTCATTTCCACATCCAACTACTTTGTGAGCTTGTCCCCGAAGCATGAAAATCACCGCCTAAAATCTCTAATAAATGTGGAACAAGGAGTCATATAGGACTTCATTCTTGTTTAAGGGATTCCATGGAATTATCATGTTTACATTCATCACCAGCACCATCCCACTAGTACCCATTAGTCACCTACTGAGGGTACCACCTAACACACTACCACCTCTAACAACTATAAAAAGGACTATGGGAAGACACATCAGGTGAAAAAGATGTTGGGTATCTTAGAGAGGGATCATATCCACACTCTTATTTATGAGATATATTGGCATATTTTGGCAGTGACCAGTGTGTAGGATCATTTCCCTACTCACTGTGAACAATTATATGGAAATATTCATCCAGCAGGCACAGTGAAGGTGGATATCCATGCCCATGTGCATGAAGCACATCAGCATATTATGATGGAATAATGTGGTCATAACTTGGAACATATCCCCACATAAATTTAAGAAATATACTAGTATATAATGGATAATGAAAGTGTAAATAATTAAATCCCCATATGAACTTTTCTAAAAATCTAGTACATCTTAGCTACAATTGATGAATTCTACCAAAAAATTCCGAAACTAATTTCGATGTAGGGATAGGTGCATATTCTTATACCTACTACCAGGACAAATCATCATTCTGATCATCATGAAAATTTTGATACTCTGGAGAAAGAGAACATTCATACTCATATCTATGAGGATTATTGATATATTATATTTAATGAAAAGGCATTATATAGAGATCATATTATAATTCTAACAAGGAAACCCTTTGTGAGAGGAGAACATGCCTTAAGAAAGGTTAACATAACTACTGGGAAAGTACAGTAGCATATTCCAAAGGCCCATGATTGGGCTCATATCCCCATATTCACTAAGGACCACAATTTGTGAGGCATACATGCCTCCGTAAATGCTCATATTCTTGTTGAGGAAGTCCAACGACATACTCTAAAGGCCCTAGATCAAGCTTATATCCCCATTCTAGCCAAGGATAACCGAGAGAGAATGGAACATACATTATGACTGAGTCATATTCATTCCATTATATCTACCTAGAATATTCTAGCTGATCATGAAAGATAGTTGTATATACCTACTTCTACCGTTGAATGACTTCAATAGCCTCATTTTGGGGAAATACGGTATGAGGCTCATATCCCTTCTCCAATTCTGAAAGACCATCATCATATTATAGTGAGGAATTCATATTTGTAACAATATAGTATTATTTTTCCAACCAAGTATTACTGTTGAGAGTACAACATGCCTTTGGGCATTCTCATATCCCTACCAAGAAAGACCAGTGACATATCCCAAAGGCTAAGGAGAAGGCTCGTATTACCATCCTAATTGAGTCTCACCGATTAAGAATGGTACATGCCTCGGGACAAGCTCACCTTACTATCAATAATGAGGAAAATAATTGGCATATTACAATAACATATTAGATGTGGTCTTATACTTTCCTATCACTATATAGTTATAATAAAGTTATAGAAACACTATATGGTAGGCTCATATCCCTACAAAATTTCAAAAGGAAAGTCAATATATTCTAAAAATGATTCAAAACATGAACCATATTCTTCATATTCACAATTCAAGTGTCCTTGATGTTATTTTAGACACATTCTTAACATCACAAGGGTCCACCAACTCTTAGTCATAATTATAAGTTTATCATTACCATGATAGTCCTACTTGTGGTAGTGTTAATATGGATTATATAGTCTCTACTTCTAACATACACCATGGTAAACCTCCCCATGATGATATCTTACACATACCAAGATTTCCACCCATTTCATAGAAACCTCCTTATATTGTGGTGTTCAAAACTCCATCCCCATTTTATCGAAATCTACTCAAAAAATCAGGGGTCAATCACATATAGTTCCCTATTACCTTATAGCTACAATCTATTCCAGTTTTCATGTAACCCTAGCAAGAAAAATCTATGTTATGATTGGATAAAGGATTTTAGGTATGTTTAAGTGGAGTATGATATTAAAATATAGAGAGACTTATCAGGAAACAACCTCTACATCATGTTCTGGAACATCACCTCTTCTGACTATTAGATCCCAAATGAGCTAGGAAAGGAGTGAATGCCTTATCTAACCCCAAATTTGTGGTATACACATTAAAAACTAAAGGGCCTAAATCTACCTTATCTTAGATATAATGGTTACCATCAAAAAATAAAGATACTCTCTTCGTATCTAGGCATGAAATATATCTCTATTTCCTGGGGTTAGAAACTAAAAAAATCATTGCATGAATATGCAGCATGCGTTCTGACATTACATCATATCCCTTTTGTGGTTGAAGTCCAAAGACACATCATGAACTTGTATTCATTGATGGGTAAGGTATATAGTGATTCAAATTTCCACAAGTTTGGAACAAAATAACCCCTTAGATTAAACATCTTTTAATGTCATAACCTCTGGAAAAATCAGCGGACATGGTAACACCTGGTCAGTTATTAATTGTAAAAAAATGTTCACTCTTTAATGACGCTAAACCTTCATGAACAGAGGAATATGATAGCCAATAGGACTTAAAACAGGGACCCTCAAACAAATAGAAATATATTTCAAACAGAAAATCAAAATGTTTTATAAACTGAACAACATCCCATAATGAATGACACCATTCATGGGTTTCCATCACACCAGATCATACAAGATCACATCTAGATCATGTCAAATGAGCCACAATAGAAAATTCAATAATACACATCTAAGAGAATACCTATCTCTTTACTTCAAGGGAATATTTACCATATCCTCTTCCTCTTAGATCCTCAATTCTGGAGTGGATAACGGACATGTCGGTAGCATCTATAAGAAACCCCATCCCACTAGGCTAGAAGAATTTATTTCTCAATCACCATCACCGGGACCATCATCCCATCAGAGGTTCAGGGGAAAATTAATGGTTATTCTATATAATCAGCATTCTATGAGTATGAAAAAAGTTTATCCTCAATTTAGATCTATGGAAACATTAAATCTTTAACTAGACTATTTGGATCCTAAAAAATTGTCTAATTCAATGACAAATGTGGCCCTCAATAATTTTGATCCCAACCAGCTGGGGATTTTCATCATTATCACATAAAGAATTAGTATTCCTCAGGTTGAGAGATAAATATTATTGGTTTATAGCGCATCCGTCCCTCCCACCATAAGACAAAACTCTATTATTAGGGGACTATTTAGAAATCATGACTATAAACTCCCTCATTGTCATTACTCACATGCCAAAATGTGTGGAACGTATGGTGAAAGAATTCATACCCTATTGAGTTCACATGCCAAGACAATCCACTATTACCAAGGGTTTAAATAATGACCATGATGAAGATAGCAGTTCAAAATCATCCAGTTGTGTCAAAAGTAATGTCATAACCAACATTCCTTGATATACCTTAATGAATGTCATCACAATCAAAATTACATACATTATTGATCAAGAAAAAAATGAAGTGGGCCACAACATAGAAAATCCACCCTAAGAGGGGTATGATCGGGATGCACCATCTGAGGTTGCACACACCATGAGATAGTGTAGGCTACAAAATCTAGAACCTCTAAATATTGAGTTCGCACCTCTCCAACAAACACATCCAAATAAAAAATGGAATGTTGTAGCTACATCCTAATCACCACTTATAAGATTTGATTTTTCTTCCATGGAGAAACAACTACAAAAATTTGATAGTGAAATAAAAACACTCCGAAAACTCAATGAGGATCTACTTAGGGAAAATATCTTCACTAGGTATCATCTTCATGCTGAGGTGAATATGTTACCTCCTATAAGAGTTTATCACCCAGCAAAAGCAACATATATGCATCATAATGGTTCCAGATCCAAGGATCTATATACATAAATGAGGAAGTAAAAATTGTTCATGAATTCCCTCTATTGCGGTGATAGCCTATCAATTTACATGGAGATCATTCAATCCAAAAAATAATTGAGAACTGGGGGAGATTAATGTGGGTTTTCCGTATCGATCCCCACCTTCTCCCAGTAGATGGGACGCAACTCAAGAAGTAGTACCCCAAGTGCTACTTAACATTATCATTTCCATGGATACTTGAATTGAATCCATGGAAGGATCACACGTACCTATGTAGCCAAAGATAAATTTATATCTTGAATGAGTTGATTCCTCATTTCCTCAACCCAATTTCATAAATCCTATCTTCTCTACCATTTATGGTGCATGCACCCCTAAAGAGCATCTAAGACACTTCGTATTCTGTTGTGGGATGATAATAGTCCCATGAGATAAACCAGAAGAAAAAAATTTGATGTTATTCGTGCAAATATAGATGGGTAAAACCATTGTTTAGTATAGTTGTCTTCTAGTAAGATTTGTTTTTTTGTATGGGAATACATTTTTCATTAGTTCCTTTATCAGTTCCACTCCACGTTGAGGAATCCATAATCACCGACATGACATACAAAATGTAATGTGAAAATGTGAGGTTGTATGGATTTATAGAAAGATGTAATGGTTTAACCTATTAACCCAGAATCCCTCTATCATAAGATAATCTATTGTAACACTATGATAAAAATTTATAGGATTAGTTGTAGACACTTCTGATCCCAAAAATGTATCGATGTTGGTTCTGTCGGTTCTCATTAATTAAACAATGTCTTGAAGACGCCATTCAATGAACCTGGTCCAATTCTTGACTCATAACCTTAGCATAGGGGAAAATTTTATGCAAATAAGAAGTTTAATTTTTCATTCTCAAGGAATCAATGATTCCCATCCAACAACCTAGGTAGATCCTAAATAACCCAACACCTCCTATCGAGTGATGAAAACCACATAATCACTATTTACCAAAAATGTGGGGAAATGAAGGTCACATGGGAAAGGGGGAATGGATGAATAAATCAGACTACTTCCAAAAATAAAAAATTCCATGGTTATTTCTTAGTATCGACGTATAGAAACTTTCCCAGGACTCCACAAAGCATGAAGTCATATGAGGTCAACCTCACTGACCATCCTGACTATTTTCCTTTCTATAGAAGGCTAGGTCATAATATCTAGGATTTCATCATCTTAAAATAAATCTATAAAAGAACGGTAAATTCTGGAAAATATGTGCAAGATAGATCCTTATATAAGGTGGCCTACACAACAGGTTTATATTAAGAAGAAGAGGGTGGATGGGATAAATTTTTAGTTAGTAATGAGTGAAAGTTCAACAGGTGGATGACTAGAAAGATAGTTGATTGATATCATTCCACCATAAGATAAAATATGCACATACCAAAAATGGATCCACCACCCAAGTAGGTAATATAATATATTCCCCCAAAATGTAGTTGTGGCCACTAAATGTAGAAAGAAATAGATGAGGATGAGTTTTATTCAGATCCCATGCAATCTCCGACTATTAAAAATTTATTAACCAGGGTATCCAAATCACATGCACTACCTCACAAAATAAAACCCTAATCTGGTAAATATGTAATATTTAGTTCTAGAAACATGATTCATTTGTCTGTTCCCTTATTCAAGGATAAATATTTCTCATAATATTAGTTTAACATACATAATCTGGCAACGGAAGGCTGCATGCATAGGAACTGTGGATACAGGGGACAACACAGGCATGGTTGGACCCAATATTTCTATTGTGACCACATAAAGGAAATACATACTTTGAAGACCCATGTTATATCTCTCTTAATATCCCACAAAAAGAATGAAGGTTTCTCAAATCCCTCCAGTAGTTAGTCATGCCTAGTTGTCTTACATGACGACTTATCAGAGGTTCGATTATCTATTCAGACTATACAAACAGAGTGGAAAAAACTACCCAGACCACAAGCATCAGATTCTCCCATGAACTGTAAAAAAATCACCAAGCCTATCCACCTCAAGTGCCTTTTCTTCTGAGCCACATCTAAAGGAGAAACCCTACCTCGAGAAGCACCGACCTCTGGTATAGAAGTATGCCATTCTGAAATGGTTGGTGGTGTCCCCAGCCAAACTCTCAAAACTAGATGTGACCAATATTTAATAAGTAATTAGGGCGGAACTCATTGAATCCCACAAGATCCCACATTATTATGATACAGAATTCACTACAGCTATTTTTTATCAAGAGGATACTATATAAGTATAATTCTATGTCTTAATTTCGTTCATGAGGTATGACTAGGAAGAGATAATCCATGGAGACATCATGACCCTATATGTTTCAATAATACTCAATATTATTGATGTCCCAATGGTTTTTATTGATATTCTTTCTGGGATCAACATCATCCTAGTTTAAACCCTTCGATGTTTTGGATATACAGAAGGGGACTTATCCCACACAAAGCTGACCATTCATGGGTATGATAAGCATGAGAAAATAAGTCTCGAGAATATCAAACTCAATGAGTAGTTTTGGGATCTCATATATGATCTCAAGTTTATGGTTATCCATAATTAAACCACATATAATGTTTATCTTAGAAGGTCGTGACTCTATATCCCAATGGTGGAACCTTCATCATTCCTTCAATGTTTGAAATACACCATCTGTGTAAGGGTCCACAAATTACATGGTGACAACACACCGTTTGAGACATTAATAGCTACATATAATGAAGCATTTCTCTAAGGGGGGGGGGGTGGAGAATGATGATACATTTTTTGAATCCCCCAATTCCCGGTGACACCCCGTGAATCCCTGAAGTATGGTCGATAGCGGCTATGTTCAATCCATAAATCTAGTTGATGTGATAGACCTAGCCCTAGAGAATCAAGTTCCTTCTATCACTAGTGATAGTGTAGAAAATGATTAGATCTTTCTCATGTCCTCAATTTCTTAGGATGTAGGTAATGATAATTTCTACTCTCATGACCACTCTCACATTGATATTAACAAAGAATCCTAAATACTTCCATATTTTTTTGAAAGTGTATCCACATAATTAGAAGTGGAAGAAGGTGAGGATTAAATTAGGAATGCCCATCCTATATTTGAAGGAGGTGTATCCACTATAATTGATGAGATTAGTTAGTTAAACCTAGTAATATAAAAAGACCCTCATCCTACACTTATTAGTGAAGCCATTCCCCTCAAAGATCAAGAAATGTACATTAAATTTCTATAGAAGCACCTATATTCGTTCTCCTGAAACTATAAAGAAATTTCTAGACTAGATCCACATGTGTCTATTCACCATCTCATATTTCCTTATGAGAATTAATGCTTCATGTAGGTAGCTACAAGGATACATCCTACTCATGCCACCAATTTATTTGTGAAAGTTGACAAATTAATCATTTCCAACTTTGTCTGAGAAGTGAAATATCCATGATGACTCGCTAACATTATCCCTGTCAAAAAAGATAATGGATATATTTGAGTCTTCACTGATTTATGATAACTTAATTGGACTTTATTAAAAGACAAATTCTCATTGTCGATTTTATAACTCAAAATCAAATCAATTCCTAACTTTTAATACCTTTACTTTACAAATGGTTATTTAGGGTACAATAAAATAAAATTTCCCCAAAAGAGGAGTATTCCTATACCTTTGAATCACCTCATGGGATCTTTTTCTATCATGTCACTATATTTTGGTAAAATAACATTGTAACTACCTATTAATTATCAATGCATCATATTTGTATGACATTTCTATGAAGTATAGTCAAATGTTATGTTGATGAATTGGTTTTTAAATCTAGAAAATGATGTGATCACTTCATGGGTCCTTAAATATTCATTGAAAAGATAAAATTGAATAGTTTAAAAATGATTTCATTAAAATGAAACTTTTGGGTATCATCAAATAAGTTCCTTGTATTTGTGGTATTCCACCACATCATCGAGGTTGAACTAGAGAGGACTAGTGTTATTCACCCCCAAAAATCTTAGAGAGCATATAAGTTCCAAGGGAACATCACCTACATTCGTTATTTCATATCCAAATTTTCCAGCAAGGATATGACCTTTAACAGGTCAATGGATATGGGAATTTCATATATATGGGATGATGACTATAAAAAATCCTTAAAATGTATCAAGAAGTATCTACTGCAATGACAGTCATGATGCATCCCATGGAACGGAGGCCACTCATCTGGTATGTGGACTTCATGGTATTAACACTAAGCTCCCTCCTCACACATAAAATGATATGTGGACTAAGAACAATATATGTTACATTAGTCAAATAATGCTAGGTATTTCAACTCCATACTCTGATATTGAGAAGAACATTCTTTCAATAGTCATCATACAGAAAAATGTGAGGCGCTACATACAAACATTAAATGTCCATCTAGTCTCTTGTATTGATTCACTCAAATACAACAATTATTTTCCAATGTTTAATAGGCACTTAACCTAATGGGTGGTCATTCTACAAAAATATGAAATTCAGGTAATCTCATAGAAATCGGTAAAAGGGAAATCCCTGTCAGATTATTTCACAACAATTACTTCTCTTGATAATTCACCCGTGGACACCAAGCATCTAGATGAGGGGCTCTTATATTCTTTAAAAAGTCCCCATAGATAGGATATATATTTTTATAGTGCCTCCAAATATCCTATCAAAAATGTCATTAAAACCCCAATTCTTTATCAGGTTTTCTTAGGGTTGTATTTTTCTTTCCAGATTAAGCAGTTTTACAATACTCTTTCTCACTTTTTTGAAGGTGGCATGACTAATGATGCAGAATACCAATCCATCATTGCTTGATTGGAACTATCCCTATAATTGCAAGTAGCCTACCAGAATATCCAAGGGAATTCAAAACTATTGATAATGAAAATGAATGGAGTATATGCAATCAAAAATGAATAACTCTCCCCTCACATTGGCTACGTCATGTGATTTATGGAATATTTCTCATTTGATACCAAATTTATTCAAGTTCCCCAATAAAAGAATTCTCATGCTGATAAATTTTCTAATGCATCCATGGTACTGGATGAACCTGATCAGGAGGAAGTAAAATTTCATATCTAGCAATGAAGAATGGTCTCACTGATCGTCATCAGTGATATAGAATAAATCAATTTAGTAGACACTATCCCATAGCTTCATGAACTAGTATCTACCTATATATGGATAGAGATAATTATTTTACATCTCCGAAATGGGGCCTTCATAACAGACCAAGCTCAGAGGGAATAGATTTGACATCAGGATGTGAACATTACCCTGTATTATGGTACAAATGAGACAAATCCCACAACCAGTGGTGTATTGATATAATCCTCCTCATATTCATAGCAGAAAGAGAGATTCACATCATCATGAACAAATTATATGGAGGCTCCGGTGGTGGTCTTCTGTCTCAAACCAGAATCTCCCAAAAAATCATAAGGTTGGGTTATTATTGGAAAAAAATGGTACAATACAATGGAACATTCATAGAGAAATTTCATGCCAATCAGATCCATGAATACTACATCCATCAACCCCCATTATTTCCCCATACACCATAATTTTTGTAAAAATTCTCTATTTTTAGAATTGATTTTTTGGGGCCTTATCCTACATCCATAGCTATGCAGATCATGTACATTCTTACTGTCACCAAATTATATTCCAAATGGTATAAGGAAATACCATACAATGAATTCATGATGAAAAATATCACCAACTTCAGAAAGTCCCATGTCATTACCATATTTGGGGTCCCTCACCTAATATTGACAAACAACAGAACCAAACTCTATTCTATAGAGTTGAAGAATCTATAATAGTATCACTGTATCAAATACAATCACTCATTTCACTATCCTATAGGATAAAGGGGAAAACAGAGGCCTTCAATAATACTCTATCTAATATAGTCAAAAAGATGTCAATCAAGTATAAGAAGTCATGGTCGGACAAGCTCCCCCGTACTTTATAGTCCTAACATACAATAACACATACTTATAAACAAGAAACACCATACTCATAGGTGTATGGTATAGAGGAAATGTTACTCATATAATTCTATCTTCCTTCACATGGAAAATATATTTGCGGATATCTCTAAAATGATGAGTAATTAGAAAAAAAACTGAATGGATGAATTAGAGAAGATCTATGAGAATAGGTCGCATATATTTCACAACATTAAATTTCATGAGAATAAAATTTCATAAGAATTTAATAAAAAATTTCATCATTGTACATTCCTCCAAGGATAACTAGTATTAACCCTTAAAACCCAAATGCCACTAGTGAAGAGACCTGCAAAGCTATAACCCTAATGCGATGGGCCATACATCAAACATAATGTCTATCATTATAAGTCCCCAGCCTTAAACCTTACTTAATCTTGAGTTATTAAAAGATTCCACCTTGAGGATCTTTTCGGGGTTAGAGTTTTAGACAATTAGATCATAAAACTTGCATTACATTCCACATATAAACAAAGTGGTTACATAAAGATAGTATTCATGTTTCCCATCAATGGAAACATATTTAAAATAAAACATGGAATCTTTCTTGACACTTCCAAGACACTATCATCATATCATGTACCTTTCCCTTGACCTGTGAAAAAACATTTCAAAAAAACTTGGGATGAGCATAAAAAGCTCAGTAAGGGATATAAAAATATGGAAAGAAAACATGGGTACATATATACATAAGAATGAAATCATACTTTACCCATAAAACATAATCACATTAACATACCTTATCAAATCATGAATAAATCATAGAAATCATAAGACATAAAGGTAACTTGGGGCATTCATAACATTCTTACGTAGGGAGTAACCCTCTTGGTTACGTTTGGAATACCAATCACAGTATATTCTCTAAATCTCTTCGGAGAAACCATAACGTTTCACTCCTTCACGTTACCCAATGCATTGGAGAGCTATATTAGGCTCACCCGCCCTTAGTTTATCATGGAACCACCCGTCTTCATAATAATTCCCAAGAACCTCAACATAATCGTATCACATAAAACATGCATAAAGGAAACATAACATTTCCAACATTCAATCACAAGATATCAATACATCACATTGATATAAAAACATTATGAAAACCATTTTCAATACCAAAATAAAAGAAAAGTAAAATATGGTATTTATTTTTCTTTTAAAAAAAATTTATGGCTTGTAGAGGAAGCCGAAACTCAAATAATGGTCACGGTGGAGGAGAAGTCGTTGTCGCCACATACGTACGACAAAAACATTCCCTTTTGTCGTTTAGAAAACGCTTTGTATAAAAAGATTCCTTTTTAATAAACGTAAAAGTCAAAGGGTTTTATACACCATATAAAAGAAGGTTGTGTATAAAACAAAATATGCCTCAATGAAAGGAGATTGAGACGAAGTCCCATACCTCGGGTCCGACTTGACTTGATCGTTCTTTAATGTCCTGAATAATAAACTTGAGTTAATTTCTACTTGCTTAAGAACCTTTTTCAAGTTCATTATTCCTTTTATATCACTTATTTCCATGTCATGAACACTATGTAATTATTTAAGTTAATAACGGTCGTTTTAATGATATTGGTACTTGAGTCAAAAATAAAACCTTTATAATTACAAGTTGTTCATGTATCCATTATATCCAGAATTATAATCATGATGTATATATCATATATATCCAGTATATACATGCATTTATAATATTACATAATCATTTAGAGGTAAGAAATGAAATGCACCGTTCATGGAGACGGTAAGCTGTACGTACGCTTGAACGCTACTTTCATTTCTATTTCGTATTTTATAGAATGGAATCATAATGATATAAAGGAATATTATAATTCCAGTATAATATCATATATAATATCATAGTTACATCATTTATATGTCCCATATATGGTATTTAACGAATCAAATCACTTTGAGGGGGCGGTAGTCCGCACTTCCTTAAATGAAGATATCGCGTTTACCCATAATAGAAACCATAAAAGTATGCCCAAAATGAAAAATACAGAAGCTTAAGGAAAACATAAAAATATTATATATCATATATAAATATAGTGACATCTTAATGGCCACCTTTGAAGGTGTTAAAAGAATGTTGAACAATCATCGTTTCGGGAGGCATAAATTCACCATCCACGGAAACAGTATGTACTTTAACCATTAGATATAGGTGTGTGTAAGTTTAGCTTGAATAATTATTATAACAACATCCTAGTATATTGAAGATACTATAGTTTTTACAAAAGAAATGAATAAAAAGAGTTTAGGGGGGTTGGAGAAGCAAAATAAAACAAAAGGACTCAAGTGAAGACATTACCTTAAAATCAGGTAACTCCCTTTGGTTTGAGCTCAAAGGCTTCCTTGGGAAGACTTCTGCCCAAAGTGAGGCTTAAAGGAGAAAGAGAGAGATGTGGAGAGACAAAATGGGCTGGGGTTGGCCGAGCCAAAGGCTTTGGGTGTGTGGGTAAGGAGGTAGAGGTGGGGGCCTTTTATAAGAGGAGATGAGGGGCACTCTTGGAATGTAAAGAAATGTTACTTTATTTGAAAATGATTTTCGGATTCAAAAGGTCCCACACTGATATAATTCGAGGTTAAGGTGATAGGGGTTAGAAATAAACCTATATAATAGGTTTTGGACATGTTTAGGTCTTAGATTTTACATTATCTTTCCATTTTATTTAAATACTTTATTAATGATGTAATCGCTGCATCATCATGATGTCATAAATAATTTAATTTATATAAAGTCTAAAAATTATGAAAAAAATATCATGATGTAGAAAATATTTTTATATTTCTAATAAATATTTATAGTCTAAAAGATAATTTATGTAGACAAAATTAAAAATATTTTACTTAGGTGATACATTTTTTGTCACATTTAACATTCTTTAAAAAGAAAAAGATAAAAAGTCACTTTCTCACAAAAGTGAATCCATGGGGCCCCCATATTTGGCAGAAGGAATCCCATGGTCGGCCATTAGACAACCAGTAGCCTTAGGACACATGTTGTGGTCATTTTTTATTATTATGATATTATTTTATTATCTTTAACTACCCGATTACTCATTAATCATGATATTAGAGATAATTACGGTCATTACTATTCATAATGTCCAAAAACAAAAGTGTATTGATTACATAATTTGGACCTTATGATTACAAATATGTAATCCATTTTACCAAATTCCAAACACAGAAATTGAAATAATTGATTTAAAAATAATTCTCGTTGTCAAAACAAATAGCGGGTTTTTTTGAAACAATATCTATGAAAAGTTTGGCATTAGTTTATGCCCAATTTCAAAGTGAAATTAATCCTAATGACCGCCATTAGATTAAATTGTAAACATATATTCTAATTTAACTTTAAAACCAATTCAAAAGATAATCTAATCATATAAATAAAGTAGATTAAAAAGCAGTTTTGATGTAAAATGCAGTATTTTTCACTATTCATTAAAAAATGAACATTGTCAGAAAAATACCAAAAATTCACACTAAGTTAATTTTGATGGCCCAATCATAAAGAATAAGTTTATTTTGAAAAACATTGCTTATAAAATTGTCAAAATATAGGTTTAAAAATGGGTTTCCATCAAAAGGCAGTAAAACAATCTTTTAAAAAAATATTAGTGTATTCCATGCTTAAGATTGGATTTTATTTTCATTTTAAGCCTCTAAAACACTATCTAATTAATTAATAGACATAGATAAAAATAACTATTATTCATTACATACTTGTGATGTTATATCCTTTCCCCCTTTAGAAAACTGGGTCCCCGCAATTTATTTACTTATCGAATAAATGGGGGTACTTATCCCTCATTGCATTTTCAGATTCTCATGTTGCCTCTTCCATCATGTGGTTTTTCCACAAAACCTTTACCTGATTAATCACCTTATTTCGTAACACCTGCTCCCTGTGGTCAAGAATCTGTACTGATTGTTCCTCATAAGATAGGTTCTCTTCTAGGTGAACTACCTCTAGACTCAAAACATGATATGGATCTGGCATATAATTTCTCAACATCGAAACGTGAAAAACATTGTGTACCTGAGATAAACTCGGAGGTAACGCCACCCGGTATGCAACTGATCCAACTCTCTCCAGAATTTCATATGGTCCAATGAACTTGGAATCAACTTTCCTATCTTACCAAATATCATCACACTTTTCCATGGTGAGACTTTGAGAAAAACATGATCACCTACCTCAAAAGTTAGATCCTTCCTCCTATTGTCTGCATAACTCTTATGCCTACTCTGAGCTGTTCTCATGTGTTTCTGAATCAGCTGAACTTTTTCTGCCATCTCTTCTAAAAATTCTAGTCCCATCAACTTCCATTCACCCACTTCATCCCATAAAGATGGAGTTCGACACCGCTTCCCATATAACGCCTCAAATGGTTCCATCTGTATACTGTAATGAAAACTGTTATTATATGAAAATTCAACCAAAGAAAGATGTTGGTCCCATCTTCCCAGATAATCCATCGAACAAGCTCGTAGCATATCCTCCAAGGTCTGAATTGTTCATTCTGACTGCCCATCTGATTGAGGATGGAATGCTGTACTAAAATTTAATTCAGTACCCAACGACTTCTAAAGGCCTTTCCAAAAGTTAGAAGTGAACCTGGGATCACGATCAGATACAATGGAGAGGGGAACTCCATGTAACCTGACTATCTCTTTAAGATACAAACGGGAAAATTGATATAGGGAAAAAGTATCTCGTATAGCAAGGAAATGAGCAGATTTAGTCAAACGATCAACAATAACCCAGATTGCATTATTACCTCGAGATGTATTTGGTAATCCCACAACAAAGTCCATGGATATATTCTCCCATTTCCACTCTGGCACTGGTAAAGGCTGAAGCATCCCTTTCGGTAACTGCCGCTCTTCTTTAACCTATTGACATGTCAAACACTTCACAGTAAAATCAGCAATATCTCTTTTCATTCCATCCCACCAGTAATACTCCCGCAGATCTCTATACATCTTAGTACTGCCAGGATGAACTGAAAACGGAGAACTAGGAGCTTTACATAACAACTCTCTCCTCAACTGTGAATCACAAGGCACACACAATCTCTTCCCAAATCTCAAAATGCAATCATTATCAATTTTGAATTCAGGCAACTTAACTTTTTGAACCAGCTATACCTTTTTCTGCAACTCACTGTCTTGCTTCTGTGATTGCTTGATTCTATCTGATAGAGATAATCTCACTGATACCTGAAACAAAACAGAAGAACTTCTTGCACCAACAACTTCTATGCCAAAGTTCAACAAATCCTTAAACAAAGGATCACGTTCCAAACGCATCATTGCTAATGAATCATTACTTTTTCAACTCAAAGCATCAACCACTTTATTTGCTTTTCCTAGATGGTAATGAATTGTACAATCATAATCCTTGATTAATTCTAGCCATCTCCTCTGTCTCATGTTAAACTCTTTCTGAGTGAATATATACTTTCAGCTTTTGGGATTAGTATATAATTCACACTTTACTCCATAAAAATGATGCCTCCAAATTTTTAAAGTGAAAACAACAACAGCTAATTCCAAATCATGTGTAGGGTAATTTACCTCGTGAGTTTTCAACTGTCGTGAAGCATAAGCAATTACCTAATCATACTGCATTAGAACGCAACCAAGTCCTTTCAATGAAGCATCATTGTATATAACAAACTCACCATTCCTAGAAGGTAGTGCCAAAACTAGAGCATTCGCCAATCTTCTTTTTAATTCATGAAAACAATCATCACATTATTTTGTACAGATAAACGTAACACCCTTCCAAGTTAGCTTAGTCATTGGACTAGATAACCGTGAAAAATTTCTAACAAACCTTCGGTAATAGCCTGCCAAACCAAGGAAGCTACGAATCTCAGTTACATTTGTGGGTCTTGGCCAGTCTTCCACAACTTT
Organism: Viscum album; assembly: GCA_963277665.1. Classification (NCBI taxonomy): domain Eukaryota; kingdom Viridiplantae; phylum Streptophyta; class Magnoliopsida; order Santalales; family Viscaceae; genus Viscum; species Viscum album. Next base: position 969,149,545 of record OY728167.1, read on the forward strand.
TGTTTTTGTAGGATCAACAGTTATCCCATCTTTAGAAACAATGTGACCAAGGAAAGAAATTTGTTGCAACCAAAACTCACAGTTGCTGAATTTTCCATACAGTTTCTTTTCTTTTAAGGTTTTCAAAATAACCCTTAAATTTCTTTCATGATCCTCTTTACTTTTAGAAAACACCAAAATATCATTAATAAACACAACCACCATTTATCAACTGATTCAAATGATTCATCACTGCAGTAAGCTTCTCAATTCTGATTCCGACCATCTCTGGTTGCTGATTTGAACGGTCATTTCCCTCTGTATGCCTTGCCAGAAAATCTGTTCTGTTTCTTCTATGAAAAACCATTCTTAACAAACATTTCCTAGATGAAGCAACATGGTAATATTGAAATACTATATCACTTCAATTTGACCATAAAAAATTTGGATAATTATTTAACAGAATTCTATCATCAAAAGTTATCTAAACCGACCTTTGATACCAACTATATGGCCCCATCCTTAAACCTTACTTAATCTTGAGTTATTATAAGATTACACCTTGAGGATCTTTTCGGGTTTAGAGTTTTAGAGAATTATATCATAAAACGTGAATTACATTCCACATATAAAAAAAGTGGTTACATAAAGATAGTATTCATTTTTCCCATCAATGGAAACATATTTAAAATAAAACCTGGATTCTTTCTTGACACTTCCTTGACACTATCATCATATCATGTACCATTCCCATGACCTATGAAAAACATTTCAAAAAAACTTTGGATGAGCATAAAAATCTCAGTAAGGGATATAAAAATATGGAAAGGAAACATGGGTACATATATATATAAGAATGAAATCATACTTTAAAAATAAAACATAAGCACTTTAACATACCTCATCAAATCATGAATAAATCATAGAATTCATAAGGCATAAAGGTAACTTGAGGCATTCATAACATTATTACGTAGGGAGTAACCCTCTTGGTTACGTTTGGAATATCCATCACAGTATATTCCCTAAATCTCTTCGAAGAAACCATAACGTTTCACTCCTTCGCGTTACCCAATGCATTAGAGAGCTATATCGGGCTCACCCGCCCTTAGTTTATCATGGAACCACCCGTCTTCAAAATAATTCCCAATAACCTCAACATAATCGTATCACATAAAACATGCATAAAGGAAACATAACATTTCCACCTTTCTATCACAAGATATCAATACAGCACATTGATATAAAAACATTATGAAAACCATTTTCAATACCAAAATAAAATTAAATTAAAACATGGTATTTAATTTTCTTTTAAAAAAAGGTATGGCTTGTAGAGGAAGCAAAAACTCAAATAATGGTCACGGCAGCGGAGAATTCGTTCTCGCCATATACGTACGACAAAAACATTCCCTTTTGTCGTTTAGTAAATGCTTCGTATAAAAAGATTTCTTTTGAATAAACGTAAAAGTTAAAGGGGTTTATACACCATATAAAAGAAGGTTGTGTATAAAACAAAATATTCCTCAATGAAAGGAGATTGAGACGAAGTCCCATACCTCGGGTCCGACTTGACTCGATCATTCATTAATGTCCTGAATAATAAACTTGAGTTAATTTATACTTTATTAAGAACCTTTTTCAAGTTCATTATTCCTTTTATATCACTTATTTCCATGTCATGAACACTATGTAATTATTTAAGTTAATAACGGTCGTTTTAACGATCATTGGTACTTGAGTAAAAAATTAACCCTATATAATTACAAGTTGATCATGTATCCATTATATCCAGAATTATAATCCTGATGTATATATCATATATATCCAGTATATACATGCATTTATAATATTACATAATCATTTAGTGGTAAGAAATGAAATGCACCGTTCATGGAGACGGTAAGCCGTATGTATGCATGAACGCTACTTTCATTTATATTTCGTCTTTTATAGAATGGAATCATAATGATATAAAGGTATGTTATAATTCCAGTATAATATCATATATAATATCATAGTTACATCCTTTATACGTCCCACATATGGTATTTAACGAATCAAATCACTTTGAGGGGGAGGTAGTCTGCACTTCCTTAAATGAAGATATCGCGTTTACCCATAATGGAAACCATAAAGGTATGCCCAAAATAAAAAATACAGAATCTTAAGGAAAAGATAAACATATTATATATCATATATAAATATAGTGACATCTTAATGGACACCTTTGAAAGTGTTAAAATAATGTTGAACAATCATCGTTTCGGGAGGCATAAATTCACCATCCACGGAAACAGTATGTCCTTTAACCATTATATGTAGGTGTTTGTAAGTGTAGCTCGAATCCTTCTTATAAAAAAATCCTAGTATATTTAAGATACTGGCGTTGTTACAAAAGAAATGAATAAAAAGATTTTAGGGGGTTGGAGAAGCAAAATAAAACAAAAGGACTCAAGTGAAGACATTAACTTAAAATCGGGTAACTCCCTTTGGTTTGAGATCAAAGGCTTCCATGGGAAAACATCATCCCAACGTGAGTTTTAAAGGAGAAATAGAGGGATGTGGAGAGGCAAAATGGGCAGGGGTTGGCTGAGCCAAAGACTTCGGGAGTGTGGGTAAGGAGGTAGAGTTGGGGGCATTTTATGAGAGGAGAGGAGGGGCAGTCTTGGAAAGTAAAGAAATATTACTTTATTTGATACTGATTTTCGTATTAAAAAGGTCCCACATTGATATAATTCTAGGGTAAGATGATAAGGGTTCTAAATCCACCCATCCATTAGGTTTTGGAAATGTGTAGGTCTTAGATTTTACATTATCTTTCCATTTTATTTAAATCCTTTATTAATGAGGTAATCGCTGCATCATCATAATGTCACAAATAATTTAATTTATTTAATGTATAAAAATTATGAAACAAATATAATAATGTAGGAAATATTTTTAGCTTTATAATGGATATTTATACTCCAAAATATCATTTATGTAGACAAAATTAAAAATATTTTACTTAGGTGATACATTTTTTGTCACATTTAACATTCTTTAAAAATAAAAAGATAAAAAGTCACTTTCTCACAAAATTGATTACATGGGGCCCCCAAGTTTTGCACAAGTCATCCCATGGTCGGCCATGAGACAACCAGTATCCTTAGGAAACATTTTGTGGTCATTTTTTATTATTATGATATTATTTTATTTTCTTTAACTACCCGATTACTCATTAATCAAGATAATTAGAGATAATTACCGTCGTTACAATTCATAATGTCCAAAAACAAAAGAGTCTTGATTACATAATTTTTACCTTCTGATTCCAAATATGTAATCCATTTTACCAAATTCCAAACACAGAAATTGCAATAATTTATTTAAAAATAATTCCCGTTGTCAAAACAAATAGCGGGTTTTTTTGAAACAATATCTATGAAAAGTTTGGCATTATTTTTTGCCCAATTACAAAGTAAAATTAATCTTAATGACCACCATTGGATTAAATGGTAAAAATATATTCTAATTTAACTTTAAAACCAATTCAAAAGATAATCTAATCATATAAATAAAGTAGATTAAAAGGCAGTTTTGATGTAAAATGCAGTATTTTTCACTATTCATTAAAAATGAACATTATCAGAAAAATACCAAAAATTCACACAAAGTAAATTTTGATGGCCCAATCATAAAGAATAAGTTTATTTTGACAAACATAGCTTATAAAATTTTCAAAATAAATATTTAAAAATGATTTTCCATCAAAAGGCAGTAAAACAATCTTTAAAAAAAATATTAGTGTATTCCATGCTTAAGATTGGATTTTATTTTCATTTTAAGCCTCTAAAACACTATCTAACTCATTAATAGACATAGATCAAAATATCTATTATTCATTACTTACTTGGGATGTTACATTCATAATAGATCCTAATCATTATGAACAATGTATGGAGATTATGTCAAACCCTCCATGAAACACCCTGTGTTTTTTTGAAACATTTACATTTTAATTAATTAATTCTTCATTATATTTTTCATTTCTCGAAACACTGAATATAGATTTTGTTATATCAATGTAACAAGTTAGTCTTCTGTTTTACACTATACCATGTTACAATTTTGTTATATGATACACGAATATATTTTTTCCTATAGTCAACACCGATTTGTCTTTCATTATATGTAACACCGGCTTGGCTTGTGCTACATTCAACACTGTGTTTCTACGAAACACCATTATTTTTTTTATAACTAATAAAATGAGATATTTATAATGTATAAATTAAACATAATAATATATATATTTATAAAAATTTATAAAATATTATTTAGAATGTTTTTATATACGTAAAAAATAATGATGATAAAACATATATTTTTTGGTAATGTTTTTATATGCTTGTAAAAACTGTTTCATGAAAAGAAGTGTTAGTTATGTCTTTTTGTGAACAATAATAAAATAATTTTTTGAAAATTTTAAAATTTTAATTTGCTAAAATAATCATATTTTGTTAATTCATAATGTCAAAAATATCAATTGGTTAATTTTTGGTATTTTTTTGAGAAACATTATTTTTTTTGTGAATAGTAAAAAATAATAAATTTCCATCAAACCCCCCATTTCGTCTTATTTTTTTGTATAGTTAAAATATATTTTAATTTGGTTTTAAAATAATAATATATAATTTTTAAATATATTCAACCAATTTAGTTCATTTTAATAATTTTTTATGTGGAATTGATATATATATTCTTAATGAACTTTTGACCATTCGCACATTAAAAATCCGTTTTCTCACTACCTCTACGAGATTCTCATTAAACATTATTTTTCTTCATATATGAAAGGAATTTATAAAAATAAAATTATATGGTTGTAAAAATTTTAATATTTATAGTAAAATAAGATCAAAATATTTTTTGACCAAAAATAGCAGTGTAAGTGATTAAAAGTAAATACAGTAATTAAGGTAAAATTATGTATAAAAAGGGACTAGACCATAAACATTAGGGCCCAAATGACCCATCTACATGTCCAACACCCATTTCTGGGATTTATTTCAGCTATAAACCTTCAATTAATGAGTTTATATTAGATTTTTATGAATTTTATATGTAAAAATGTGGGTACACATAACTTATTTTCAAATATTCCAAGTGTGCCCCATCCATCCTCTATAAAAGGACACCACCAATCCCCCTTCTTCACACCAATAAACCCAATTATGTTTGGAAACATTCATCATAATTTACTTCGCAACATCCCTCCGTTCCTCTATTAAGCCTCCCTTTAGTTAGAAAATCATCCAAGTAAGCCTTTTCAGGGAAACCAAAAGGAGGTACCCAAAGAAGAGTTTACATCCTTCCTCATGCTCCTTTCATTTATTTTCTTTCTCCATAACCTCATTTATTTTTAATTCATTCATAAAAAATATCCTCATTATCCTCAATATACTAATATTTTGTAATGATATGGTTTTAACCTACACTTTCACACACTCTCATGGTTGTGAATTATGATGGAAAATCTATTTTTATATTATATATTATATATATATGATATATTTATGATTATTTAATTATTATATAATAGTTATCTTCATTATTTAAATTTTTTAAATACGATAATTTCATTTAGGGAAGTGTGTACTACAACCTCCTCAAAGCAATATGATTCATTCACACACTACATGGAATGTATTTAGGATGGTTTTAGTGAACATATATGTTCTAAATGAAATAATTATTCTAAATTAATGTTATATATAAATTTATACATACATGTCATTTACGTCCTTTCTTTCAATACTACAATGAAAAACAGAAACAATGTTCTTGCATATGTACGACCTACCTTCTCCATGAACGGTGTATTCCATTTCATATTTCTATATTATATAGATTATTATAGATACATATATAATGAATAAAAATGATATTTATATCATTCTTCACAATCTATAAATCATTATTTAAGAATGAGGACAAAAAATATAACAAATTAAGACACATGAGAAAAACAAATTAAATATTACCTAAAGTGAAACTTTAACATGAAATTGTTTTTAACAATATAATATAAAGTTATAATAAAACCATATATGGTAATATATATAAGAATATGGTTCTATAAAATATATATATTAAAATTAGATTTGTTATAATAATTTTTCTATGAGTATGAAGAGAGTTAAGACATAAGGTAAGGGAATTTCGTCTCACTCTTTATTTCTATGATATATATTTCCTATCCACCACTCACTTCATTTATGTGGTGTATTTATTTACCAATGAAATGTTGTATAAATAATTTATTTAATTTAATTATATTAAATTATATAAATTCATTTTATTATTTCATATGGATCACGATTCTAATGTTAATTAATTAGTGAGGGTTTTTCTTGCTCACTATTATTTTTTTGTGAGACACAAGAATTGTTCAACCAATATTTCAAATATGTGGTGTATATACATTAAATAGATTTATTATATGATCATTATAAATAAATTTATGTGTGTTTAAAAACCCATTTTTTATATTTCTTTCATGTGGTTAAGGATTCAAAAGTTACCAAATTGGTAATGTAATTTTGTCTCAATTTCTCTTCTTTGAGGCACATTTCATGTTATGTAGCTATGTAATTATATGAGGTGTATATACTACATTTTTCATGATAAATAATGAATATAATTCTTGTCATGATATTTTATGCTTCATGTAATTTTATTTTCTTACGTGGGGATAATAATTCAAAGTTACAAAGTGGTAAGATTTTATTGAAACAATGTCATCGTTTATCAACATTGTTTATCATTATACATTAAATGATGAAATAGTATGATTCAGATTTCAAGAGAACTCATGAAATTAGTTATCCTATGTATTTTCAGGATATATTAATGTATTTGTACCATTTTCATTTCTCTGGTACAGATTTTGAATAAATTTTTTTATGAAATTCTAAATTTACCCCACTCTTCATTATGAAATGTTTATTCATTCAACACGATGTTTTCTAAAAAGGGTTTCAAAATTATTTTAAGATTATTTTATATATTTCAATTAAATTAGTTCTAAAAAGTATATCAGGCTTTATTTTTATGTTTTTATCATATTCTCAATTAAAAGGTTTTCTTCAAAACATATTCATTCTTATTTTATATGTTTACAAGGAAAATAGACTCCCAAACAATTGAAATCTTCTTTTATAAAATTTCAAGGAAAATAGATTTCAAAACAATTTCAGGATTTATATATATTCTTTTTTAGATTTATTTAAATGTTCTCAAATATTCCATTATAATTTTGTTAAATTTTATTTTCATGAAAATGGTTTTCAAAAATATTTATACTGTAAAAAAAGTTTTCAAAGTGGAATAGATAATTTCCTCATAAAATGTAATTTAAAATGAACATTCCAAATTATTTTCCATCTAAGATCAAATATATTTTTGATACCCATTCCCTTAATAGAAACTATATAAAGCTTCTATTCATATGTTTTGTTTGAATGGTTTGTGTTTTGATGGCACAAAGTTTAAGAACCCCATTTCTATTTCACAGTTTATATATTTATGAAACTTACTTTTTGTTAACAATCTATATGCTTATGAAACCCATTTGTCTTTAATGGGTTATATAATTATGAAACCAATTTATTTTTCATGGGTTATATTATTATGAAATTCGTTTATCTTTAACAGTTTAAATGTCTATGAAACCAGTTTTGTTTCATAGGTTATATTCTTATGAAACCCACTTCTTTTCATAGGTTATTCATTGATGAGATTATTATCAAGCCTATATTTTTTCCATCGGTTAAGATATGATTACATGTTTATGACACCCATAAAATTTCATTGTTTATGATGGGATTTTTATGAAAGACATATCTTTTTATGGGTTATGATATGATGAATGTTTAGTTATATTGTGCCACATTCTAGAAAGATTTTATTTTTGAGATGGATGTGACCTATATCTCCCTCCAATGAATATGGAAAAGATTTATATCTTATGAGATAATTATGGGAATCATGTTGATGGTCTAGATCCCTAATAGGAATATGGTTAAACCTAATCCATTATAAGTAAATGACTATCACTAAGGATTGTGATGTGTCTCGCCAAGTAGGTGTACTCACCATTAAGATGGACAATGGGGAACCCCAATCCACTATGGGAATGCGGGGAAACCAAATACACTATAGATAGATGGGAAACCTTATCCACTAAGTGAAGATAGGGAATCTCGATCCATTATGGGATGTTGAGGAATCCCAATCCACTATGGGATGATGGGGAGACTCAGTCACTTACAAGGAAAGAACTCCAATATGGGATGGTTTTTTTTCGCGCACATAAGGTACAATCCCCCTGATGTTCCCTGGTAAGTTCTAAAATTGTGTCTTTTATTTTATGGAATGATATTACATGTATATTTTTATTTCAAAATTTCATGTTTTATTCCTATGATATGTTTTCATGGATTAATATCTAGTTTCCTTTAGGATTTGTGTCTCATGAACTACCAATATTTATTCCATGATTCATGTTTATGATATATGATATGTAGGCTATGATATTTTAATGTTATGATTGTGTTCTCATACCCTTATTCTCATTTTTATGATTACATATCTCCCTTGTTTACCCATACTGATCATATGTGATCACCCATTTATGTTTTCTTCCCCCGGTGATATAGATATATTTTAGGGATGAAATGCTTAAGAGAGGTGATAGTTTTGGAGAACATCTGGGGAGAAAATGTATCTGAATAATATATCAGAATTTACATTTCAATGTTTCCAATTGCACTAAATTTATAAGTTCCTTTTGTATCTATGTTTGTAATATTATATGTATTCTTCAAAAGTGATGTAATGTTAATGTATAAAAAGGGAGGGTCTTTATAGTTGGTATCTGAGAGTAGGCTTAGTCATCTACTGGAATATAATATGAGAAAACCTTATTGATATAACTATGAACATTTCTACGTATATTTCTAGTTAAGTCTCCAAGGATACATATAAGTATGAGTTAACATTTAGGATAATGTCCTGAAATTTTGGTAAAGGATAGAGTGGGTGGTTCTCTAGAAATACATCCTTGTCCAGATACTATAATTGGATTTGGTTCTGGCATAGTTTTACCTAGGAGTAATGAATCCGAATTGGTGCCTCAGGTATGACTCAACCATAACCTGGTACATTACAGTGGGCCTTAATATGCACTTGGTTTGACACTCCCATGAGATATGATTTGGGAATTGAAAAACTCAACATTAACAATCATGAAGGATTTATAAATAATATAGGTATGGATAACCTAAGATAAACCTAAGGTGTCATAGATTACAGAATTTATTATAATTTACACATTTTATACATGAGTTTTCATGGTGATGTGGTTCCTCACTTTGATAATTGCTTCTTACTCAATGATGTTTGGTTTTTGTCAATGTCAGGAATCAAGTAGAACTAGTTTAATGATGAATGTGATAGAATTTTGTTTGATGATTAGTCAAACGGGATGGTCACTGGAGTGAAGAATGATGTGATCATTCCAAGATAGCAATCAAAGAACGTTATTAACAATGTGTACCTTAACAAACTCTAAGTCCCACCAAGAAAGAGAAGGAATGTGTGCACTAAGATTTCAATTCATGGATACCATGAAAATTAGAATATTTAGTTTCCACTATGTCAAGAATGTGGAAATAAACACCCAAGTAATTTTTTTAGGAATAAGAATATGGTTTTGATTGTGTAAAAGGACATAAATAAAGTAACTAAAATGTAAGGATAAATTGTTTAGTTAAATAAATGGATGAGAATTCGTGACTCCCTTATAAATTATCAAAGGTTAAATGCATTAAATGTGGAATGAATGGCCGTTGTGTAAATCGATATCCTAAGTGGAAGTCTCCTGAAGAGAATCAACAATGCGGTAAAAGTAATGGTGATACTGCTGATTATAATGAGTCTAAAGATGAATGTGAAAGGAAAGAGGCAGTAGGTAATTGGATGAGGTATATTTATTATGGTTTATGGATGAATTGAAATAATCAAATTTTTTATCTATTTATATTTAATAATTATGTTATATGAATGGGTAAATATACAATGATTTTTCAGTTTTTGTTTTTTAATAATTATTTACAAGATTATGTTGAATGTTTCTAAAAGACAAAAGAAGTGATTTAAAAACAAGGTAATATTTTTACTAAGTGAAGATACCACATAATATGTTCTTTATGATGAAAATATTATTGTTTGGATAAATATATTCTAGACATGAGTAAGTAAATTAGATAGTACAGATGACCTTGGAAATAATTAATGAAATTGTTGGGAATTGGTTTTATCTAACACTGACTATATTTACAACATTTTATGATTTAAGGAATATATTTTATAAAACATGGAATAATGATGAATTAATGTTTTTAGGAGGAGTTATTTTAATTTAGGTTATTACCATGTTTCAAGAGAATATATGATGTGGGTATTTATATATTTGGAATGCGACAACAAGGATCTACTTTTTGATATATGTTAGATCAATGTTAATATGATTCAATGACCTTATTTCTAAATTTTTGGAATTTCATTTTTTTAATGGTTATAAGGTTAACCATTTATGGATTGTTAATGTAAATATTCAGATGATGTTTTGAGATTAATGTATTATATCACCGTATAAGGATTTATGAATATTGGTTTACTTTATCTAACAACTATGTGGTAATGGTAACTAAAGTGAGATTAGATGAATTATCATGGATCTCCTTATCTGTTAGTTCTGCAATAATGAAAAATTAACCTTTATTTTTGGAGAAGGTGGTGAATTTAAAATTGGTTATGAAATAGCCAAATTATTAAATTTTACTTATCATCGGAAATGAAATCAAGTATGTATAACTTCTCATGAAAATTCTTTAACTCTATAGAAAGAATCTTGAAATCCAACATATTATTCAAGTAGCTAATTTTCGGATGAATGAAATGGTACCTTAGATAATCATAGATATATTGATTTATGAATGTTAATATTATTTTTTACATGTTCTATATCACTATACTACAAAACTTAATACATATATATCTATCTTCCACATCAATGTTTTTACTTTCCACCTATGCCCCCTTATGTGGAAACCCAACTATGGGATAATTTGGGTAGTCGTTATTGTTCCAAAATCCCCTTTTAAAAATAAGTTTTAGTGTTAATTTTTTTGATGTGGGTTTCTATTAAAGTAAATACAATGTATTAAGCCATTGATAACTCAAATTAATTTAGAGGGAGAAATTATTTTTAAGGTTGATAAAATGTAAAACATCAATTTTCCTGAAATATATATTTTTAGAATTGATTTAATATTTCTGATATTTTACATTTCATGCAACACTGAATATAACTTTAGTAATGTGAAATAACCATGTTATTAATTCATTCATTATTCATAGTGATAATCATTCATTATAAGATACCCCAATATAAGTTTTCATTATACAAAACACTGACATGGCTTGCATTATATGCAACACCAACTTCTCTTATGATGCACAGAACACATTGTTTCTATGAAACAACATTTTTTACTAAAATTAATTAAATGATATAGTTATAAAATATCCAATAAAAATAATAATATGAAAAGTTATAACAAATTTTTAAATATTATTTATAATTCTTTAATATAAATAAAACATAATTATGATAAAACATATAATTTTTTGTAAAGTATTTATATGTTCGAAAAATATATTACTTCAAAAGAACTACATTATATATCCTTCAATGAAAAGTAATAAAATTAATTTTAGAAAATTTTAGAAATTTATATTAATAAAATAATCATTACTTTTGAATTTATAATGTAAAAATTATATTTGGTTTAATTTTTTGGGATTTTTTTGAGAAACATAATTTTTGGGTGAATAGTGAAAAAATACTAAATTTCAATTCAAAAATAAATTTTCATGTAATTTATTTAAATTGTAAAATTATATTTATTGTTGGTTTTAAAGTCAAAATATATTAATTATACTCATATTTATCTAATTTAGGTCATTGTAACATTATTTTATCTTTAGTTTATATATAAAAACTTAATGATATTTTGAACATTGTCCCCTTTAAACCCTATTTTCTCTCTACATCTATGAGATTAGAATTCAACATAATTTTTATTATTCAAGGAATAAAATTTACAAATATTTAAATACAAAATTTTAATAATATTATTATTTATATTATAATAATATCATCTTAATTTTTGACCAAAAATATTAGTGAGAGTGTTTTAAATTATTTATATCGATTAAGGTAAAATTAAGCTAAATAAGGGAATAAACATTAACATTAAGGGAATAATGACCCATCCATTTTTTGAAAACAAATATTTTGGTCATATTTAAGCCATAAACATTCCATTAGTGTGATTTTCATTATTTTTATGTCTTTTTAGCTAAAATGTGGGTACACCTAACAATATTTCAAAAAATCCAATTATACCCCCTCCCTCATCTATATAAGGACACCACCTTCCCTCATTTATTTACACCACTTAAAACACCAATGTTCATCCAATATATTAAAAATTCACTTCCCAACATCACTCCCTTAATCCTTTAATCAAACCTTTTGGATTAAATATGACCATGGAATCCCTTTGGTGCAAACCAAAAGGAGTTACCCATAGAAGACGTAACACCCTCCCTCATGCTCCACTCTTTTATTTTCTTTCATCACTACCTCAATTAATCATATTAAATTCATATATAATAGAATTATTATCCTAAATATAATTATATTTTCTTATGATAATCTTTCTATTTACACTTACACACACTTCCATCTAATGGGTAACGAACTTATCGTTCTTGTGTAATGTGAACTGCTGCTTCATGAAACGATGTTGTTCATTTTTCCATTAAAAGATCACATGGTTGGGAAATAATATTAAAAATAAAAGTTTTTAAAATATATATGATATATATATGATTTATTTATTCTGATATAATTATTATACAACACATAAGATCATTCTTTTTATTTTGTGTAAAAACGATTATTTCATTTGGGGGAAGTGTGGACTACAGTATCCTCGAAGCGAGGTGATTCATTCACACAATCAATGGAATGTATTAAGAATGGGTTAACTGAAAAATTATTATATATATTAAATATTAATTCTAATTTATTTATATTAAAAATTTATTTACTTCTATTCTTTCAATATTCCAAAGAAAAACAAAAACACCAGTAATGTGTATATACGGCCTACTGTCCCCATTAATATTGTATTCCATTTCATATTTCTGTATTCTATAGATTATTATAAGTAAATATATACTGAATATAAATTTTATTTATATCATGTTTTAAATTATTCAAATCATGATATATGTATGATGATAAAAAATATAAAAAATTGAGACACATGAGAAAAACAATGTTGATATTACCCAAATCAAAACCTTAACATGGAATTGTTAATAAGTGGGTAATATAAAATTATAATCAAACCAAATAAGGTATTATATATTATAATATGGTTACATAAAATTTTTATAATAAATTTATATTCATTTTATAGGTTTTTTATGAGTATTAAGAGAGTCAATATATAAGTTGAGTGTATTTCATCTCACTTTTTATTTTCGTAGGATACAAGTCATATTGACCACTTTATTCTTCTGTGTCATGTATATAATTCACTATAAAATGATACATAATTAATTTAATTTATTTAATAATATTAAATTCAATAAATTTATGTTATTCATTCATTGTGAGCAGGATTATAGTTTTTCTTAAGTAGTGATGGGTTTCTCATCTCAGTTTTATTTTTCCTGAGACACAAGCCATGTTCACCACATATTTCTTATATGAAATAAGTACAATTCCCATTGATGTATTGTATGATTATTTTAAATAAAGTTTTTTTTTACAAATACGTATTATTATATTTATTTAATGATTTTTATGTTTCATAAGTTGCAAAATGGGTAAAGTAATTTTGTCTCAAATTGCCTTCGTTGGGACACATGCCATGTTAGGCACATATATTTTTATATGAGGTGTATGTGCAATACTTTCAATGTTAAATAATGAATATTATTATTTTTAGGATATTTTATTATTCATGTTATTTAGTTTTCATACATGGGAAGTAGAATTCAATGTTACCAAGTAGTAAAAGTTTATTGAAACAATCTCATCATTTACCAAGATCGTTTATGATTATGCTTTAACTGATGGAATATTTTTATCCATCTCTGAATATAACTAATGAAATTAATTATATTATATATTTTTATGATATATTCATTTATTTTTACCATTTTTTCTCTCTTCGGTACATAATAAGATTAATAAATCATTTTTAAGAAATTATGACTTTACCACTCTCTTCAGTCGAAAATATATATTCATTCAACAATATGTGTTATAAAAAGGTTTTAAAAATGTTTTCCAAATTATTTTATATGGTTTAAAGTAAAAATGGTTTTTAAAATGTTTTCTAGATTTATTTATATTACTTTTAAACCCATTTCTCTTTCACATTTTATATGCTTCAAGAACCTATTTTTCTTTCATAGGTTATATGATTACGAAACGTGTTTCTCATTCATGGTGTACATTATTATGAAAACTATTTATTTTCATGGGTTATATTATTTTTGAAATCTTTACATTTTATTGGATATTATTTAATGTGATTATTATGAAACCTATATTTTTCTATAGGTTAAAATATTATTACATGTTAATGACACCCATTTCATTTCATTGGTTATGATTGGATGTTTACAAAACCCATATTTTATTATGGGTCATGATATGATGAATGTTTTATAATATTGCGGAATGTGCATGAATGATTTTAGAATGACATGGGCGGGACATATATTTCCCTCAAATTCATTGGTTAATGATTTCTATCTCATGATATAATTACAGGAATCAAGTCAGCATTCCCGATCGACTATGGAAAGATGGGGATAATCGATCCCTTACAAGGAAAGGAATGTGACTAGGGGTGTTGGTGTGTCTTTCCCAAAAGATTTAGTCTCCATTAATATATAATATGGGGAAAACCAATCCACTATATAATGATGGAGGAATATGATCCAATATGAGAAGATAGGGAAACCCAATCCACTATGGGATTTTGGGGAAACTTGATCCGCTATAGGAAAATGGGGAATCCTGGTCTACTATGGGAATTTGGGGAAAACTGAGACCTTATATAAAAATGATGATGATTGGAGATAGTGGTGTGTTTCTCTTATTATGTTTAGTCCCCATGATGATACTTTATAAGTTCTACAAATATGTCATGACTTTTAAAGAATAATATTTCATGTTTATATGTATGCCACAATTCCATGTCTTATTTCTATGTTATGATATCATTCCTTATTCTTTTCATTTTCCTATGATTAATGTTATATAAAGTACCAATATTTAATCCATGATTCATGTTTATGATCGTTAATATGAAAGGTATGATCTTTAAATGTTATGATCACTTTTTATAGCCTTTTTCTCATGTTTATTATTACATATCCCTCTTTTTTACACTTACTAAGAATATGAGATCAACAATTTTTATGTTTCCTTCCCCATGTTAGGAACATAAATTTTAGGTATGATAGGTCTAATAGGGGTTCTATTCATAGGGATCATAGTTAGAGATAATGTATCTCACTCATGTATAAGTGTTTATATTTTCATTTTTCCAAATGCACTAAACTAACATGGACTTCGGGTTTATGTTTTTGAAATGTTTTAAGTATCCTAAAAAACTGATTTAATGTTAATTTATGAAAATAATGTTTTTTGTAACCTAATAATGCATGATCTCTAAATATATAATTTGAATATTTATCATCAACCACATCTCATCTTGGTGATATGATGTTAAACTATACGTGGATGTCCTAACTAGATTATGTTAAACTATAAGGAGACTCCCTTACTGAATTCCATTATACTACACCACCAGATAATTATGAAAATCCGATGATAAACTATATGGAGTCATCCCAGTATCAAGAAGTTAAATTGTTCAATGTCTCGTGTCCTGACCAAATGAAGAATAAACTATAGTATTATGTACCTAACATATGATGTTAATGAACATCACTAAATCCCCCACCACATGATGCTAATCTAAACAAAAAAAAAATCATCTCACTAGCGGAACACTGCACACAATCCATATTTGTGTGAAGGAAGGATTAAACTACCCCATCATAATGGAAGAGTAATCTCCTCAAAGGGAACCTCTTTATCCAAGAACTAAGTGTGTCTTGATTCATACCATTGCATGATAAGTAGTGATGATTGAACCTCTTGTATTGGGCCTTTCATGAACCTTCATTTTACCTCACATATAGAGGTTCATGTCCTCTATAAAAGACTTTAAATTTCATGGATAGTGTCCTTTATGCATGATGTTAAACTGAATAGGTTTTCTATAACTATTTAAGACTTGATTCTAATTTTCAATGAGATATGTAGGGATGCCTTAATCCTATATCATGGTCTAACTACCACATGATAAAAAATTACCATGTCCTATTTTAATTACCACATCATAGTGAGAGTCACCCTTTCCATTCATAACTATTCGCATAGATAATAGCTCTAGTGAGCTTAGAAATTTCTTGTAAGGTCTTTCCCACACAAAAAAGGCATGGAATCTCATGATAGGATCATCATGGTCATGAATGAAAGATCATAAATTGCATACCATTATTCCCCACAACATGATGTTCAACGTGATAGTTGATGTCCCTTTCATGATGTAAAATTATACATTCATGTGGACCTCGCCTGAGAGGACCACCATTTTTGGTACTAGGATCATACCACACATCCATTAATGAACTATGTGTGACTTTATTCTTGACATCATAATATATTTAATGATGCCAATATATTTAAGCATGTTTCTAGTAAAAAAATATAAAAACTCCCCCTCTCTATGTGTAGGCCATACTTGTGAAGTAATTTAATTCCTCAAAGTCTACATTTTTATTGATTCCTATTACTAAATGATACATAGAAATTACGATAGTTTTATCCTTGGATCCAGCCATATTTTGCTTTTTTATTTTAGAAATCCCATATTCTTTCCACATGATGTTAAACTGCATAGTTCCTATGGAATAAAATGTGGATTGATTCTTTGTATCATAGTATATTTAGTGATTCTGGGATCTCCAATCCTGGGACCAACAGAAACAATCGATGGAAACAATACACACCACTTGGTATAGGTCAAACTTGCATAAGGAGTTTCTCATTCGATAACTACGTGTTGCATTATTCTTATCATTACAGGTTATGTAGTGACACTCGGATCTCTAATAATGGGTCTATATATAATAACCAATAAAATAAATGCACCCCAATAATGTAGGGGATGAATAACACAAGGTCATTTCACCTACATAAAATTCATATCTACATACACCTTTTTTTCATGATTTATATCATGTAAAAATATTTCACATCACTTCTCACATCCTTACAGCATGATGATGAACTACAAGGCAAATTTCCTAGTCAGATTTCATTAAAACTGCATATAAAAATTTCCTTACAATATTAAAATAAATTGGACAAAAAATATCCTTACCATTTAATTATAAACTACATGAATAAAATCCCCAATATGTGATAATAAAATATACAGACCATCACTCATTTTTATTCCTTATCAAAGGACCACAAGATACTTACCTCATTCATCTAGAGTGGGGGATGCTTCTATCATATTTTAATGCACCTAAATCCATAAATCATACTTTATTTCTCAAGTGCCACAATTTCTATAGCCTTCGATGAACCTGATGTGAGTGTTTTTTGTCGTGAAACCCTCAATCAATATTTTCCCTTTTTATGTAGCACAGTGGTGACCACAGGGCTGTCTCTCGAGGAGGTTGCAGTTCGAGTTGTAAAACTGTCACTTTTGTTGTTTTGTTTGTTTTTAATGAAATGAAAATGGGGGTTTGATTAACAATTTGAAAATAAAATTTTAATTAAATTCTAAACGTAAATAATTTTAAAGGAAAGATAATGTGGGTTTGAAATCAAGAATAAAAATAGCAGTCGCAGACAAGCTTCACCCTCTCGGACACTCCCCTCTTCCTTGTATATAAAAAATATATCTTATTTTAAATTCCTAAATGTACCCCCAAGGACCCCCAGGATTACACTCAAATTTGAAAATACGCCATATTTAAGACTTCAATATGACTTTTGTCCCGCCTATAGAAGTGATTCAATTACTTAAATACCTCCAAGTAATTGAACCTAATTGAATTCGCTATGCTCAATGACAAAACCTCACCAAAGAATTTTAAATAGCGAAGTCAATTGTTCTACTTTATAGATGGAACAATGGTCAAATCAAATTTGTTGAAAATATATTTAAGAAAGAAAACAACCAGATTCATTCAAAAATATAGGTTCAAGGGAAATTCAAAAAAAAGAGATTACACATTAAAATTCAAACTCGGAAGAGAGTGTCTGTCGGGTGTCGCCGTCCGCAACCACTTGCCGCTTAGCCTTCCATCACTTGAGAAGCCTTCATCTTTTCTATTGAATATTCAAAGAATTTCATCTTCTTAAGGATAAAAATCTCCACCTTCCCCTTCGCTCTCTCAAGCCAAATCCCTTTTGTGAGGGATGGTGTGGTGAAAAAAATAGAATATTTTGAGAGGTAGGAGCTCCCCTCCTTTTATAGGCAGATTTCGACCTCCGAAAGTTGTCGCGTTTTGGACCCCATAAATGACCTCTTCACCCGTTGAGGCCTTCTTAAATGTTGTTCATAATTGTCTTGGCCGTGTCCCCTCAAAAGATCAGCGGATTTTGATAGGTATTCCGTGAGTTATGGACAATGACCTCTGACAATTTATTCTGTCCAGTCAGAATCATCAAACCGAAAAACACCGTTTTGTACTGAATTAATGTCCCTGAACACGGCCATTTCAGGCGTGGCCTCCTTAATTAAACTTGTTCCAAATCTTCTTATCCGTCTATCCACAAAATTTCAGCTCCATTAAAGTCGTTTTGAGCGAGTAATGGATATTTCACTGAACCTTCGTTTTTCTGGAAGAAATTTCCTGGAAGCTTCCTTGGTGTTCCTCAAAAATCTTCAACTTCATTGAATTGTTTGGACCTCAAGATGGTAGAATCAGATCCTGGTCCAGAAGACAAAGTTGAAGGAAATTAAATTATGATTCTAAAGAAATTATAATCATAAAATTTGGATTTATATTTTTTTGTAAATGACCAAAATACCCATGTGATAAAAAGCTGTTAAAAATCCAGAATTATGAAATTTAAACTTTTTATCCCAAAACACACTATAAATCCAAAATTGTTACAAATAAGATCAAATTGTTAAATTTGTGAGGTTTAAAACATTTAAATAGACATTAAAAATATTGGAAATATTATCTCTATCAATTCCCCCACACTTGGCTCTTGGACTCCTGGACAAGTGAGCACGGTATCAAGAAAAATAAAACACATACCAATGGAGTTTACCAATTTTACAACAATGAATTAAAAAGATATCATGCCTCATTAAAGAACAATATTTAAAATTCTAAATTCAAATCATTCAATCCATTTCCACTTATTTTTTTCTTCTCATGGACAAAACACACTTACCTCACATTCATTTTTTTCTCTCAGCACAAAATATAGATTTGCAACAAGGATTTTCTCATCCAACTCATGCAAGAATTACCATAGGCTTGATAAATTTCTACATCTCCACCCGATGTGAACCAAGAACATGTGATTATCATGAGGACTTTACAAGGTTTTTCTGTGGCTTGGGGTTGGTAGGTTTTAAATGTGAAAAAATCTGTGGATGAATAAGGAGGGTTTGGCTCTTTTTGAATTAGAAATGCATGATTCTAATTTTTGCTCAAGTATGGTCTCATCCATATTCTCTTAAAATAATCAGCTCTGATCTTCTGTTTTCCACCCCATTCCATCAATATTTCAGCAGAATGTATGAATTTTTTTTTTAAAAGCTCCAGATAGGCACAGCTTATTTCCATTGTGAGCTCTAGATAGGCACAGCTCCATTTCATTTGAGAGCTCCAGATAGGCACAGCTCCATTTCATTTGAGAGCTCCAGATAGGCACAGCTCCCAGAAAAATATATTCCAGCATCACAAATACGCCTTCAATGTTTAAATGTTCTCCCAAAGCAACACCAAATGAGTTAGAACATCATGAGTCATCTTCCCCTTCACACTTAAGTTCAACTAGATCATGCATTTATACTTCCAGAGCAGGTTGGAAAGGGAAATTTGGCTTGTAATGTGGCTAACCTAACAGGCTATACAAGGCTACTAAGGGCCCACGAAGGATAAAATGTTCAAGGAAGGCCCAAATAAAAAGGATAATCATGAAAAGGAGGCTCCAATATTCAAACAAATGCCTCAATCATTTTAATCACACGTATCTCAGCCCTCAAGTTTTGATAGAAATAAATCAAGTTCTGGTTTAAACAAACACGAATTGGTTCTCTCAAGAAAGAGGTAAATGTGAAGAAAATTTAAAAATGGGTCCAGAGGCCTCACAGGAATGAGAATTTCAATCACAATGCCAGTGATATGTGCCACGATATTTAAAAATCAGTGGTCATTTTAAGAATTTTCCAAATTTTTGAACTTAAAGCAATGTCGTATTCAGCATTCATTTATCTTTAGTTTCAAAGGATAAGTTTGTTCACTCCATGGAATAAGTTTTAAATGAAATTCAAGAAATTCCAAAACCCCTTTTTTTTGAAAAAGAAACACGAAGAAAGAAAAAAAATGGAAAGAAATTTTGACAACAAAAAATTTCAAAAACAAAGTTCATAAAAAAAATCTACTCTACCCAGCATTGTGTCCCCCCCCCCACACTTATTCTATGCAATGTCCTCATTGTGTAGTTTTTTTTAGCATGAAATTCAGGAAATTAAAGACAAAGAAAAAATAAATGATAAGGAAAGACACAACCTGGAATCAATTATATTCTGTGTCATGAAGTTGAATTTCCTCCCCTGGAGGATCATGAAAATTTTCTCGAAATAGCTTCAACCGATGCCCATTGACAGTGAATGATGTCTCTTTGTCTGGATCTTTAATCTGTATTGCACCAAAAGGAAAAACATGAGTAACAATGAATGGGCCAGACCATTTGGAACGAAATTTACCTGGGAAGAGTTTCAATCTGGCATCAAATAGCAGAACTTTGTCTCCTTCCTTGAAGTTTTTGTTGAGAATCCTCCCATCATGAAAGGCTTTGCTTCTCTCTTTGTATAACTTGGAGCTTTCGTATGCATTATTTCTGATCTCCTCCAACTCCTGCAAACAATATTTTCTTTCTTTCCTAGCAGAATATAGGTTCATGTTACATGTTTTTACAGCCCAAAAGGATTTGTGTTCTAACTCAACTGGTATATGGCAAGCCTTTCCATAGACCAATATAAATGGTGACATTACAATGGGGGTTTTGAAATCTGTTCTATGGGCCCAAAGAGCATCATCAAGTCTCAAACTCCAATCCTTTCTATTTGGGTTCACTGTTTTTTTCTAGGATTTGTTTGATCTCCCTATTAGACAACTCAGCCATTCCATTTGTTTGAGGATGATAGGGCGTAGAGACCCTATGATTAACACCGTATTTCTTCAAAAGTGATTCCAAAGTCCTATTACAAAAATGGGTACCTTGATCTGTAATTAGAAACTTTGGAAATCCAAACCTTGAAAACAAATTTCCTTTCAAAAATTTAGACACAATCTTTGCATCATCAGTTCGGGTGGGGATAGCCTCTACCCACTTGGAAACATAATCAACAGCCAACAAGATGTAGAGATATCCAAATGAATTAGGAAAAGGCCCCATGAAATCCATTCCCCATACATCAAAAACATCACAAAACAAAAGTGGGTTTTGTGGCATCTCATTCCGCTTGGAAATGTTTCCTTGGAATTGACAATTTTTACAGGTTTTGCAGAATTCGAAAGCATCTCTAAAAATGGTGGGCCAATACAATCCAGAATCAAGAACTTTTCTTGCTGTTCTTTGTGGTCCAAAGTGTCCTCCACAGTTTAATGTGTGGCAGAAATGTAGTATGGATTGAAATTTAGAATTCGGAATGCATCTTCGTATCATTTGATCACTACCAATGTGCCATAAATAAGGATCATCCCAAATGTATTTCTTTGAATCGCTCCGAAGTTTATCAATTTGATTTTTGGAAAACCAATGGGGGTGTTCATCAGAAGCCAAATAGTTTACAAGATTAGCGAACCATGGTATTTCACTTTGAGCAGCAAATAAATCCTCATCTGGAAAGGTTTCCTTAATTGGGGAAAACAACTGAAATTTCCTATTCCCAATAGATGGTATCCTGCTCAAATGATCAGCAACAAGGTTCTCACATCCTTTCTTATCTTTTATTTCAACATCAAACTCCTATAAAAGCAAAATCCATCTCAGAAGTCTTGGTTTTGCATCATGTTTCTTCATCATGAATCTGATTGCAGAATGATCAGTAAAAACAATCACCTTGGAGCCCAGCAGATAACTTCTAAATTTGTCTAGAGCAAAGACAACAGCCAGCAGTTCATTCTCAGTTGTTGTGTAGTTTGATTGGGCTTGATCAAGAGTTCGGGAGACATAGGCAATCACATGAGATTTCTTTTCTATCCGTTGACTCAATACTGCCCCAAGAGAAAAATCAGATGCATCTGTCATTATTTCAAAGGGAATGTCCCATATAGGAGGTTGAACAATGGGAGGGGTTATCAATCTTTGTTTTAGATCATGAAAAGAATTTATGCAATTCTCATCAAAGACAAATGGGACATCTTTTTGGAGTAATCTGGACAATGGAAGTGCAATTGTACTGAAATCTTTAATGAATCTCCTATAAAATCCAGCATGCCCGAGGAAGGATCTCACATCTCTGACAGTTTTTGGGTATGGTAATGAAGAAATGACCTCAACTTTGGATTGATCAACTTGAATTCAATCACGGGACACAACATGTCCAAGAACGATCCCTTTAGAAACCATAAAATATCATTTTTCGTAATTTAGAACAAGGTTCTTTTCAATGAATGTTTTCAGGACACGTTCCAAGCTTTTCAAACAACTTTCAAAAGATGATCCATACACAGTGAAGTCGTCCATAAAAACTTCCATGCAAGTTTCCAAAAATTCAGGGAAGATGCTTATCATACACCTTTGAAAAGTTCCTGGGGCATTACATAAACCAAAGGGCATCCTTCTGTAAGCAAAATTTCCAAATGGGCATGTGAAAGTGGTTTTCTCTTGATCCTCAGGTAAAATGTGAATCTGAAAATATCCAGAGAATCCATCCAGAAAACAGTAGTGGGTTTTTCCAGCTAGTCTTTCAAGGACTTGATCAAGGAATGGTAATGGGAAGTGGTCTTTCCTTGTAACCAAATTGAGTTTCCTGTAATCAATGCACATTCTCCATTTATTTGGAAGCCTTATGGGGACAAGATCACCAAATTCATTCCTTGAGATTGTAAATCCACTTTTTTTAGGAACAACATGGATTGGACTTACCCATTGGCTATCAGATATGGGAAAAATAATTCCAGCAGCCAACAAGGTGGTGACTTCTTTCTTCACAACCTCCAAAAGTGTTGGGTTTAGTCTTCTTTGAAATTGTCTTACCGGTCTAGTGTTCTCCTCTAGTAAAATTCTGTGCATGCAAACCGAGGGGCTGATTCCTGTTAGATTAGAGAGAGTCCATCCTATGGCTTCCTTGTGGGACTTGAGAACTTCCAACAATTGGTTTTCCTGGACTTCTGACAATTATTTTGAGATTATTACAGGGAATTGTTCCTTATGACCTAGGAAGGCATACATGAGGTTATCTGGAAGGGGTTTCAATTCTACCACAGGTGGGTTGGTTTCATTGATAACTGGGAACTCTTCAGAAGTTTGATTGTTTGGTGAAGCTCCATGTTCATCATAGTTATCTCTTTCTATGATATCATGACTTGTTTCATGTGAAAAATTGGAAACCTCTCCTGGAATACCACTAACAGATTCAATGGTTTCTAGAAATTCATCTTTATCATTTCTCAGATATCCAGTCTCAAAATCCCAAGACTCTTCATAGTCTCCAATTTCATCCTCATTTTTCTCTGATTTGGTATCATACAAATATCCCTCTTTTTCTACATCAGTTGGTATTTCATCACAGAAAAAATTAGGTAACATGCCAGAGGAAAACCAATCAATCATGTTTACATGGGGAGTTGAATGATCCTCAACTGGGTGTTTCATTGAATGAAAAATGTTGAAATGAACAACATCTCCTCCAAATTCTAGTGAAAGTGTTCCCTTGTGAACATTGATGATCGCTTTTGCCGTTTTTAGAAATGGCCTCCCTAGGATGAGGGGAGCATGTGTGCTGAACCGATCATCTTCCATATCCAAAACATAGAAGTCAACATGAAAAATCATGTCTCTCACTTGAACGAGAACATCCTCTATAACTCCAGCAGGTTTGGTGGTACTTCGGTTTGCGAGTTGAATGATAATTCCAGAGGGTTTTAAGTCTCCAACCTGAAGAGATGAGTAGACAGAATGTGGCATGACATTGATGGAGGCCCCTAGATCAAGCATCACATCTTTGAATTCACATTTCCCAATGGTACAGGGAATGGTAAATGTCCCATGGTCTTTACACTTGACCGGAAGGGCATGTTGGATCAACGATGAGACATTCCTTCCTAAGTTTACTTTTTCACCCCCTTTGAACTTCCTCTTGTTGGTACACATGTATTTCAGAAACTTAGCGTACCTCGGAATTTGTTTCACAGCATCGAGCAATGGAATATTGACTTGGACTTTCTTGAATGTTTCCAAAACCTCCTTATCCAATTCTTTTTCCGCACTTGACTTTGGTGGTGGTTCACACCTTGGATAAGGCAATGGAGGTTTGAATGTTTCTGGGGTATTCTGAGTATGTTTCGAAGGAACATAAGGGCCAGACATCCTCTTCCAATCATTCTTCGTTCTTTCAAACAAGATTTCTTCTCTTGACTTTGAGTTTCTATCAACTTCAGATTTTTCATCATTTTTATCAAGGGTAGGATTTTCATTAACAGTATCAGAAGAAGGCTTGATGTTCTCAATCTGAGGATTTTTCAATTTTGTTCCACTCCTAAGTTCAATTGTACTCACATTTTCCTTCCCATTATTCCTCGGATTTACTTGTGTCTATGAGGGTAAACCACCACTCATTTGATTTGTTATGCAATTAATACCAGAGGCAAGTTGACCCATTTGAGTCATCAAGGTATTCATTTTGTTATCTTGCTGTTTTGTGTATTCTTTTAGTTCCCTCATTTCCTCTTGTTGTTTCCTCATTGCTTCTTCAAGGTTCCTATCCGTGTTTTGAGTGGGAGGGGTAGGGTGAAAATTGCTTCCAGAATGAGCATTGGCTTTCTCATTGAAATATCTTGGTTGATAATTACTTGATTGTCCTTGGAAAAATCCTCTTGGTTGTTCAGGTTGACGAAATCTTTCATTTGAGTTGTTGTTCCATCCTTGATTGAAATTTTGGTTGTTTTGAAATGGTCTTTGCTGGTTTGGTTGAAATGGTCTTCCAGGAAAAACTGCATTGCAGTTCTCATGAGGCTCTTTCATTTGCGGGCATTGGTCACTTAAATGTTCATTCGAAGAACAAATCCCACAATGGACATGTAGTTGGAAAGCCGCTTCAGGTTTGGGTTGGGTTGGTGGGGTGCTAGACAACATTATTGACCTTACCATGGTGGTGAGATCAGATAGTTGACTTGCAATTGTGTTGTTTTCGGGACTAGTAGTAGGGAATTCTTGTGCAGCTTTGACATGAAGAAGGCCTCTGGTTCCAAATTGTTGGGCATTCTGGGCCATGTTTGCAATTAAAATCCTAGCAGCAGCTGGTGTCTTATCAACTAAAGCTTCTCCTGCAGCAGCATCGATCATACTTCTATCAGTGAGACACAATCCTTCATAAAAGTATTGAATGAGAAGCTGGTCACTGATTTGATGATGAGGGCAACTAAAACAAAGACGTTTGAACCTTTCCCAGTATTCGTGAAGCGTTTCTCCTTGTGTTTGCCTAATTCCACAAATCTCCTTTCGAATGGAGGCAGTTCTAGACGCAGGGAAAAATTTTTCAAGGAAAATCTTTTTTAATTCATTCCAAATTCTAATCAAGGTTGAGTGAGAATAGAAAAACCATTCCTTAGCAACTCCATCTAGAGAAAAAGGAAATGACCTAAGCTTCATTTGATCGGCATCAACTCCATGAGGTTTCATATTGACACACAGGTAACTAAATTCTTGGAGGTGTTTGTGTGGGTCTTCACCGGGAAACCCATTGAATTTGGGAAGCTGGTGGATGAAACCGGACTTGATTTCAAATCCAGCAGGGGTATCAGGGTACTCAACAGGATTCTCATGATTTTCATCATAGGACGAAGCCAGTTCTTTCAAAGTTCTATTTTCAGCCATTTGGATTTCAGTTTCAACTAAGTCCCTCCTAGGTGTATTGGTGGAAGATTCACAACTTGAAACTTGTGGATTATTACCTCTAAACCTAGTGTGAAAAGTTCTATCAATTTCTGAATCTAAAGGTAACAAGTTCGGTTCAGAAGTTCGGGTCATGCAAGAGAAAGGAAAAAAATATATATATATATATGTATATATATAACTAAAATAAAATCAACTCTAGAAACCTCCCCGGCAATGGCGCCAGTTGATGTGAGTGTTTTTTGTCGTGAAACCCTCAATCAATATTTTCCCTTTTTATGTAGCACAGTGGTGACCACAGGGCTGTCTCTCGAGGAGGTTGCAGTTCGAGTTGTAAAACTGTCACTTTTGTTGTTTTGTTTGTTTTTAATGAAATGAAAATGGGGGTTTGATTAACAATTTGAAAATAAAATTTTAATTAAATTCTAAACGTAAATAATTTTAAAGGAAAGATAATGTGGGTTTGAAATCAAGAATAAAAATAGCAGTCGCAGACAAGCTTCACCCTCTCGGACACTCCCCTCTTCCTTGTATATAAAAAATATCTCTTATTTTAAATTCCTAAATGTACCCCCAAGGACCCCCAGGTTTACACTCAAATTTGAAAAGACGCCATATTTAAGACTTCAATATGACTTTTTTCCCGCCTATAGAAGTGATTCAATTACTTAAATACCTCCATGTAATTGAACCTAATTGAATTCGCTATGCTCAATGACAAAACCTCACCAAAGAATTTTAAATAGCGAAGTCAATTGTTCTACTTTATAGATGGAACAATGGTCAAATCAAATTTTTTGAAAATATATTTAAGAAAGAAAACAACCAGATTCATTCAAAAATATAGGTTCAAGAGAAATTCAAAAAAAAAGAGATTACACATTAAAATTCAAACTCGGAAGAGAGTGTCCGTCGGGTGTCGCCGTCCGCAACCACTTGCCACTTAGCCTTCCATCACTTGAGAAGCCTTCATCTTTTCTATTGAATATTCAAAGAATTTCATCTTCTTAAGGATAAAAATCTCCACCTTCCCCTTCGCTCTCTCAAGCCAAATCCCTTTTGTGAGGGATGGTGTGGTGAAAAAAATAGAATATTTTGAGAGGTAGGAGCTCCCCTCCTTTTATATGCAGATTTCGACCTCCGAAAGTTGTCGCGTTTTGGACCCCATAAATGACCTCTTCACCCGTTGAGGCCTTCTTAAATGTTGTTCATAATTGTCTTTTCCGTGTCCCCTCAAAAGATCAGCGGATTTGGATAGGTATTCCGAGAGTTATGGACAATTTCCTCTGACAATGTATTCTGTCCAGTCAGAATCATCAAACCGAAAAACACCGTTTTGTACTGAATTAATGTCCCTGAACAACGACCTTTCAGGCGTGGCCTCCTTAATGAAACTTGTTCCAAATCTTCTTAGCCGTCTATCCACAAAATTTCAGCTCCATTAAAGTCGTTTTGAGCGAGTAATGGATATTTCACTGAACCTTCGTTTTTCTGGAAGAAATTTCCTGGAAGCTTCCTTGGTGTTCCTCAAAAATCTTCAACTTCATTGAATTGTTTGGACCTCAAGATGGTAGAATCAGATCCTGGTCCAGAAGACAAAGTTGAAGGAAATTAAATTATTATTCTAAAGAAATTATAATCATAAAATTTGGATTTATATTTTTTTGTAAATGACCAAAATACCCATGTGATAAAAAGCTGTTAAAAATCCAGAATTATGAAATTTAAACTTTTTATCCCAAAACACACTATAAATCCAAAATTGTTACAAATAAGATCAAATTGTTAAATTTGTGAGGTTTAAAACATTTAAATAGACATTAAAAATATTGGAAATATTATCTCTATCAGAACCTCTGAAAAGATACATGGCATTAAGGGGCCCTTTTCTTACTATGATGGTTTTCCTATGCCTCTTGCATATGAACCTATTTTTCTCAACCAAATGTGTCAATCTGCAAAAAAGGGATTTTAGACCCTTGTAAACCATAACATCACCATGGTAGAACACAATACCTTGGTTTGATTTTCACTACTCCTGGTATGATTGTTGAATATCAATACTCATGACTTTAAAGCCTTGATCCATGATTTACAATACTTTCATATCCCACTCATAATAATGTTATGGTAATATTAACCATAGGTTTCTTAATTGTGCTATTTTTTATCACCGCACAAGTTAGGTCCATATGTGTCATGACCTTAAATTTCCTACTCTTTTTCAAAGATGAAAAACTATATAATCTTTTTTATAATGGTCCAAATCAAAATACCTTAAACTGCTAGTGAAAGAGACACAAAACATGTCTGGATGTAAACCTAAAAAGGGTTTCTTAAGACAAAGTCATTTAAATTACTTTATAAAATCTTCATCTCCAAAGTTTGGAAAAAATTATTATGTAAAAAAATAGGGCCTAAATAACATAGGGTCTACATAGTATCCTTATTAAAATCCATGTCATTATCACTGGACCACTGGTTTAGGAAAAAGTATGAGTAAGGACTTTTCACATCACCTCATTATGAGAATATATTATCAATTTTGTAACAAATTTGTTTGGGTTCTCAAACACTTATTTGATATTAAATTTTCCATATATCACACTTCTTTATTTGGGTGCTTCGTATCACCATATACCATACAGAGACCTTTGAAAATATACTCATTTTTAAAGGACCCTTTGTTTGACTATGCATATATGCCTATTAATCTCAGATATGTGTGTATGGTCATTAAATAGTTAGGTATCTATAAAAAAGGAATATATAATCTTTGTGATCCCTAACATCAATGTGGAATAGCCTATCACCTTAGTGTGTTTGGTTTCATTCCTGGTATAATTGTCCCATTTAATTCTCTTGTCATAAGAACTTGGGATCATGATTTAAAATATCCATACCAGACTATTAATGTGTATTTGACATCCAAGAAGTTATGTCACCTTTTTATATCCTTTCCCACGGCCGGAATGAGACACTCTATTCTCAAACCATTTATGGCCCACACATTGTGATTTCAATTCAAAAATAATAGGGCTCGATCATCACAATTAAAATCTAAACTTTCATAGGGTACTATAAACCATCTAGGATTGCTCCAATCCATACCCAACCTCATCATCTAGATGGTTGAGTATTCAAGAATCTATTTTGAACCTCATAAATTAGTGGAGACCGTCTCTTCTTTTTCATTATCTCAATGCTCAAGGGCTATGACCTACCAACTAAATATTTATCCTCCTTTTTATATATAAGATTCAATCTATGTAAACCCTAGAGACACCATGGTGGAACGAAGAACCTAATGTTGTTACAGGTCATCCATATAATATATGCTCTATACCATACTCACAATCTCAAAATTTTCATTTATGCTATATATCACGCATATTCTAACAATTCAAGTGGACCTAGCATATAGATTATTTTTTAATAAACCAATATTTTCCCTATGAACATTTCATATCCCTTGGAAAATAGTGAAGGCACCTCAATTTGGAAATTCTAATTATGCCTAACGGCTTTGACCAACCAACTTATTCCATCTCCTTTTTATATGAATGTATATCTAATCATCATGTGCCATGGAAACACCACAGAAGAACCCAACATCTTATTATTTTTTGGTCTATTCCTTCCATGTTTGAACCATACCTGATGATCATAGGTAATTACCATGATATTATAACCTAAACTATAGAAATATATGGTCTGAGATAAAATACACTAAATTATAGCAATTGGTATTCAATGAAAAAATACATTAAACTACAAGGATAGAAGGTATGAGATAAAAAACCTTAAACTACAATCATATAAGGTTTGAGGTAAAAGAACCTAAACTATAGTAATTGATTTTCTGAGCTAAAATACAGTAAACTAGAGTGATAGGATGTCCTAGATAAAATATTCTAAACTAAATATTTAGATGGTCCGAGCTGAAAGACACTAATCCATAGAAAAAAGACTGTCCGAGCTAAAATACCATAATTATTTTGATTGAATGTCTAACCAAAAAGAACCTAAAATGCAGTAATAGAAGGTCTAAGTTTAATACTCTAGAATTCAACAATAGAAGTTATGAGATAAAATTCTCTAAACTATAGTGATATAAGGCCATAGGTAAATGTTCATAGACAACCGAAATAGAATTTCCTTGCTAAAAGACCCTAAACTAAAAAAATAGATGGTCTGAGCTAAAACACCCTAAAATAAAAAAAATAGATGGTCTGAGCTAAAACACCCTAAACTAAAGTGATAAAAGTTTCATCTCAAAGACCCTAAACTAAATTGTTATATGGTATGAGTTAAAATACACTAATCTAACGCAACATAATGCTGGAGCTAAAAACCCCTAAACTACAGAGATAATAGGATTGATATAAAAGACCCTAAAATGTAGCAATAGAAGGTCTGAGCTAAAATACCCTAATCGAAAATGATGTAAAGTCTATGATAAAAGGCCATAAACTACAATGATAGAAGGTCCAAGATAAAAGACCATAAACTATAGTGATATATGTTCTGATCTAAAATACCCTAAACTAAAATGATACAAGGGTCGAGTTAAGAAACCATAAACCATTGAGCTTCTATGTTTTAGTCTGAAATAACTTATAAGGTCCACCATATGGACTTATAGAACATCTATATAATATTTCCAAGATTATCGGATTCAAAAAAAGGCAATGGACTCTCCCATTAAGAAATATATTCCACCAAATTTTACTTCTATTGGTTAAGCCATCTCAAGATAACTCTTAAAGATATATCAATAAAATTCTCATATTTGTAGGATTTTATGAGAATTATTATCAAGTAAAATATCTTATAATTCCAAAATTAAATTAAAATAATTCATATTTATTTTATATCAGGCAAGGGATGGGTATTATTAGTGATTCGTATAATATTGCAACAATGAAATGCCATGCATATCATGAATGGAATAAATGTTGGATAAAAACATTGAATGTTCCAGAAAGTTCATTAAAACTTCCAAATTTCAGAGACTCTCCCTAAAACTCAACTAAAATCGAGTACATAGATTTAAAATAAGATTCAATATGCTAGACTAGCCATGTCAGTAATATTCTAGAGGGAAGAATCAATTAAACACTGGAGTGCCACTCACCTTACCTCTTTTCTTCTTCCATAGAACGGGGAGTCCCAACAATCATAGTTATAATCTCAAATATTTTTTGGGTATTATCCAATGAGGTTGTTGATGTTGAAAGGTCACACATCAGGTGAGTTATTATTTCCCCACGACTTCATATTTTCATTATCAAGGAATTCTTATGACCTTGAAATTTTCATATCAGCTAGAGGCCCAGCTCTAATTCCTCTGACACTTCCTTTATCTTCCCATCAAGGGGATACTTTTATGTAAAATCATAAAATTCACCATCATTGCTGGATTTTTTTTTCCAATTTGTGAATATTTTCTTCATGATTTCATACATTTGTTGCCATTAAAAACTAAAGACCCCCAAATCATGAAATAGAGGATGAAGGAATTCCCCTTTATCACTAAATGCTTCCATAGGAGTCTTAGTAACCAAGGAATGATTCTATTTCCAGGTCACCCTATGTTGTGTTTCGGATTCAACGTTTGTATAAGTGGGTGAACAAAAAAGTGGAATTTTAGACTGAGATATCACCACCTCAATGGAGACATCATCCGTTACTTTTATCGAAGGGATAATTTACCCAATAGATTCACTCCCAATATCAGGATGGGTTTTATCATGATTAAGGTGCATCCTTGAGGTCTCTCCCATGTCATCAATAATCTCCATAATTTCCACATAAAGAGGGGTATTTTAGGCAAATGTATTATCCACTTGGCGAAACAGTAAGCTTAACACACAACCTAGGTTGGCTACCACCCTATCCTAGGAAAAAATCTTCATAAGAAATAAAGGAACATCAGTAGGTGAGATAATTATCTTATCATTAGTATCTTCTTGAACGAAAATCATTAAAAATTGGTTGATGAACCCAGGGAGTCACTCTCTTCATAAGACAACTATAGGAAGAGGGGAGAACCTTTGGGTATAGTTATGATGATAATAAACAAATAAGGAGTATATGGATCACATATGATCAGATAGTCTACTCTAGATAAAGGTTTACCATCCGGAAATGATATATTTTATGACCTTTCGTCAATGGGGTTGTTTCTATTATCAATAATTGGCCTAGACGATGCACTGTAGGGGGTGAAATCAAATTTATCAGATCAAATAAATGAATCTCTAACCTCTTCAAGGCTCAATGAAATATCCCCAAATCTAGATATTTTAAGAATTCTGGGATAAGATAAGTAATTAGGGATTCTTATGGCATTTTATTATTCATAAAAATTTTAATGATCCCAAATATAGCTGAGAAGAAACTAAAAATTCTACTGATATTGTAGAGGTTGCTAACTTATTTAATGTTTCATTGGAGTTTTTAAAGGCATGAAAAGATTGACACAACCAAATTAAGATTTTTTTCTTCTTTTTGTCATGTCTCCATCAGCAGAATGCTATTATGGTTCCTTGAAAATTCATCTCTATCTGGGAAAAGTCATCGATTAAAAAACATGTCCATAAAGTTATCCATCATAATGATCGGAGATATCATTGAGGTCACTCTATATCCCAATGAATTATAATCGAAAACTTTAAAAATGGCCCAATATGAGGTATATTCTTCATAAACTTGTTGGGATGGGAATTTATGGGGGCGTATAGTATTTTTCCTGACACCATTTTGGAAAAGACAAATATTGATAGAGTCATTTATGGAGGTATGTGAGCATGTACTCAAATAATTTCATAGCTTCTCTTTTGCGATGATGAGTATGTCACATTCCAGGAATATATTATACAAAGGGTCATCCCAGATATTTGTAGTATGGATCATAAATCACTCCAAGAGGGGGGATCCTACCTAGTTGGTAGATGTCCCAGAGTCTAATTCCAAAATATTAGTGAGATAGATGAAATGATATGGTTATAAAAAACCATTAAATAATTAGTTATTAAAGAATATCTTGTTGGTGGTAAAAATGAATTTGTTAATCCATAATGCCGCATAAATAAGAACCATATATAACTAATCAACAAAATCTAAGCATCTTTTCATGGCCCAGAATGGCCACAACCCTTCATCAGAAAAATTCCTTCTAGTATGGTAATCTCGTTTCAAGATCCATCAGCTACATAGATTGTTCATAGAGGAGTAAAAAATACATGATAAGTTCTAAGAAATAGGATGATGGAAAAAATCATAGTATTTAGATCCCAAGAGACATTTTTCCAAAATATAAGACAATCCTTGTGGGTGGTCTATAACCAACATTCCTTCCTCAAAAACTATCATCTGAATACAGTGGGAAGAAGTTGACACCCGGTGAGAGGAAAGATTACAGTCTTAAGGAGGGATAACAACATCTTCTATCAAACAGAACACGTATAGAGAAATCTTTTGAGATAAAATATATTCTTGATGCCCATATGAGAAGAAACTCTTCATTATCTCGTTATCAGAATACGCGTGATATCAAGGGTTGGTATTTAAGTTTTTGGAAATCATAGACCAAGGATTGGACACATCAAATGAACAATGATGGGAACTAGAATTTACCTGAACAAAATAACATGGCACATATCAAACCTTTAACATAAAATTATTTCAAATAATTAACATAAAGTAGAAACAACATGTGCATCACATGAATCAAAAAATGTGTTCATGGATCGCCTAAATGGATCAGGAATCATCCATCTCATGAATATCTAATGGATTGTATAAACCCATAGAGAATAACATAATCATATAAACCCCATAATACTCATGATTTCTTGAGATATACATGGTCATAAATGTCACATAATATCTAAAATATAATGTTATCATTCTGAAAGATCATGAAAAAACCGCAAGATGATCAAGAATTCTCACATATAATGTTTGAAGAATTATGTAACTATTGATGATTATTTTTAAGAAGAAGTCACACAAGAAAAAGATGTCATATGTTATAGTTTTCATGAAATGACCTCATAAAAATGACTTCGAATTGGGTCTTATGGAATAGTCTGGAGGCAAGGGCATGCCACAGAAGCAAGGAGAGCACTTTGGAGGAACGAGTATCTTGTGAGTGAATTTTTCTCCCCTACCCTATATATAGGGAATCCATCGGGATACCAAATGTCACCTGTAAGATCAAGTATCACCCATGACATTGTTTCCTAATATATCCAAAGACTGACGTGGAAATTTACTTTCCAAAAAAATGTTCTTATCTTTGCGTACATCAATCATGTGGGGGGTATTTTTTTACACCCACAAAATAAGCATCAGTAAATTCATAATGGAAGAAATACCTAAATATGTGTATCTTTTCTTAAAATTTAATTTAATAAGAAAGATGCCATGATCTCACAGATCACATAAACACCCAAGAGTCGTACGATCATATGACTAGTAGATGGTCAACCATATGGGATTGCATTGTAAATAATCGGTGGAAAATCCAAAGAATACCCCATCAAAAAAACAATTTTATTCAAAAATAGGCACCCTAAAAAATTAGTTATCACATGGAAGCTACCATGAATGCACCCCCAAGACACACACATTTTTAACCATTTCATGCCTGAAATCCCACAAAAAAACCTTTGAAAATGAAAGGAAAATGTCCAAAAGGTGGATGCCTCATGAAATAATAGAACTAACTTGATGGATGACCGATGTGGAGAACAATTTTCCTGGAAAAAATTCATGAAAACTCATGAGATCCCAATACTTTGTAAAATAAATAATGGAAATAAAATTGGGGGAGGTGGGGGCCTCTTGCTATCATAAAACATTACATGATGTGCCCCTACCGGTCTTTAAAAGGCTACAAGCCCCCATTGACTTATTTACCTCATCTGAAGAAATCCTACTAGAATATCATCCTCGTCACATGATGGGTCTCAGGTATGTACAGGGTAACTCATGCACTCTCATTGGGTTCTCTAAAAAAAATAGATGGAGTTGTCGATGAAATTATCACACATCTCCATATGAACTTTTTCGGTCATGAAATGCATCACTAATAGGTAGAGTAATTGCCTTTGGTAATACTCATATAGTCTCTTGAGATTCCCAGAAATTGGAAAATATAAAAAAGGAAATAAAGAGGGTAAAGGATGGAACCTCCCATGGTCATAAAACTCTTGTGGTAGTAAACGGTTGTCCACAGCATGTCCCCGCTAGTCCCCACTAGAAGTTGGATTAATATTGTCAAGTCCTCATGATAGGAATTATTTATCAGATGAAAAGTCTTATAAAAGTCTCATAAGATCCAAAAAGATCTTTCGATAACTGCTCTAATCACATGATTTACCTTGGACACGTGAGTATAAAAATATGAATGTCCTTAAGAATTCCCTCATGATTCATCAATTCTCCATTAATTGAAATTAATTAAATAAAATTGGCATTGATAGGATGGACTCATGGTCTCTACAAATTAAGAGACAGGCGTAGAATTAATTATGGTAGGAACTCATGAAGATGTCGAACACCAAAGAACTTTGATAGCTCCATCATAGATTTGTTGCAGTATGCACCATTAAAATTAGTGACCAACCCGGGTGGTGATTCCTATAAATCCCTCCACCCCATCCTTAGATAAGAGGTTGTATTTTTTTCTACTAGGTACATAAGTAAACCCAAGCACCAGTGAAAACATCTTAGAGTTGAGTATATTATCACTAGAAAGTTTTCATTCATGTAAGATACTTGAAAATTACTGGAGAGATCATGAAACATGAATAGGAATATTCCATGATCACTCATAGATCATGAAAATGTCATGTATTAGGAAACATGAAGAGCATCCCACAAATATTTTCAATTATTTAAGACATAAAACAAGTTGATACTAAATAAATCTAAGTTATTCACAATCTAAAATCTATGAAAATGATAAAAAAAGACTTATGAAAAGAACATATAATATAATCCTCATAAGATTCACATGAACCATCCACAACATGTGACAGTACCAGTACATCTCATCCCTCTCTTATGATGCTCCATCAGTATACTATTTGGAACATGTAATGTCCTCTAGACATGTCAAATCCAGTTACATGGCACCCCTCGTGATTTCCACCCAAGCCTCATGAAACCCGTTAAGCATGTTATCCTAGAAAGGTGATATCCTTTATATATGTCAAATGACTCATATTGTGGAACCAATAAATTTACATGATTTATGTAGTAGCACCTGGGCATGTCGACTAGCACTTCTGACGCCCTCAGGGTATGCTTTCCAGGTCTCATGATGCCCTCTAAACAAGTCATCCATGAAATGTAAAACCCTTTGAGACATGCCATATTGAATCTCCCAACACCCTCTAAGTGTGATAGTCAGCTTTCATAAAGACCCCAAGGAAATTTAGATTTATTGTGTGACACCCTCTAGACAAGACAACCGAGATCATGTAGCGGATTCTAGGATCAACCAGCCATGCCTTATAACGTCATCTGAAAAAAGTAATCCACGATCATGTGACGATCCTAAAAATGAAATAAAATATATGAAATGTATCTTAGAAAATAAAAATGGATGGATATTTTCTTTATACATGTCTACACCATAACCATACATGTCCATACATCATTCAACATGTTTAAATAGAAAATCCATCCATATTAAGAATGATGTCAGGAATGTTAGGCATGCAAGTAGGCTGAGTCAATTGGAATCCCCATACATGATAACCTTATCTATCTTGTGTGTGTAATCCCTAATCAACAGGGAAATGTTAGTGTGTACTACCCAAATAAGGAACTATAACAACTCTAATTCCTTCCAAAACTAGGATACATAGGACACCTCCATGAGATTCAAGCTCTATATTAAGCACCCAAAGGGACATCCTAGCACATAATCCCCACATCCCATATGAAATGTCATTGATTATTTTTTATCCCTTGTTTATCACAATGATCATGTCTCACAAGGGATTATGGAGTTGAAATAACCCTATAATTCATAAGGTAAATTTCAGTGTGTAAGCCCCGATCCACGTGAACTTTGTGGACTTGGATTCCTTCTCTAACCATGATACGTAGGAAGTATTCATAAGTCTCATTCCAAAATTCAAATCGAAATCCACCAGAGTGTTATCCCACTATGTCTATAGAATTTTAACAATTGGTACCTAATCATTTGGATGGGATGATAAACCAACCACATCAATCAAGATAACTAAAAAATCAATTGAACTACAATGACATTGATTCTTAAAATAACTAGGTTACGTAGGACACCTCTCTGAGTATCAAGATGTATATTTATTATCCTAAGGTATATCTCTATGCATAAGTCCTATATATATATATATGAAATGATCATAATCACATTCGACCCCTTGTTTCTTACATCGATCATAGCTCCAATGGGTTTATAGAGTCACAATGAACACATCATTGTAATCATGAATCTCCCCCATCCAGGGAAATATCATCATGATATCCCTAATGAGTGGCATGATATAAGCCTCCCACATATAAGAACGTCTACCTTGGGGTTATTCCCAAGGGTGGTATGAATTATTTAAACCCTAATTCCTATAATAACAGGGATACATAGGTTGCCTTTCAAATGATATAGCTTATGTAGGAACCCATTTTTGTGTAAGTCCCCCCATTTCCTTGAGTTGTCTACTAGCGTGACCTAATCATCCTTATGGGCCTAATCATTTTTCCTCATCCATTAGTGGACTGAGAAACCAAATTAAATATGAAACCTACATTTCTTACCATCATCAAGATATGTAGGGTTTCTCCCCGGGACTCAATCATGGATGCCTAATGCCTCTGTTCCCATATATATTACCTTTCTATATGGAAATAAACTATACAAGTTTAACAAGCTATGTGGGTTTTGTTTTTGGCAATAACTTGGATAAGTAGGACACCACAAAATGGATCAATCCCATCGTCTTAATATAAACTTCATTCATACATGAAATTAAATTTTGAAGTGTCTGGTTATAGGGCTTTAGCACATAAGTAGAATATTGTTACTAGAAGATAGATGCAGAACCTTGGATACATACAAATGGATTCACTAATAGGATCCCCTTCATCTACACAGAAAAAGATTCTTAACCAATTTTTATTTTGTTAGGGTCAGTAGTCCTTTATCAGGATTAGGGAGAGATACATAAACACATCTTAAAACTATAAGAGTGTCCCATAGTTGGACACAATTATCCCAAAAAATGGTGTGATGAAACCGACCTCCAATCCTCTAGACCAATGTGAGTCCCTATGTACCATCACACCTGAAAACCTTGAGGAACACCTACCTAT
Source organism: Viscum album (assembly GCA_963277665.1). Classification (NCBI taxonomy): domain Eukaryota; kingdom Viridiplantae; phylum Streptophyta; class Magnoliopsida; order Santalales; family Viscaceae; genus Viscum; species Viscum album. The sequence goes on from OY728167.1 coordinate 969,188,498, forward strand.
TAGAAGAAGATCTGTACCCAGTTATAGATGGGGTATCAATTGGGATTTTCCATTATGAAATACAATTGTAACCTGGTGTTAATGATTGTGCATGAAATAAACCCCTATAATTCAACAATCAGGCCACACCAAACCACCCTTTATGAGGGTTCCCCATTGAATATTCTCTAAATAAAAAGATTAATGAGGTATATTATTGAAATAAGAATTGGAGTGTTAGTCATAAATATGATCCTTGAAAAATGATTTAAGATAATAACAAAAAAACGTGGAAATGTTGAAACAACCTAAAACATGACATTATAAACATAATCCAAGGAAAAATATCTTGGTTACATAACATAATGTTATTAAGATAGCCTCTCTTGAACAAAACATGGTATCTCATTATATTGAATCACCTCCACTGTATTTGAGTACTATATAATTATAGTTCCACTCATCATAATTCATATCATGCACACAAATAAGTATTCTATATAGATCATTCAACAGAAGGATGTATTTCATCACTTTTGATCCAAAAATTAAGGAGTTTGGGTTACATAAATGATTTTCCACAAAAAATTATGTATAGTTATAAATAGGTGAATATAGTTTAGTATATGTGGGTATGGGTATTCATGATAAAAATGTTTGGCATGAAAAATCAGAGTATAATTATTGCTGCATAATAAGGGGTACATAAAGATTCATTTGGATTAATGCGAGTGAAATGGGTATATAATCAATTGGACATTATTTGGAAAGTAAGTGGGATTATTAAAAACACATCCCAACATGAAAAATTGTATATCAAAAGGCATAATATAATGTATGATCTTTATTATATATGAGATTGAGAGAATCCCTTACCTTGAGAGGTTGATTCTAAAAGCTTATGTGGAGAATATTAAGATATTGGGGGAAGATTGGGAGTGGTACATAGAGGGAATGTCTTAATTACCACATCTATAAGGGTTTCTATTGATCAATAATGGGAGGGTGGGTGATGATTCTTAAGAAATTATAGGGAAATTTATTATTAATTTATAAACATTGGTTTTGGAGTCTATATATTGAAAGATTTAAAAGAAAAAAAATCTTCCCATGGATTTTCTCATGTTTTCTACAAAAGGGGGTTGATTTTAAATATTATATATGTTTAGAAAGTGAACTCATTAAAATAATACCCAATGAAATGTGCAAGTGAGTATTGATTGTAATGAATTATTTTTAATACTGTAATATATAATGAAGGTTTTAGAGGATTCATTAAGGGTTCATAAAATTAATCAACTAACGTCAAAATAATTATTTTGAAGGGGAAACATAATTTTGTTATTTCATACACTTTAAATTATTTATGACATTAAATTTCAGGTTTTTTGATATCATAATAGAAATCATTTATTTATACCATATTCAAATTTTTACCAAACAAAATAATAACGTCAAAAATTTATAAAAAAACATAATTAGATAATTTTAACATGATAAATTCAAGAATATTATTTATTTTATCAAAAAATTATATAAAAATGATAGTTTATACTTTAAAAAATATATTTATTAAAAAATATGTGTTTTAATGAAAATAATAGTTTTCTTGACCCATATAAAAAATACATTTGAAATCATAAAATTATATTATCATTTATATTAATATAAATATCATATTATAAGAATATTTAATTAAAATAAAATTTATTAAGAATGTTATTTAATTAATTAGTAATTGTATCCTTATTGAATCTATATATTTCCAAAAATTACTATTTGAGTTTTATCAAATCAAAATCTAATATTTGTCAGACTCATTATTTAATAATATATAAAGTAATACAAAATGGGAATATAAAAATATTTATTTAATTAAAAAGAAAACTTAAAATTCACACTATTAGGGTCTACATACATATCCTATAATTACACTAGTGTTTTTTCAAAGGGTAAGGTATGAAATGTTGACACGTTATTAGGGTGGTTTGGCTAACATAGTTTCAGATGTGATCTTAATAAGAGTTAACGTATCTAGTAAATAGATTCAATCATGATTTAGGTTTTTAATTTATGATTAGGATTTATCATTATAAAAGTCCAGTGATTCCATCTCCTTCAAAATCTATGATTACTAGTCTTCATTGTGTATGATCTAGGTGGATGAGTCAATCAATTCTCCAATTTTTTTCAATTATACTTTATCACAAACCATGATATATACTAATCTTAATTTTCATTTTATAGATGGTATATTATCAATGGTTATAATGGTTATTGGTTTTAAAAATTAAAAAGGTTATAACTTATAATGGTAAAAATGAAAAATGTAATGAATATTTTTGAAATAATTTCATTACATACTAAGGAATTTTTCATTTGAATGGAGAATTTTATTAATAAATATTTGTGCCATTATAGTGTGCCTCCCTATAGATCCCCTTTCTACCTCACATGGTTAACTATGGAAAATATATGTTTTACCCTAACCAATAACCAACCATGCAATCTCTAAAACCCTTCCAAAATATTATTCAAACCATTAGAAACATCCCAAACCAATACCAAAATTTTCATTACATAATAATACACTGTAAATTATATTATATATTGAATTAGGACACATAATATGATTTTAATCATAAGAATGATGGATTATAGTATATTCTAGAAAAAATATTATTTTTGAAGACCAAAATAATGATTTCCCATTCCGAAGACTCATACATACCTAATTATGCTAATAAAAATATGTAATGAATATATATGTCAATAATAGTTAATGATTCACATCAATATATTCTATAGTTATACCATTTGAAACATATTAATCAATAACAGCATGATTCTAGACACCTACTGTAATACCCCAAGCTTCCACAATACGCTTCTCTTTGAATAATATAATAACATGTGTTGTACGCAACTTCGAGTTCTAACACACCACAACCAATCAATATAGTCATTATGAATAGTATTACCCATTTTTTGAAATTTTATAAATTTTAACCTTCAAAATGGACTTCGTTTTTGGATTCGGAATATCGAAATTAGCTTAGGGTGAATTTTTGGTATATTTCTGAAAACTTTCAATTTTGGATGAATAGTGAAAAACACTAAGTTATAGTATAAAACCAAATTTTTATTTAAATAATTATTTATTTTATTTAAATTTATTTTATATAAAAATAGATACATAATACCTATATAAGTTCAATGTTATTCATTGGATTCAGTTTATAATAATTTTAGATATATAAAAAGTTTATTGAACTTTTTACAGTTTTTTATCCATCTACTATGACCATTTGTAATTTTACATAAAACATAATTTTACCACATTTGTGAGTTTAAATTAAGAAATCTGAGAGAAATGGTTGATATCATTAAGTATAATGTGGTTTAATATGATGAAAATATTTTTTTGGTGAATAGTAACTTATGCCTTTTATTTACCACGGTTAAAAGTAAATAGTGTAATTAAGGGTAAAAATGATATTATTATTACCCTACCACATGTACTAATTTTATTTTATAAGTTTAATTTGACACAAATAAACCTTATTAATAAAATATAATCCTCTTTGATTCACATGTATTAGATTAGGACCTTTGTTATTATTTTATTAAAAGAATGGTTAAAAAAGTTAAATCAATGTTTAATAACTAAAAGATGTTTAATATAGGGTTATATATAATATAAATTAGATTATTAATATTAAATATACAGAAAATAATATTTCATACATAATTGTATTTTATTTATAATTTAGACATTAAATAAATAAATTTATTTATGACAATATGATGATGCAGTAATTACCGTATTAATGAAAGATTAAAATAATTGATATTATAAATATCCAAATAAATGTAATTTGAGAATTTTTATAAATTACAGTAATTTTATAGGTTAATATTACATGTTAGGGTTGTTTAGATGAATTTTTTTCGAAGTAATAATGCTGTTATGAATTTAGAAAAAACATAATACCAAATAGTGTCAAAATTGACATAAAAGAGTTTTTAAAACAAATATTATATTATTAATTGATATTCTATTCATAAAAATCTATGGTTCTGACAAAATACTTATATAATTATAGTAGTATCATTAATAAACCACTTGGGGTTCGATTGAAAGTATATTGTAAGTTTATTGACCATATAATATAAAAATACAATGATACATGGTAAATGTCAAACTATTTAACTAAGAGTTGAATCTAAAGGATAAAGTTAATATATTGACCCAAACCTATATAAAACCAATTATTTGAGTGGTTTTCGACCCATTCCCACCTTATACATTAAATAATTTATTTTTGAGCAATTATAAATAGAAAAATATTTATTTATAATATAATATTTCTAGCTTTTCCTAAGGTTCCCCTCTCCCCTCTTATAAAAGGGAACATCTCTTTCTCTCTAATTCAAACCTTCAAAGCCATTTGGAACTGCAAAAACCTACCCAAATACCCTCTCAAATTTCCTCCCTTAATCTTGGAGTCCTTCATTTAGTCATAATTCCATCTTAAGCTTCCATTTTGATCAAATCCAAAGGAAGAACCTGAATAAACGATAAATATTTCATCACCTCTTTCAAGTTCCTTTCTTCTTCCACTTAATCTTTCTTTGTTGTTTATGTCATAAAACAATAACTCCAATATCATCTATATACTGTGGTTTTATTATAAATATGGTACAACCATATTCATTATTCTATCCATCCTTTGAATGACATGTCACCATACGTGCGTGCGTAGGGTTTACAGTCTCCACGTCGTGGTGTAATTGTTATTCAATACATTATTATTTGGATGTGTATAATAATGATGTTTAATTGATTTAAATAATAAATATAACATTATAATAATTATTTATATATGATATATCATCCAATTATATATTATTTCAAAATCAAAATAATGATATTGTTGCTCGTGTGTACGTACGGATTATCGTCTCCAGGAACGCGATGAGATTCATTCCCCATCATATCCATTCAAGACTGATTCTTATTAGATGATTAAAAATAATATTTAAAGACGTAATATCACTATTAATATGAATAAGATACACCATATCCATACAAACATTAGTTAGGTAAAAAAACATATAAAGGAAAACGAATCAGTTAACACCTGAAACGAAGATAATACTAAGATATTATTAACAAAGAAATGTTAAAAGATCATATATGATATCATATTAATGTATATGAATCTTGTATAATTTAATAAAAATTATTTCAGCATTATACAGGAGCTTAAACTACCCTCGATCAATGAAAATTACTAGGTAAGGGTTAATTCCACAATTTCATTATTATCCGAGGTTGTTTTTATGTAAGTATCCACTGAGACCTCTTTATCTTCCACATCCATGTTTCTTAAAAATTTATTCCAATACATTTTTACTATTTACTAGACTATGGGTTAAATTCATTTATACCCTTGTTTGACTTTTTATAAAATGGTTTGAAATGAATCATTCCATTATTTTCTAAACAAGGTACTTTATGACCTTTTCGACAAAATTAATATAAGAATATGTTTTTAACTTTTATGGCAGGTGTGGCTATTTTCCACCATTATAACATAATCGAAGCATCCCTTAATAGCAGATAAGAATATTTTAAAAATAAATGTTTTCTTAAATTATTTCAAAATAGAAAGAGATATTTCTCTAAAAATGGTTTTGATTTCATCTATGTCAACATCTTTGGATGGATTTTAAGTTTATTTAAAGTTGATTTATTATGATACAAAACTTACATATTGTATGGAAGGTTTTGTAATATGATTGACTATTTATGTGTTATTTTTAAACCATTCATGGTTTACAGATAAATTATTGACATTTCATATGCTGGTTTTAATACGAGTATTTATGTTATGTTTAAACCTTTTCATATGAAGAATTCATTGGACTTAGTAAGTGATGGGTGGAACCCGCAATAGATCCTCGATGCATCGGTAGGTCTCATGAGACAAACTGGTTTCTTGGAACAAGGCCTTGACAAAATCATATTTTTAGTGTTGGCACAAGGCCTTGACTATGTTTTTAGCAAGTCTGGAATTACGCATTGAATCATTATGAAAGTGGCTATTGATATTGCATGTGATTATTCGACTAGTAGAATATCCATGTGAGTAAGTAAATGGCATTATTTTGAATTATATTTTCCATATTATCATGAAGTTTATGTTGAAAAGGATTTTGTTTAGATTTATAAATTTCCTTAAATGTTTAGGTTTATTTATTAAAGTTTCCACTATATTGTTATCCTTACTAAGAATTTGATCTCACCCCTTTTTATGTTTTATTTTTCCCAGGATGTGAAAAAGTATATTATGAATGACCTTCATGGATAGTATATGAGATTTAGTGTTTTCTATGGAAACAATGTTGTTTGAGTTTACTATTTGATGATGTAATGTAAACCATATGAATGTATCTAGTACTTTCAAGGATACTAAACTAATTGGTCTTTCGGGACATGATCTTTGGTGATCATGCCAATGATACATAATAATGCACCGACTATGGGTAACTGGGTTCGGGGCGTTACAGTTGTTATTTGAGGGAGGTTTAGTACAAACCATGGAAACTAGATTTAGATAACCTCTAATTAGAGAACATAGCCCTAAGATAGACTTTGAGGATTAGTGTAGAATACCATCATAGAATTTTGGTATTATAATGATTTTGTGAGTTTTCCAAGAAATAAATCCATCTCTAGATATTAGCATGTAGTGTCGGCTCTAGCACATATGTACCTAGTGGTAAAACCTGAAACACCGCTTTGAGCTAGACTAGAATGGGAACTGGTGCACGATAACGGGCCTTACTGCACTCTTGGTTATGACACTCCTGGGGGATATGCTTAGGACAATTATGATTTTATTTACAAACCAATATGAAGGATTTATGAGTATATACTTCCACGAAGAAACCATTTTTATGATTATAGATTATATCAATAAACTATTCAATTTATGTTAAGTGTTTTACACGTTTGGATTTATGTATTTGTGATTCGTAAAATAATATAGTTTATGCCATTGTTTAGAAATGGCATAAAGTGGAAGGAATAGAAACTGTATCAATGAACACACTCCATTTAGGGATTTTCCTCCTACTATAGATAATTATAGTGGAGCTGGTAATGAAACTAGTGCTGATTAGCAAATCACCATACTGGGACAACTTACTCAGGTTATGAATAATAAATTTATTCGTATGGAGCACCCTGATCCGTAGAGTAGAGGATCAATGTTAGATCGCTTCATGAGTCAATAACCACAAACATTAAATGAGGGAACAAATACAGTAGTAGCTGAACAATGGATATATTCCTTAGAGAAAATATTCCATGCCTTGGGGAGTAGAGAAATGGAAAAAGTTGTCATGGCAGTTTACCGTCTCACTAGAGATGCTAATCAATGGTGGTAATTGATTCAAAACAAAAAGGAAGATGATGAAGTATCAAATATGGAATGGGGGGAGTTTAAAGAAGTTTTCGTAGAAAAATACTTTCCTCGTGACCATCGAGTGGATATGGAAATACAATTTCTGAGTCTGAGGAAAAAGGAGGATGCTATTATTGCAAAGTATGAAGCTAAATTTACAAGGTTAGCGAGGCATGCTGCAGATTATATACATAACCCAATATATAAGACTGATCGTTTTTATGATGGTTTAAAAACATTTCTCTATCGATAATTAGTCTCAAAATCTTTCTCGTCGTACGAATATATTTTCTCATGTGAAATCAAGACATAAAAAGAATTCTCTATTTCTTACAACTTTAAAGCAAAGAAAGAGAAGAAGAGATATGTTGAACACTCTAGAAATGGAAATAAGGGGAATAAAAGAAAATCTAAATATCCATCCTGCAGTAAATGTGGGAAGAAGCACTCTAGTACATGGCTGAAGGGAATATGAGTCTATTACAAGTGTGGTGAAGAAGGCCACCAAGCTCGTGATTGCAAGGGGAAGAAAGAGGATGTCGATGTCGAATGCTATAATTGTTGAAAAAGGGGTAATTGTGAAAATGAATGTACTATGTGTCAAAGAAACATACTTTAGAAAAGTCCAAGGGAACATATCCAAGCTTATACTATCAGTACTGTTGAGGTTGAAGCTCCGAAAGACGTAGTAGTATGTAATTTAATTGTTTCCTCATGTTTAGAAAATTCTTTATTTGATTTTGGATCATCGCATTGTTTCATATCTTCCAAATTTTCTATGAAAATTAAATATTTTAAATTTAATTTAACAAGGGATTTGTTAGTCAAAACTCTTATGTGAAGTATCATTGCAACATAGTTTTGTGAATTGGTCCCCATTAGGGCATATAAATGTTCTATATCTGTTGATCTCATCGTCATACCCATGATTGAATTTGATAAAATCCACGGTATGGATTGGCTTTTGGACCATGATGCAAAACTTTATTGTATGAAAAAGGAGGTTACTATGTTTGATGACGATGATGAAGAATAACTTATCTTTAGAGAAGAATCATCACCACCTAATTCTTTTCTAGATCAACCCCTAGTAGCTGAACTAAATTCAATTATTGGAGAGGAGGAGAATTAAATAACTATGGGTGAGGAAAAGAATGTTCGAATAGAGGATGTACCTATTGTTCAAGAGTATGTTGACATATTTCCATAGGATTTACCTGGACATCCTTCAGAAAGAGAAATTGAGTTTTCCATGGATTCAATTCCTGGTTCAAGGACCATATCAAAGACCCCTTATAGAATGGCCATTAAAGAATTTGAGAACCTAAAGAAATAACTAGAGGAATTGAGTAATAAGGGATTTATTCTCCCTAGTGTTTCTACAAGGGGAGCCCCTATCCTTTATTTTAAGTTGAAAGATGGATCTATGAGGTTGTGCATTGACTATAGGGAGATCAATGCTATAACAATAAAGAACATGTATCCCCTACCTCGCATTGATGATTTATTTGACCAACTGCATGGAGCTCAATACTTTTCAAAGATTAAACTTCGATATGAATATCATCAGTTGTGTGTGAAGAAGGAAGACATTCTGAAAACAACATTTTAAACCAGGTATGGGCATTACGAGTTTACAGTAATGCCTTTTGGATTGATTAATGCACCATCTTTCTTCATTGATCTAATGAATAGAGATTTCAAGGAATATCATGATGGATTTGTAGTAGTATTTATTGATGATATCTTGATATAATACAAAAGTTACAAAGATCATGAAAATCACCTACGCATTATCCTAAAGACTTTTAGATAAAATGAATTATATGAGAAGTTTAGAAAGTGTGAATTCTGACATCAAGAGATTTCATTTCTTGGACATATCTTCTATAAGGATGGAATATTTGTTGATCCTTCTAAGACAAGAGCAGTCCATGAAAGGCCAGCACTAACAAATAAAATAGAGGTATGCAATTTTATTAGTTTAGCAGGTTATTTTTGATTTTTTGTCCAGAATTTTACTCGGTTGGCTAAACCATTAACAAATCTCACCCAAAAGGGGGTTAAATCAATTTGGAAAAAAGATTGTGAAGAATGTTTGAAGAATTTAATAAAATATTAGTCAATGATCCTATCTTGACTCTAAATTCAAAGAATTATGGGTTTGTTGTTTATAGTGATGGTTAAAAGAAAAGAATAGGTTTTGTCCTTATGCATTATGATAGTGTTATTTTCTATGTATCACGACAGCTAAAAATTCATGAGAAAAATAATCCTACTCATTATCTTGAGTTAGCAGCTGTAATCTTAGCTTTGAAGATGTGGAGACATTATCTCTATAGTGAAAAATGTGAGATTTATACTTATCACAAGAGTTTTAAGTATATTTTCTCAAAAAAAGAACTCAATATGAGGCAAAGGCGATGGCATGAACTACTCAAGGATAATGATTGCAAGATACACTACCACACAAGGATGGAAAATTAGGTGGCAGATTCTTTGAGCAGAAAAGATCATGGAGTTTTGAACAAGATGGGAGTTGAAAGGGATCCTATTTTTAGGGATCTAGTAAAGATGGATATGGGAATAACCATGGATGTTGAAACATAAATACTTTTTAAAATGGTTGCCAAACCATCATTCCTATAAATGATAAAGAGTTCTCAAACCGATGATGAAGAGTTTCAAAAGAATATTAAGCTGTTAATGATTGGTGATTGATTGACTTTGTGTATGATGATTGAATTCTAAAATTTGGGAAGAGGTTTTTTTTCCCAATATACCTGATGTCAAAAAACAATTGTTGGATGATGCTCATAGTTCAAATTTCTCTATACACCATGGTAGCACTAAGATGTATAAGGATTTAAGGGAACATTTTTTATGGGACAACATGAAGAAGGAGATTGCTGATTTTGTATCAAGATGTATGGTTTGTCAACAAGTGAAAGCTAGAAGGCAACAACCTAGAAGAGTCATGCAACATCTTCTCATACCTGAGTGGAAACGGGATGATATCACGATGGACTTTGTCGTGGGGCTACCAAAGACTCCCAGATAGAACTATGAAATATGGGTCATTGGTGATCATCTTACCAAGTCATCACATTTTCTTGCTATAAGAGAAGATTTACCACTTGAGCATTTGGCTTGACTATATATTAATGAAGTTGTAAGAATTAATGGAATACCACTATCGATTGTTTTTTATCGCGATCCCTATTTTACATAAAGATTCTGGAAAAGTCTTCAGAATTCCCTGGATACTGAACTTCATTTGAGCACTTCCTACCACCCTTAAACTTATGGACAATCAAAACCGACTATTCAAACCTTAGAAGACATGTTGATATCATTCTCACACGAGTTTCAAGGTATGTTGGATCAATATTTACCTCTGATAGAATTTTTCTATAACAATAGATTCCATTCAAGTATTTATATGGAACGATATGAAGCATTATACAAAAAGAGATGTCACAGACCAACCTGTGGGGATGATGTTGGTGAAAGAAAAAATCTTAGGCCTAGAACTTGTTGAGGAAACGCTGGAAAAGGTGAAGGTAATCCAAACCCACATAAAATCAGCTCAATGTAGGAAGAAGAGCTATGCCGATAACCGAAGGAAGGATTTTGAATTTTAGGTAGGAAGTCATATTTTATTGAAGGCATCATCATGGAAGGGTGTAATATGTTTCTGTAAGAAGGTAATATTAAGTCCCAGGTATATCAGACCTTTTGAAATTCTAGAACGAATTGGGGTTATAGATTACTGTTTGGAAAAGCCATGAAGTCTCTCTAAAGTTCACGATTTATTCCATGTATCACTGTTTAGAAAATAGAAGCCATGCCCTACACATGTACACACCTATGAGGAATTAGAACTGGAACCTGTTCTGTCTTATTGCAACGATTCAGTCAAGATTCTTGATACAAGATAACAAGTGTTGAGAAACCGAATAACATGTCTGGTAAAAGTTCTATGGAGAAACCATAAGACGGAAGAGACAATGTGGTAACCTGTGGAACTTATGATGAAGAACCACATGAGTCTTTTTACTCTGTAATATTCTAGAAATTTTGAAGATGAAATTATTTGTAAGAGGGGAGATGTAACACCTCATGCTTCCACGGTATGATTCTCTTTGAATAATACAATAGCGTCTGTTGTACGCAACTTCAAGTTCTAGCACACCACAACCAATAAAACTAGCCGTTATGAATAGTAATACCCACTTTTTGAAATTTAATAAATTTTATCTTTCAAAATGGACTTTCTTTTCGGATTCGGAATATCAAAATTAGCTTAGGGTGGATTTTTTGTATTTTTCGGAAAACATTCGATTTTTGATGAATAGTGAAAACACTGAGTTATAGTTTAAAACCAAATTTTTATTTAAATAATTATTTATTTAATTTATATTTATTTTAGGTCAAAATAGATATATAATACTTATATAAGTTAAATGTAATTCATTAAAGACAGTTTATAATAATTTTAGATATTTAAAAATTTTATTGAACATTTTACCGTATTCCCACCTCCTAAGAGCATTTAAAAATGTACATAAAACATTATTTTACCACTTATGTGAGTTGAATTTCAAAAATCCTAGAAAAACGGTTGATATCAATAAGTAAAATGTGTTCCAATAAGATGAAAATAATTTTTGGTGAATATTAACTTTTTACTTTTATTTACCACGGTTAAAAGTAAATAGGGTAATTAAGGGTAAAAATGATATTATTATTACCCTAAAACATATCTTAATTTTACTGTATAAGTATAATTCGACCAGAAAAAACCTTATAAATAAAATGATAACCTCTTTGGTTGACATGGATTAGATTAGAACATTTTTTATTATTTTATTTAAAGAAGAGTTAAAAGATTTAAAATCAATGTTTAATAACTAAAACATTTTTAATATAGGGGTATATATAAAATAAATTAGATTATAAATATAAATTATAAATATAAAAGGATTTCCTACATAATGGTATTTTATTCATAATTTTTAAACATTAAATTATTTATTTTATTTATGGCACAATGATGATGCAGTAATTACCGTATTAATGAAAGATTAAAATAATTGTTATGATTAATATTAAAATAAATGTAATTTGAGACTTTTTATCAATAAAAATAAAATTATAAGTTAATATGACATGTTAGGGACAGTTATATAAATTGTTTTTAAGTAATAATGCTGTTATAAATTTATAAAAAACAAAATAACAAATAGTGTCAAAATTGACATAAAAGTGTTTTTAAATCAAATATTATATTATTAACGGATATTCTATTCCTAAAAATATAAGGATCAAACAAAATACTTATATAATGATATTTTTATTATTAATGAAGTATTTGGGTTTCTATTACAAGTATATAGTATGTTTATTCACCATATAATATAAAAATAAAAAGAGACATGGTAAATGTCAAACTTTTTAACTAAGAGTTAAATGTAAAAGATAAAGTGAATATAGTGACCCAAACCTGTCTAAATCCTATTTTTTAGTGGTTTTTTAACCATCCCAACCTTATCCTTTAAATAATTCTATTTGGAGCCATTATAAACTAAAAATAATTTTATTATAAAATAATATTTCTAGCTCTTCCAAAGGTGCCCCTCACCCCTCTTATGAAAGGTCATTTCCCCTTCTCTCTAATTCACACATTCAAAGCCATTTGTCTCGACCAAAGCCTTCCCAAATACCCTCGAAACTGTCCTGAATTCATCCTAGAGGTCTTCTTGTAGTCATAAATCCAACTTATGGAGCCCTTTTGATCAAATCAAAAGAAAGAACCCGAGGAAGAGGTAAATATTTCATCACCTCTTTCAAGTTCCTTTCTTCTTCCACTTCCTCTTTCTTTGTTATTTCTATTATAAAATAATAACTCCTGTATATTCTATATACTGTGATGTAATTATAAATATAGTACAACCATATTCATTATTCTATCCATCCTTTGAATGACATGTCACCATACGTGCGTGCGTACGACTTACCGTCTCCACGCCGTGGTGTAATTGTTATTCAATACATTATAATTTGTATGGGTATAATAATTATGTGTAATTGATGAAAATAATAAATATAACATGATTAATGATTCTGTATATATGATATACAATGCAATTATCTATTATTTTAAAATCAAAATAATGATATTGTCGCTCGTGCGTATGTATGGATTACCGTCTCCACGAACGCGATGTGATTCATTCCCAATAGTATCCATTCTAGACTAATTTTCATTAGATGAGTAAAAATAATATTTAAAGACTTAATATCATTATGAATATGATTTATATACATCTTATCCATAACAAAATTACTTACATAACAAAATCATATAAAGGAAAATTAATTAGTTAACACCTGAAATGACGATAATACTAAGATATTATTAACAAAGCAATGTCAAAAGATCATATATGATATCATATTAGTGTATATGATTCTTGTATAATTTAATAACAATTATTTCACCATTATACTTGAGGGTAACCTACCCTCGAACACGGAAAAGTACAAGGTAAGGGTTAATTTCACAATCTCTTTATAATCCTTGGTTGTTTTTACGTAAGTATCTACTGGGACCTCTTTATCATCCACATCCATGTTTCTTGAAAATGTATTACAAAACATTTTTACTATTTACTAGACTATGAGTTAAATTTATTTATACCCTTTTTTTGAATTTTTAGAAATATTTTTGAATGGAATCTTTTTGTCATTTTCCAAACAAGGTAATTTATGACCTTTTCGACAAAATTAAGGTAAGAATGTGTTTTTAAAATATACAGTGGGTGCGGCAATTTTACTCCATTATAACATTGTCAAAGATTCCATTACAAGAATATAATAATATTTTCGAAATAAATTTTTGCTTAAATGAGTTCAAAATAGAAAGAGAAATCTCTCTAAAAAAGGTTTTGATTTCATCTATGTTAGCATCCTTTGATAGATTTTAAGCTCATTTGAATTTGATTTATTATGATACAAAACATCCTTATTGTATTGAAGGTTTTTTGATATGTTTGAATGTGGATGTGTTATTTTTACACCATTCATGTTTTATGGATAATGTATTGTCATTTCGTATGCTAGTTTTAACACGAATGTTTATGTCATGTATAAACATTTTCATATGAGGAATGAATTGGACTTAGTAAGTGACTGGTGGAGCCCGCTATAGCTCCTCGATGCATCGGTAGGTCTCATGAGAAAAACTAGTGTCTTGGAACATGACTTTGAAAAAATCTTATTTTTATTCTTGGCACAAGGCCTTGACTATGTGGTTATGAAGATTGGCATTATGCATTCCATCATTATGAAAGGGGCTATTGATATTGCATGTGATTATTCGACTAGTATAATATCCATGTGGGTAAGTAAATGGAATGATTTTTATTTTTATTTTCCATATTATGATGAATTTTATGTTGAAAAGGCTTTTGTTTTAGTGTTATACTTTGCCTTAAATGTTTATTCTAATTTATGAAAGTTTCTGCTATATTGTTATCCTTACGGAGCATCTGAGCTCACCTATTTCTATGTGTTAATTTTTCTAGGATGCGAATAAGTATATTATGACCGACTTGCAGGGATATTCTATGGGATCTTAGTGTTGTCTATGGAAACAATGTTGTTGTTGTTTTCCATTTTATGATATAATGTAAACCTTGTGAATGTATATAGTACTTTCAAGGCTACTAAACTAATCGGTCTTTCGGGACATGATCTTTTGTGATCATGCCAATGATACGTAATAATTCACTGACTCTAGGTAACTAGGGTTGTGGTGTTACACCTACAATATATATTCAAGACCATACCTCTAGAGTTGAAATATATGAAATAGTCATACATATCCAAATTAGGAGGGAAATATTTTTATATAGGTATCCTGACTAATGCTCTCTAAAATATGAATGTTACCAATGGACCCTAATGACAAATATGATTTCCTTCCTAAATAAATGCAATCTAGTACTGATAAAACCCATAATAATTAATGATTTACTATGGGTAAGAGTAATGTAAAATAATAAGAAATATTGTAAAAAATATATCAGCATAAAATATTATATAATGCATTAATTTTGTCCATAAAGAATCTGATGAATACCCAATGATGGAATAAATTTTTCCATATGAGAGTTTATGTAAATTAATACTCTATTCATTTATACAACATTTTATATATAAAATTTATCAAAATATTATACTGAATCCATCCCCATCTATAGTTTAAATAAAATGGACAGGCTCAATGATTTAGTCATGTACCACCTCAATGACATCATGCTTATAAATACGTGAAAATTCTATTCCCATTATAATTCACTAAAAATGATAGAAAGGTTTATGTAATAGTATTAAATATCCACATATTTGTGTTCGACAGTTTCTACGTTGTGTACCATCCCAAATTAAAATGAAAATCCCACACAAAACTATATAGACACTAGGTGAATCTAAAATTTAATATCCAAATTTCAGAGTGAATTTTAATTCTATCACTACCTAGTGATGACTCCTCGCTGTTGGGATTTCACTTAAATATAACAATATTTAATGTCTTTAAATTTACAAACTTGTACATGGTCACCTGAATCAAGAAATTAAATCCACCCAATAAAAAACCATAACATTATTCACATCATTATGAACAAAATTCATATTATTGATTTATCCGATAAATAATCAATTATACAATATTTGAATCACCTTTCATTAAAAAAATTCCGATTTAAGACCTAAAATACCAAATTAATCATGATTTCTCAGACCTTGAAAGAAATGTACATAGTGAGAGTAGAAATGATATGACATGAAGAAGAAATAAGAAATAACTCACTAAGTGCAGTGGTTAAGATTTCATTAGGAATCAATGAAAATGGATCATTCATTTATAATGATATGGACATGACCATATACTCATCCATAACCAAGAAAAATTCAAGGGGGGTTTTTCCATCATAAAAAAATCCCAAATAACTCTATTTACCATGAAATTATACATGGGTTGGTTTCAAAAATGGAAGTTGAACCTTATTTCCCAATTACCCCAACTGAACCAATAGTCTACATTGTTAAGATGGAAACTAATAGATATAGATTCCTTATATTCCCATGAATACTTTTCTCCAACCATATTTAAGTCCTATCTACATGAAAAATGTGAACTAATCCATCAAATGTTTATTTGTTGAATCATTTAGTGTAGAAATAAATATGACATGAAAATATAGCAACCAGTTTTATCCCAGATCAATTTAATGATACATATAAGCAATGTAAATGCACCAAATCAAGACCATGTTAGTGGTAATTGAGCATGGTAAACTATTTAAATCCTAGAATATCATGTAACCAATGAGGTATCACAATGATCATCCCATGATATATCATTTCCATATAAAATCACTAATGTCACATTATTTCATTTCTACCTTCAAAAAAGAACATCTAGGCTTATTAGAACAATAACAAAAATTGGTACACAAGAATAACTAGCACTAAAATAATAGAAGTATAACTAGAATGAAAACCTTAACTCGCCCATAAAGTTTTCCCTAGAAAATATCAATCCACGTCATTCAATAAAATATTATTCTCTACTATCCTTTCAGTCAATCTAAAATAGGGTAGTCAAACATAAATTCCCCACACTATTACATTCCCATAAACCACATGAAAAATATCAATCTCCCAAAACAAATTCATTGTTATGATTAATAATTTATCTTCCAAATAACAAATTTTATATGATGTTTTTAAAATCTATACACCAATAAAAATTAGTCAAACATTATTTTCTTAAAATTATCTATAAAATAGGTAGGTATCAATGATATATTTATAAAAACATTCCAAAAACAATAAAATTTAAGATTTCAAAACAATAAAATTGTTTCAATTTAGTAGTTTCCCCAAGGTATATTTATATAATGGGTTAAAATATATTGTCAATCCAAAAAAATATAAACATCTTCATTATACATTTTGGATAATCTTTTTGAATTACATCCATTAAATAAAGAATTTATTTATAAAACCAAACCTACATATTAAATTCTTTAATTTGGAAACCACTTTCTCGATAAAAACGTGTCATCAAGAACAAGTTTACATAAGAAACCCCTAATATGTCATGTGGACACAAATAGAAAACAATTGAAAATTTAGAATATATTATTTCATATTATTGAAAAGTTACTATACTAATTATTTGCACATTATCAATATATAATTTTAATATAATAACTAATTATGTCATGTATTATGGAATTCTAAAAAAGATTTATTTATTTCTTACTAGGATGAAAATAATGTTTTGTGAAACACATTATAATGTATTATTTTATTTCATGATGCTCAAATATTAAACATCGTATGAAATAAAATTTCATTACCAAATACGAACTCTCAATTAATACATAAATTTAACAACCACATTTAATATATGCTAGATTTTAGTATACTATAATGGAAAATAATATCATCATAAGGGTGATTTTGAAATATTAATCCTCACCATAGGCTATTCCTTTTTACCATTGTTCCATTTTACATGTGCTACAACCCATTATAGTTGAAATTGTAGATTAAAATGATAAATAATATAATATGAAATATATTATTCATCGTAATGTGCTTGAAAATAATTAAATTTTTTTCACATTCCAATAAAATTCATGTTTAATTATAGTCACTATTCATTATAAATTAAAATTTTTATGATTAATTCATTTCATAGACTTCCATGAGAACATTCAATTTTATGGTAAAACAATTTATGATATCATCTTAACTATTTTTATACAATATATAAAAAATAAATTATTAAAAAATAAATATAGAGAACAAGGAAATATATATTTGAGTGCTCATTTTGAAATTGTAAACATTCACTTAAAATTTAGTATATTTTAATTATCATTTAATTAATTAATTTTTATTATAAATAGTACCCATTTATGTTTTAGTCCCATACCAATTTCATGTTTATCTATGAAAAAAATATAAAGAAGTGAAAAAAGACAAATCAATGCTAGCATATGTCAACACACAACATAAAACCAAGACATATTTTACCATGTTCTTAAAACTATTAGATAGAAATTAGTTTATCCCTAAAAAGAAATTAATATTTCCAGAACAAACTATTAAAATATCAATTAATATTGTATAAAATAATTATCAAATGAATAATGAAATTTATGTTGTAAGACCATTTAATAATGCATGATATACAACGATGATTGGAAACCCATTAATAATGAGGTGAAAACAAGGAAAATATTTTTTAACAAAACATTTAGTACTTGAACCACCCTGGAAACATGATCTTATGTATATAAAGGCTAGATATTCATTTTTATAATATAATTTCAAGACTTAACACATCTTATATTTAATAGAACCAACCTTATTGATGGATTATATGACACTATACAATTTTTACCATTGATAACTCAACCCATTAACTTGAGAAGAAACAGATTGAAACTAACATTAAGTGAAATACATCAGAGACCAAAGGTTGTAAATAAATCTTAATTATGACACCAAATCATGGGGGTAGATTTTCACATACATAAATAATGACCATTAAGAGGTATTTCTATTATAACATATATATAATACCTGGACCATTTCATGAAAAAATCAAATAATTAATATGAATTATAAATAATCAGAGTGATGTTAAAATAGTGTATATCAATAAGAATTTATGAAAAAAGAAAACTAAAAAGATGTATAATTCATCATACATGGTACTACCTTACACTCTACTTGATATCCACAATCGATATCCCATATATATCCCTAAATACCATAATAACACTAATATAATTTAAAATGTAATAGGTCTTCCCATACCAACATCATTTCAAATAATTATTATATATGCACAAATATCCACATACATTTGTTGACTATACAAACACAATATAAAAAACCAATGAATTTCTATACAAAACTCATAAATAAAAACATTGTCAATCACATTTATATAAATACGTAGGGTAGTAAAATACAGTATATAAGATATAAAAAACAAAAAAGCTAATAAAATTAAAATCTACAGTACATTTTTCTCAGAACTATCTCAAAGGGGCCTATGTCACAACTCCCTAAGATCACCTCAAATAGGCTAGGGGCTAGTGACTAGTGTAGAGTTTTCATATCACAAACATGGGATGCATTATTTTAAGTACCTACACACACACATCAAAATACCTATACAATAATGAAATTTAAAAACAACTAAATAACCATGCATGAATACTTCTAAATCCTACAACTAGAGTATGACAAGAATTAATGAATGTTAAACATATCCAAATACAATCCCATTCCAAATATTCTAAAAAAAAGGTGAAACAGAAAATTATGTACTAGGGAATGTTTTCAAAAATCCACAAGAACACACATCGGTATTTATAATCACACTAAGAACCATCTTAGAATCAATCAAAATGTTGATTATCTACACAAGACACGACATTTACGGCAAAACCCCATGTACGGTTGAGTATAATAATAATCAAACGGACACCCCGAAACCAAAAAACATATAGTAGAGGAAATAAATCAGAATTACATGGGTATATGTCTACAAGACATATAACATGAATGTATAAATATACTCAACAAATACGTGTATAAAAATGATATTTCACAACTATTGTATGCCAGCCTCATATTCTATCTTTAATATTTCACAAAGCACCCATATAAGAGAACTCACTCCTTAATCTGATAGCACTAATAGTGTTCATCTGAGATGTGGTACTCATCAGGTCATTCCATTAGAAGTAAATGATGAAGGTATGAGTGATATGCTACACAGATGAGGATAAATTTCACGACCATGAGATGATACCAACAACTTTATCTGGATTAACCCATTTATTAAAGGACCAGAGTCTATATAGTGGTTTTCACGATGATACCATGACCTCCACCTAGGGAATGAAGATGAATAAATAATCTCACTCTGGGAATCTCGAAGGGATTCTAATGACTCTACCAAAGAAGTCCTACTGAAGGAATTTTATTCCTAGGTATTGGATATGATTATAAAAAAATGCTCATAGAATGAATAAGGGAAACACAACCTAACAATACTTGTTAAAGATACATAATACAAGGGTTCCAAGGCATGTTTCATAATGTACGTGGAAAGTATTATGGGTCAACTATCATGTCCCAAGACCTTGGTTCATAACCCTATAAATATCCCAAGTCTCTTTCTCGTGTCCTTATAGAAGTACACAACATGTAGGTTGCTCATGTATTCTTCCCAGGTGCCAGTACACACTATTATCCCATGTACATCTACCAGTATACCTGTACACCCCTTATCCAATGTACGTGTTCAAGGCTATATCTGTGTAAGGGGTGCACAATGTACTCCATTCCATGTACTCCAACCATTTTTTCTATACCCTTTGATGTATAAACTGTGTTTTTGGGGGGAGGAAACATTCCATGTGATAGGTTCACAAGACGTGTGATAATTAAGTTTCTCTTGAACCCAATCCACCTCACAGTGGATGTCCCAATAGAATTTAGATTTTATTTATATTCCATAGTGTGTAGAAATTTATAGAAATTCATATATGATTCTGTACATCCCATCTATTACTCTAGCCTTCGATCCAGTTATGGTTTTAGAAAAAAAATCATAGCTCGAGCCTCATCGACTCACGGCATCACTGATTAACATGTTTTGATCCTTTTACTTGCTCTGAAAATTTGATGGTTTGTCAGTATTAATTGAGCACTAATGAACAAAAAAATTGGGTCTCTATTTCATCCGATCAATTTCCATTTGCATCATTCCAACACCGTCATGTTATACCAAACCTAGATCAATGATATCAAAATTTTGATACAAGAAACAGGTGCCCAATGATCGATTTATCGGTATATGTCAAACCATAGGCCAAATTAAGAATTCCTATGATGGAAAACAATTTAGGGGAGAAATTTACAATAAAAAATAAGAATAATGGACCATGATCGATTTCCATGTCGATCTCAGTTAATTATCGTTAGAACAAAAAATTGAAGAATCAATAATCACAAGTAATTATCTAGATAAAAAACATGCACAAAACTCATCCAATTATATGCACGATTTGTGAATCAATCTATTAGACTATTGATTAATGTTCATTTTAGAAATCAAGAAAGGGGAAGATATTCAAATACACAAACACCCAACCTTGATTTAGATCAAATAGTGATTAAGAACAATGTGGTGTTGTAGTCATTGGTGAGATCCTTCAATTCCATCATGTTCTGGTCACCGATCCTTGATCTAATCATTATCCCCCAAAGAAACCTAATTCCCCAATATCGAACAGATCGTTATGATTTTTTTTGGGTTATGTGGAATAGGATAAAATTTTTATAGATGTTTGTATTTAAAGAAAGAGAAATTTGTTAGCTCCTTCAATAAAACTAATAAAATAATTTATTTAATCATTTTATTCATTGTATGACCACGATGGATTTTCCAAAAATGTTCCACCCTGACTAATGTTAGGTCATTCCAAGTGTAAACCTTGTACTCTAAACCCATTGGTGACCTAATATTTCCAATCTGTGAATACTTTTAGATGTTATTCAAATTTTTCAGAAAAAATCTGTGTGGATTCTATTTAATATGTTTAATATATTTCGAACATTTATTCCAGACATAATAGGCATAATAAAAATAACTGATCTCAAAGCCTGGTCTAAAAAATAATCCATACAAAATCCAAAAAATACATAGAAATTATGAGTCCTTAAATTCTCCCCACATTCAAGATTTAGACCCTCAAAATTCCAAACTAATTGATACTCAAAATGATGTTGGTATAGAGAATGAATCTAAACCTACCACTCCAATGTGATCTTATAAATATTCTTCTGCTTTCATTAGACACGCACTAAAGAAATCACTCGCCCATAAAAGATCCTCACCTATAGATCCTCAATCTGTATCAGATACTCAGTAAAGGAAGCTCTATCCTAGAATTATATCTCACCCAAATCAATAACATGTGATGGTTCATGAACATACCTCCTCAACTATGATATGTGGAAGACATCATTTACCTAGTCTAATTGTAGAGGTGGAGAAAAGTGGAATGCTACAAATATAACTCTATGAAATTCCTAAAAAGGGGTGATGAATATTTGAGATAACTTTCCTCCCCGGTCAAATCTCTATAACCCACATCGTGTTGAAACATGTAGGAACACATAGTCATTTTCCTTGAACACCTAAGGAATCCTTTGTCAGTCCTCGTAATACATATGACGGATCTATCTATTCCTCATACACTCCTATATGATCTTCACCTTTGCAGTTGTACATACCATCTCTAGGCCCAAGAGTGTTGAATCTCATGGGTTAGTCTTTCAATGTGGTGAAGGACAGGGTCACCCAGACAAATCCTCACGTGATTCTATAACAATGGTGGAATGGTAAATATTTTTATACAAAAATACCACCTATGGTAGTTCATCCCCCCAACTACATCTAAATTACAACACACAAGATTTTTGCATGCCCTAATTAATCTGAATAATACATTTAGTCCAAATGTCAGTTTGGGGGTAGAATGTTGCGCTAAATTTTAACAATGTCCCCAATGCCTTATGCAATCTGTTCCATAACATGAATGTGAAGGGAGCATCAGGGTTGGGAATTATTATCGATGGAACACTATGGTGTTGAACTATCTCCAACATGTAGAGATGTCATAGGCCCTCCACTAAACACTTCACTCAAATATCTACGAAGTGGTCCAACTTTTGTTTCGATCTTCAATCACCAAGATGGAATCATGTCACATGGATGTATGTGGTAAGGTTTTGATGAAGTCAAATGAAATATCATTCATCTTCTACTCTATATCCTCAAGGTTTTGACCTAAACCCATAAGAAATCGGTTCTCCTCATTCACTTTCTAACAAGAACGATATCGAGAGACAAATTATGAAACTCTTTTATTCATACCTGGCCACAAAAATTTACATCAACTATCTTGGTACAACTTTTACACACATGAATGTACCACCAAAATAGATTTACAAAACTCTCTCAGAACCTCCTCCCACAATGTCACTAGTACAATCATGAATCCTATATAAATAATGACGTGAAACCCAAATTTAGTATCTCTATTATGAGAATTCCAAATGGATATCTGAGTACATATGGTCTCAAAATTCGTATCCCCTAATTTTGACTCCCTAACTCACTATAATTGTAGAGGGGTGACAACCATTGACTTTAGGTAATCTACTATATCTCCATGACAATATGATTATAATAATGAGGCCAACTACTCAGATGCCTTAATCATTAACTGTGTCCAATATCTTCGAATGAGAAAATATTCTACTAGGTTCCCCTTCTGAGGTGTGTAGACTATTTCAAAGTCATAATCCTTGAGGAACTTGATCCATCGCCTATGTATCATGTTAAGACATGTCGGAGAGAATATATACTTGAGAGTCTTTTGATCGAATTCGATGATATACCTATCATCCATTAGGTAGTGTCACCACATCTTTAGTCAGAATACTACAACTAATAACTCAAGCTCATGGGTTACATAGTTCTGCTTGTGTGGTCTCAACTATCATGATCAATAATAAATCATCACATTCCTCTATATCAAAACACTACCTAGACTTGTTCATGATGCATCATAAAACAATATATACTCGACACCCTCCTCAATCAGTATCATGACGGGAGTTCTCATCAAACTCCACCACAACTGATGAAAAGCATGTTGACACCTCTCATTCTAAAATGAAATGTTGTCCGTTTCAATTAAAATATATCATTGGTGCTGATATTCTAGAGAAAATATATATGGATCTATGGTCATAGTCCAGAAAACCAAGAAATCTATTCATTTTTTCACACTCTTTAGAGTTTCCCAAGATAACTTTTTCTCAACCCTTGATAGGTCCACTAAGACCACATATTCTGAGATAATATGTCCTAGAAAGTGGACCAGCTGATTTAGAAACTAGAATTTCCAGAGTTTTCTATATAGCTGGTGCTCTCAGAGTTCGTCTAGTACAATCCTCAAGTATCTCACATGATCATCCTCTTTATGTTGAGTACACAATGATACCATCGATAAAGACTACTATGAACTAGTCTAAGAAAGGATTAAAGATCTGTTTCATGAGTCCCATCTACACTTTTAGGGAATTCTTCACACCAAAGGGAATCTCCATGTACTTATAGTGATTGTAACAGTATCATAATTTTGTCTTTGGTATATCCCTATCCCATAATCACATCTAGTGATATCCACAGTTGAGAAAAATCATAGAGAACCATTATTCCCCTATCAAATGATCAAATAGATCATCAATACTTGGAAGTGGAAACTTTTGAATCATGACAACCTAGTTCAAGTAACTGTAGTCCACACACAACCTCAAACTTCCATCTTCCTTCCTGGAAAATAAACTATAGTTGCCCAAGGTTAAGCACTAGGTCTAAAAAATCCCTTCCTATACAAGTACACCGACTACACCCTCATCTCTCAAATCTCTATTGGAGTCATACGATATGTTTTCATAGATATCGGTAGCATCCTAGGGTGTCGATCAATTTAAAAGTATATCTCTTTGTGGGGAGGTAAACCCATAACATCCTTAGGGAATACATCCTCATACTCCCCCACTTAATGAAACTTGTAGATCATAACAATCACTACTAAAAGGGTTAAACTATCCAACTGATGGGTAATTGGATGCATCCTCTTATACACGAGTCTATCCTGCGATGTCTGGGTTTCGATTTCACTAATAAAGGAGAATCGGTACCATCATTGTAGACACACTATGAACTCCTCGTGAAACATTCAATATGGGCATATAACATGGATAAACATTCCATACATAACATAATTTTATATGGCCTAATTGCTGCAACAAATAGATTCCATCAAAAACCATCACCTCTAACAGTCATGTAACACTATCAACACAAGTTTGTGATCACTGAGTCTTCTCCAACATGAGTTTCTAAGCACAATTTTTGATCCAAAGGATAAACCAAAATCTTTTTGCCTCATAAAACATATGTGTGAATTAATGATTGACTATAACCTATGTCTATCAGTACTACAAAAAAATTATAAAAGACAGGGATTGTACCGTGAATCATTTCTCAAGCCTCAAGATTGTAAGCTTTGATGGACTGTAGCTATCCCCACCCCTATCTTCAAGCTCTCTAAGACTGATGTGGACCACATGGGTGTTGTTGGATACAAGTAAAACTGGATTCCACCTCTTGGTTATCTCTCATCTCCACTAATACATCAACCACCTTGAGAACCTACCTTATCCTACAATTTCCTCGGCTTCTACGACCCATCTATGATCACTATGTCAGTAATACAATTGGTTATACAATCTCATTCAATATTTCCCATACCATCACATGAGTAGCACCACCTCACTCTATGTTGGATGGACCATCCCTATGATCCCTAAACTGTAGAACCTATTTCTATGGACCACATCATGCAGTGTCTTTCACATCCAGTTCCAAAAGACAGATGTTAGCTCCTTGTGTTGAGGTCTCTAATCTTACATGCCAAAATATAGAAACCACATGATGAATAATCATAGCCAACAAACAATCTATCAACAAATCTCACTCTATCACCCCTATCATACGTAGTAATACATATATGGATAACACTAGCCCAAATGTATCTACATAGAACACACTCAAATTTCTGATCCATGAAGTAGTATTAATGAACCATATCTATCGAGTACCTGGAATGTTTGGTAAACCTTAATGAAAAATCAATTATTGTCATGTTTCCCCTCCACTCTACTGAATCTCTTGGATATTCACATCCCTCAGTGTAGTCGGTCATAACTACTCTCCGAAAATGTTCGCAAATTATGACCATGAAATACCCACCTCATTGTATGATTGGGTCACCAAACCCTTCCATCATATTGCTGAGCCACAAAGATGGATCGCTTCTATGGCCACCATATGATATATTGGTATCTTAACAAATTAGTTAAAATAGGTCACCACATCAATCTAATCCTCAAACACCTCTCAGTCGGGCTTGCCTTGGAACCTGAGGGGTCTCTTACACTAAAAATCGTGAAGTGTACTCAACATGATTTTATCATCCTCTAGTAGTATGGGTACCACATGCTACTCGACAGGATGCCTTATTGATATAACACCACATAGAGTTAACACACTTTGCATCGGGCCCTATATCGATGCCACACCTTTGAGGGGATCATTCACATGATCACTATATTGAATCCATTATGAAATAAAACATAGAGTAATCCCAAATTTAAACAATATTTACCATGATCAATTACAATATCTAGAGAGATGACTTGGGAAGGACATGGAAACCACTACCCATTATTATATGATGCATGTACCATTGTTTTCCCTAAAACCAATGTTTTCATATAATGAGTCAAAAAGTAGGTGATCAATGTTCTAGTGTATAGAAATGTTGGATGTCTCAACAAAATTAGATTACTTGACTAGATATCCAAACTTAAAACAAGTAGCATTGTTTCCCCAAAACAATCTCACATACTCTAGTCCTAAGGTAGAAATGTCCCCTCTGATACCACTCTTTCATGACCCATATAAAAGGGGGCCATTTAGTAACTCCATATGCATTCCTCCAATATGTTATGGTCTACAGAACACTATCAATTAGATATATCACTAGAGAGGGAGGACTTATCCAATGTACCAATACACACACATAAACAATTCCAAGCCTATAAAATGCTTAAATATAAAAACAACTCCAAAAACTTGCATGCATAAATCTAAATCCCCCAACTAGAGTACGGCATGATGGAAAGGAATGTAAACATGGATAAATGCAATCCCACAACAAAGAGAATGAAAAAAAAAGTCCAAAAAGAAATTAATTACTAGGGACTAAAGAGAAAAACATGCAAGAAGACATCTCATTTTGTCTGGTCTCACTAATTACCACCTTATCATGGTCTATCTGGAACTCTGTAAAAAGTTCAATCATCTAAACAACACATGACACATGTAGTAAAATTCCATGTATAGATGAGTATAAAAATACTCAATATGACACACTGAAACAAAAAAGCATAGAACAAAGGAAATAATTCATCTCAGCACTAGTATATGTCTACAACACATAAAATAAGAATAAATGGATATTCAAAATAAATTCACAGAGAAAAAAGGTAAGTCACAACCACAGTATACCATCCTATGATTCCATCTCAAAGATTCCACAAATCACATTATCCAGTGAACACTCTCCTAGGACTGATAGCACTGGTGGATCCATCCAAGAGGTTGTTATCATCAGGTCTGACCATTATAAGTACTCCACTAGTGGTCTGAGTGACATGATATTCAGATGAGGACCTCTGCTAAAGAAATGAGGTTATACCAGCCACGCAATTTGGATTAACCCTCTAAGTATAAGATTGGTAACTGTATTGTGTTGGTTATAAGATACTAAGAACTCCACCCAAGACACAAAGTTGAATAGAAGATCTCACATTGGTCCTATTAGAGGTATTTTAGTGAATCTATCCATGAATTCATAATGAATGAATCATAGTCATAGGGATATGAGAATATTCTATTCTCACCCTTGGGGAAAGAATAAGTGGATAACCCAAATGAAACATGTCCAAGATACAAGGGATAATGAATCTAATCCATGTATAATTAATTACATTGTGTATAGTCGGGGTCTCACATTTTATCCTTTGACCTTAGGTCCTACCCATATAATCAACTCATGTATTTATCCAGTGTACTTATAGAAGTACATGGAATGTATGCTTCTCTTGTATTCTAATCATGTTATAGTACATGGTTGTATCCCCAACACGTGTGGTTGTGTACCATTAAAGTCTTATCCCATTAAGTTGGTCCTGGTTGTGTCCATGTAAGGGAGTACATGGAATTCTCCAACCCGTGTACTCCAACTCTTCTATATATACCGTCTGAGGTATAATTTGAGTCTTCAGGGAGAGACTATATTTTGTGTGATAGGGATAGACGCCAAGTGATACTGAATTTTCTCCCAAAACACTAGTCTCTGCACGGGGTTCCCACATGGTTTGTAGAATATGTTTACAAGCCGTGTAATGCATATATTTTTAGAAATACATATCTATTTATGTGCATCCGGGTCATTGATCTAGAATTCAATTTGGTTATCTTCTTATTGTGAAATCATAAATTATTCCATGTACATTCTTCCAGATCTGATTAAATTGTTTTAGGGCATCGATCATCTTGGAAAGTGGAATCGTTTTTCGATCTTCACTAAGCCTTGAAGAACACGAAAATCGGGTATCAAAATCATCTAATCCACCACCATCTCCATCACTCCACCACCATCATGTTGTTCCAATCCATAATCTATGATATTAGATCATTAATCCATAAAATAGGTGTGCAACAATCGATTGATCCCGATATGTCAATCCTCTATCCTAACAACGAATGCTCGTGATGAATGGAGAATTGGGGGAGAAAAGGAAAAGAAAAAATAAGAGGAACAGACCTAGATCAATGTTCGTGTTGATGTTAGTTTATTTTTATCATAATAATAATCAAAGAATCAATAATAATAATGAATACCATAGATAAAAATCCTAAAAAAACCCATCCCTAAATATGTTCAATCTGAGAATCAATATGTTAGTAGATTGATTCATTTTCATCGTGGAAATAGATAATGAGGAATTAATCGAGATAAAAAAATTCCCTACATCGCTTTGGATCAATAACTGATGAAGAACGATGCAGTGTTTTATTCATTGGTGAGATCCTTCAATTATGTCCCATTCTGATCCTCGATCAATGATCTAGTCATAATCCTTCTACAGAACCTCATTCCACACATTCAATTATCTCTACAATGATTTGTAGTGTTATGGGGATAACACTACAAAATTTTCATAAGTATGCATTTAATTAAATGAAAATTATGTTTCTACACCAATAAACCAATAAAATAACTTATTTATTATTTTAGTCATTTTATTCCCATGATGTATTTTCCACAAACAACTCATTCCAACTAAGGTTTAGTCACAAATATGTTAAACATCAAATTCTAAAATCAATGGTGCCCTCATATTTATGATTTTGGTACCAATTTAGATGTTATTCCACTTTTTCAAAAAAAAACTGTGTGGTTGTGCTACTTAGTATATTAAATATATTTCAAATTTTTTTTTCCAAGAACAATATTCATCAAAATCACACAACTTTTCAGCATCATGTCTCAAAAATATATTAATAAATATCTTAAAATAATACAAGAAAAATAAGAGTCATTATATTTTTAAAACAATTATCTCCATGATCAAACCCACAAGCTAACAAACACAAGCAAGCTATGTTCACTAACAAACTTTAAATAATTGAATTACATGCATCTTTTTTTTATGGGTCCAAATGATAGACAAAATCTTGATCAGAAACTGGTCCCTCAACACCCAAGTTGTCATATGGTGGTACAAATCAAAGTACACCAAATTTGGAAGACAAAGAAGTCTAGACTAAAAGGAAAAAATCCTATGAAATGTAAACATCCACACCAACAAACTCTTTCTAAAATATTTTTTAAACAATTTTAAAAACCCATACACCCACACTAAAACAACATCAAAATAAATTTTTCTCATTCCAAAATCACCCTTTAAAACTCATAATAATTGAATAAGAATTTTATCAAAAATAATTTTGGAATCCTTTGAAAACATTATTTTAAAATAATTTTAAACCAAGAGGATAAAAAACATAGTATATACAATAAATTTAATGAATATTAATGTACAAATTTTAACTTCTTAAATGAGAATAAATTTTGATACTAATAAACATATTGAGGATGATAAACCACATACCTCAAACAAGGCTTCAGAGATGAAATCACACCATGCCCTCATAGATCCATGTTTTGAAAACCCTCTTATAATTATTCACAAAAAAACTTATTCAAAACATTATCTACCCCATAAATACAATAATAGAAGCTCAATAATTTGGTTCCTTAAAAGAGAACCATTTTTCATAATGTATTTTAGAAGAAATGGGGATCACACATTCAAATATTAGGTCTAACTTTCCAATATTCAAATATACCATGATAC
Organism: Viscum album; assembly: GCA_963277665.1. NCBI lineage: Eukaryota > Viridiplantae > Streptophyta > Magnoliopsida > Santalales > Viscaceae > Viscum > Viscum album. The sequence goes on from OY728167.1 coordinate 969,219,190, forward strand.
ATAGTAAATAGATTTCTAAAAACCACCCAAGGGAACCCTCTAGTGTGATATCCCAAACCATAGAAGTAATAATTAAGGTTTTAGGTGGTAAAAGCTTTCAAAAATAGTTTTTGGATCCCTTTAATGATGTTCATGGTTTGATAAATAGTGTACCTACTCTGTTAATAAACATTGTCTAAAAATTTTCAAAGTCACATAGTTACAGCATGGTTTACCCGTACTATGTTCTAAGTGTGCTCCAACCCCTAGGTCCACCTTGAACCTTTCATGGTTACTTAGGGAAAGATAAGGGTTTCCCCTAACCATTAACTAACTATGTATTCCCCAAAACCCTTCCAAAACATCCTAAAACCATCCAAAAACTGATCAAATCCAAACCAAAATATTAATAACATAAAAATAAAATAAAAATAATACAACAATCTTGGGGTTCCCTAGCCCACCCTATAATAATTACTTTTTAAACCACCATAAGGGATGATTAGGCCACCTTGAAGCCATCCCATTTTAAAAACCATATGAGTACATGGGGTCCCCCATGAAATCATCTTATATAAAAATACCTAGGGTGTAAAGACCCGAAGCTTGACATACATGGATATTACATTACTTTTGTGGAATACATAATACATAACAAAAACAGACACACCAGGACCATAATAGTTTAGTGTCTTTGGAAACTTGGATAATAATCTTCTTATCATGGTGAAAGATCTTTAACATCTCCCATAAAGATCTTCCACTTTTTGTTCCCTTACCTAAAACCTTTATTTTAATCTTGGGGAAAAATTAAACATAAAAAGGGTGAGCTCAAATGCTCAGTAAGGGTAAGCATGGATAAAATAAAACATACCATATACATTTGAACTTAAAAACAGGAACATAATGTCCAAACATCAAAATCATGAGAAACGACTTAAGACATGGAAGTACATAAGGCATAGATAATAATGGAACATAAATCATGATAACATAGTATGTGAATAAAACATGTAATTGTGGGATCCATTAAGCATATGTAATGATTTCTATAGTAGCCAAGGCATTGCTTCTAAGACCATCTTAGTGGACAAAGTCCCTTTCTGAATTGAGTTCACTCCTCGTTCCAGTCCTGTAATACTGAACCAGATTAAATTACCATTCCAGCCATGTATATATCATGAGATATAAATCTTTACCCAATGCATTGGAGGGAGATATAGGTCCCACCCATCTCATAATAATACCATTCTTATGTGTGCCACAAAATCATAAACCATACATCATAGCATAACCCATGTAATAAAAATGGGATTCTTAAACAACGTGACATCATAAAACAATTCATATAAGATAAAGAAATTCATAAAAATAATTCCATCACACCATAATCAAATCAATGTAATAATAGGGATATAATCAGAACCCTATATTATCTTAGATGGAAAATAATTTTGATAAAACACTTGAACTCCATTCTTGAGGAAAATATCCTTTCTACTTCAAAAACATTTTCCTTTCATAACATGTCATACAATTTTAAAATAAAATAAGTTGATTAAAAATAAACTTTAAAACTTGTAAAGGAAGCTTCATGAAAATAATGTTTTAAAAATCCATTCATTCCATATAAGTTAAAAAAACTTTTTTCTCGTACTTTTGTCGGAAAAGTCAAAAAGTACCTCGTATGAAAAATGACAAAAGATTCCTTTCATATATTTTACAAAAAACTCACCGAAGGGTAAAATATGATATAAAAAATTGTATAAGGATATAAATATTACATATTGAGAAAAAATGGATGTGGATGATAAATATTCCCCAGTAAATTCTGAAGTATAAACAAATTCGGATAAAAATGAGATTGGGAGATTTTCCATTACCTTAGGTCCGATATGCTTCGTACATATCCAAACCTCCTGTATAATGATTTAAATAATGTAATTGATTTATTAAAGAATCATATTTATTTTTATGATATCATATATGGTTCACTTATGACTTTATATTACCCGTTCTTTTGTAAATTCCATGTTAAAGAGTCTTTTAGGTAAAATCGTTTCATTTGTCATCCGTGTTTTTACTAGTAATTATTCATATGATTACATAGATCATGATTACTTAATTCTAGAATAAAAAACATTATTTTTATATAATATATATTCATAATATACATATATATAATATATCAATAAATGGAAAGAAATACACCGTTTATGGAGACGGTAGATCTTACGTACGCATGAATGTTGTTTCCGTTTCCTCATTGAATTGAATGGAATTAAGTGGATGGCATACATATATATATACATAAATCTAGTATCATTATAATGTGATATATTTCATTATTACTTATTATATATACTTTATAATCATTCATGAATAGTTAATCATTGAGAATGAATCTCATCGCGTCGTGGAGACGGTATTCCGTACGTACGCACGAGTGATGATATCGTTCCCATGATCATGGAATTTTATTAGAGTGTATTTATACTATTAAAAAATCAATATAATGTTACAATAATCATATATAGTTATTATTTACACCATTATACCCATCCAAGTAAGGTGGTGGTGGAAAATAGATTACACCACGGCGTGGAGACAGTATTCCGTACGTACGCACGCGTGGTGATTTCGTTTTCCATAGGATGGATAGATGGTGAAATAGGTTTGTTTCATAATTATAACAACATATAATTATATGAGTGATACTGATGTTACTACTTCATAATGAAAAAACCTTATAAGAATAAGTGGAAGAAGAAATATAGTTGAATGAATCGGTAACAGACATTACCTCTTCTTTGAAGCGCCTCTTTCAGACCTCCTCTTAGGGCACTAAAATTGGTCTTTGAAGAAGAACACGACCTATAGAATGTTTCTAGGGAAGTTTAGAAGTGAATTTGGCAGGGGTTGGCCGAGATTTAAGTCTCAAAGTGGTGTGAGGAAGAGAGGGAGGAGGTGCCCTTTTATAAGGGAGGAGAGGGGCACCTTTGGAAAAACAAAAAATATTTTTTTTATAAAGTCATATTCGGTTTTTAATAGCTCCAAATTGATTTATTTCAAAGCTAAGGTGGGGATGGGTCGAAATCCTCTCATCCAATAGAATTTATACAAGTTTAGGTTTCTATTTTAAACTTATCATTTATATTTAACCATAAGTTAAAAAATTTTACTTTTACTGTGCCTTCTTGTCTTCTTACACTATAAGGTTAATAAACTTACTATAACAAGAAAAAATAACCCCAAGTTGTTTATTATTAATATATATAACATTATCTATGTCATTCGGCCGAACCTTATATTTTTATGAATAAAATAACAATTAATAATATAACATTTGTTTTAAAAACTATTTATGTCAATTTTGACACTATTTGGTAATTGATATTTGTGAAACTCATAATAGAATTATTAGTTCGAAATAAGTTAACTAAATCAATACTAACATGTCATATTAACCTAAAAAATTAGTTTAATTTACAAAAAGTCTCAATTTTCATTTATTTGGGTATTTATAACATCAATTATGTCAATATTGCATTAATAAGATAATTACTACATCATCATTGTGTCAAAAATAAATTAAATTATGTAATGTATAAAAATTATAAATAAAATACCATAATGTAGGAAATCTCTTTATATTTCTAATGAATATATATAGTCGAATTTATCTTATATATAACCCTATATTAAAAATGATTTACTTATTAAACTTTGATTTTAACTATTTTAACCCTTCTTTAAATAAATTAATATTAAATGTTCTAATCTAATCCAAGTGGGCCTAAATGGTCATATTTTATTCCTAAGGTTGGTTTTGGTCGAATTACACTTATCCAATAGAATTAGGACATGTGTTAGGGTAATAATAATATCATTTTTACCCTTAATTGCCCTATTTACTTTTAACCGTGGTAAATAAAAGTAAAAAGTTACTATTCACTGAAAATAATTTTCATCTCATTGAACCACATTTTAGTCCTTGATATTAACCGTGTCTCTCGTAGTTTTGATTTTCCACTCACAGAAGCAATAAAATTATGTTTTATGAAAAATTCAGTTTTTTTAACTACCACTTAGTGGTTTCACTATTCATCAAAAAATGAATGTTTCCAGAAAAAATACCAAAAATTAAGCCTAAGCTATATTTGATATTATTAATTCAAAAATGATGCCTATTTTACCAAATTCAAAACATATCAGTTACATTTACTAATTTTAAAATTAATTCTCTTCGTCAAAACAAATAGCGTGTTTATAAGAGATAATAATTATCAAAAGATTAAAACTTGTTTATGTCTGGTTTAAATGTGAAATTACATCCAATGACCAAAATTTTATTAAATTGTAAAAATATATTCTAAATTTAATTTAAAACCACTAAAATTAATAATTTATCACTATTAATTATTTCGATTTATAAAGTTATTTTTAATTAAAATTTAGTAATTTTCACTATTCATCGGAATATGAAAGTTATCCAAAAAGTACCAAAATTTCACCCTAAGATAATTTAGATATTCCGAATCCAAAAATGAAGTCCATTTTGAAAGATAAAATTTATAAAATTCCAAAAAGTGGGTATTACTATTCATAACGGCTAGTTCATAATAATATTAAAATAATATCTCGTTTAGTGAAACTCAGTATTGCGTACTACACACGCTATCAAGGAAGGTCATGATTGCCTGTAATGCAAGTCAAGTCAGGGATGCATGTTGTGCAAGCTCCTTTTGGTGTAGCATACAACACAATACATTAATGAAATTGAAAAGAATGTTTTTTCATAAAATCTCGAGCTGTTACATTCTACCTCCCTTAAAATGAATTTTTCCCTCGAAATTCGTCAGGGTTATAACTGGTTTACTACTCGAAAGTTTCTTTAATAGAAACCCACATCGTAAAAATGAATACCAAAACTTGGCTTTAAAAACTAAAGTATGAAATGTAATGGTTACCCAAATTAACTCATCACTAGGTTTCCACGTAGGAGAACATAGGTGAAAATATGGACATGGAAGAAAAATATAACCATAATGTTCTGATGGAGAGTGGTAGAGAACATGACTATGAAAAATCCAACAATCACAAATCCATAAATTTGTGACGATCTAAGGTACCATCTGATTCATCGGATATAAGAGAACTAGGACAACATTTTGTCTTTTCAAGATCGGTTCCCTAAGGTTGATGAAATTGGAATTAGAAGAAATATTTTCGTGATTTTGGTACAGTCTCACCGTTGGTGGTTCTTTGGACAATTTCCACTTCATCTATTAATGAAATAAAGTTGAATTTTTCATTCGTGAAGTGTTAGCAGATCAGGTGATAGAATGATGGTTCATTCCATCTATCTTAAACAAAAGGTTAGAAAAGTTATCAAAAAATACATAAGTCCATCTATAGTGAGATTAATCATATTGCTTAATATAATAAAACTAGTTTATACTAAACAAGGACTTTCTTGTAGGCTAGTGGTAGGCGATAAAGGCTAGTCGCACTTCGGTTGTGGGATCGATTCCCACAGCCTTGTCCGACGCGATGGGATGTTGCCCATCCTGCAGGTTGTCCTTTTTCTAAAACTACATTACTATAACATCCAATCAATAATATCAAAAAAACTTCCATCCTTAAACAATACTAACTTATGTCCAACATAATCCATTCCAATCTTTAGGCTTATCCAAAATACTACTGTCCAATCTCATATTACAGTGAAAATGATTACCAAAGAGTTCATATTTCAAGCATGTTAATACCATCGTTGATGCCCATATATCATGAGATATGTCTTGTTGGTCACATTCCAAACATTCGAAGGTCTTAATCATGTATTCTCTTGAAAAATGAATACCCATTGAATATTAGTGAAAACATGAGTGTTGTCAAAAGTTAACTCTATCCTCATACCAAAACCCCAAAATTCTATATACTCAAACCGTGATATAACTATTTCCTTATATCAGTCATGAGCTCATGAATACTATCAAACATTTCATTTTCTCCTTATCCCTTCATTATGCGCATATCGTCTTTTTTCCAAAAATATCTCAATCACTTTCCTTGGTTACCGGTACCATAACATTAATGAAAACCACAATAGACCAATACATAAATATTCTAATAGTCCACGATACTATATACAACATTATTTTGGAATCCCATTACATAAACACTTAATCATTCCACCACATCGTTGTCATATTCAACATCGCCAATAGTGATCGCATGTGACTTCCCTTTGTCCTTTTCCTTAAGTGGTTGCTCATGTCTATCATCACTAACCCTTGGATTAAGGAATTTATTAGCATAATGCCCCATTTCATTGCACTTGAAGCATTGAAGTGTTGGTGGTGCATTCTCTGAAGTATTTTCTTTATTCACATCATTAGAAACACTTTTTCCATTACATCGACACTCAGCTGCTCGATGACCTTCTTTTCCACACTTAAAACATTTTCTAGTCCCTTTAGGACAATCTCCACCATGCTTCTTTCCACACATTGATCATAAGGAAACATTCATCTTCTTTTCACCATTATTCTGAGATTTCTCCTTGAACTCCATCTTTATTATCTTCTCAAAACTATGAGATGGATAAGTAACAAAAACTTCTATTTATACCTTGATAGCACAATGCACAATTTATTCATAGCTACTGAAGTCTCTTATAGCTAATGCCCTTTGAAGATTTGGTTTTAAGCCACTGAAAAATCGATCAACTTTACTTTCAGGTTGGATGATAAAGCTAGATGCATACCTTGCAGGCCTTGTAAAATTTTCTTCATATACACCAAAAGATTCATCATACTTTTGCTTTAGTTCATGAAACTCCATCTCCATCTTTGTTCGAAGAATGCGAGGGAAGTACTTATTGAAAAATAAGTTCTTGAACTCGTCCCATTCCATGGACTCAATTTCATCTCTTGGCCTCGTATTCTTGATATGATTCCACCATTGATCAGCTTCACCTTCCAAATGGTATACTGCTAAGATGACTTTATCAGGTTCAAAACATTGAAGAACAGAAAATATCTTTTCAGTGGTACTGATCTATTGTTCAGTAACAAGTGGATCAGAAGAACCACTGAAAGAAGGTGGATGTTGCCTCATGAAGGACTCAATAGAACATTGTTCCCTTATCTGCTCATTTGGAAGTCTACAATGATTCATAGCTTGTGCAAGTATAGCCATAAGATTTTGCACTCCATCTCCCATAACATTTGTTTTTTCAGTAGGAAAATCATTGAATTGTCCATTGCATTGATCAACACGATTCCTTCGGGTTCCATCCATCATCTAAAACCCAAAAAGAATAGTGTGAGAGGTAAAAAACATGATAGGGAAAACAACATAGTAAAGGGGGAGTACCCTTAATATCTAACATCTTAGATTAAATTCTAATATCATTATTGCAATTCTAGGACTATAACCTATACGTATAATTTACCTTAGGGACATCCCTAGACATACCTTAGAAATATCTCTAGGGATCTCACTAAAGTTTTCGCATCCAAGATTCCAAAGGTTGACTAAACGTTTCCTCTTATACCAATTCTAGAGACCTGAAGCTTGAAATACATGGATATTACATTACTTTTGTGGAATACATAATACATAAAAAACAGACACACATGGAGCGTAATAATTTAGTGTCTTTGGAAACATGGAACGTAATATTCTAATCGTGGTGAAAGATCTTCAACATCTCCCATAAAGATCTTCCACTTTTTGTTCCCTTAACTAAAACCTTTCTTTTAATCCTGGGGGAAAATAAAATAGAAAAAGGGTGATCTCAAATTCTTAGTAAGGGTAAGCATGGATAAAATAAAACATACCATATACATTTGAACTTAAAAATAGGAACATAATGTTTAAACATCAAAATCTTGAGCAACGACTTAAAACATGGAAGTACATAAGGCATAGATCATAATGGAACATAAATCATGATAAAATAGTATGGGAATAAAACATGTAATTGTGGCTTCCATTAAGCACATGTAATGATTTCCATAGTAGCCAAGGCATTACTGCCAAGACCATTTTAGTGGACAAAGTCCCTTTTTGAATCGAGTTCACTCCTCGTTCCAGTCCAGTAATACTGAACCAGATTAACTTACTGTTACAGCCATGTCTATCTCATGAGATATAAATCATTACCCAATGCATTGGAGGGAGATATAGGTCCCACCCATCTCATAATGACACCATTCTTAAGTGTGCCACAAAATCATAAACCATACATCATAGCATAAACCATGTAATAAAAATGGGATTCTTAAACATCCTGACATCATAAAACAATTCATATAAGATAAAGAAATTCATAAAAATAATTCCATCACAACATAATCAAATCAATGTAATAATAGGGATATAAACAGAACCCTATATTATCTTAGATGGAAAATAATTTTGATAAAACACTTGAACTCCATTCTTGTGGAAAATATCCTTTCTACATCAAAAACATTTTCCTTTCATAACATGTCATAAAATTTTTAACTAAATGAAGTTGATTAAAAATAAACTTGAAAACATGTAAATGAATATTCTTGGAAATAATGTTTTAAAAATCCATTCATGTCGTATAAGTTAAAAAAACATTCTTCTCGTACTTTTGTCGGAAAAGTAAAAAAGTACCTCGTATGAAAAATGAAAAAAGATTCCTTTCATATCTTTTACTAAAAACTCACCGAAGGGTAAAATTGGATATAAAAAATTTTATAAGGATATAAATATTACATATTGAGGAAACATGGATGTGGATGATAAATATTCCCCAGTAAATTCTGAAGTATAAACAATCTCGGATAAAAATGAGATTACGAGAATTTCCCTTACCTTAGGTCCGATATGCATCGTACGTATTCGAACCTCCTGTATAATGATTTAAATAATGTCATTGACTTATTACAGAATCATTTTCATTGTTATGATATCATATATGGTTCACTTATGACTTTATATTACCTGTTCTTTTGTAAATTCCATGTTAAAGAGTGTTTTGGATAAAATCGTTTCACTTGTCGTCCGTGTTTTGACTTGTAATTATTCATATTATTACATAGATCATGATTACTTAATTCCAGAATATAAAAAATGATTTATAAATAATATATATTCAGAATATACATATATATAATAGACAGATAAATGGAATAAAATACACCATTTATGGAGACGGTAGGCAGTACGTACGCATAAACGTTGTTTTCATTTCCTCGTTGAATTGAATGGAATTAATTGGATGACATACATATATATAAATAAATTCAGTATAATTATTATGTCATATATTTCATGATTACTTATTATATATACTTTATAATCATTCATGAATGGTTAATCATTGAGAATGAATCTCATCGCGTCGTGGAGACAGTATTCCGTACGTACGCACGAGCGATGATATCGTTCCCATGATCGTGAAATTTTATTGGAGTGTATGTATACTATTACAGAATCAATATAACTTTACAATAATCATATATAGTTATTATATACACAATTATACCCATCCTAGTAAGGTGGTGGTGGAAAATAGATTACATCATGGCGTGGAGACGGTATTCCGTACGTACGCACGCGTGGTGATTTCGTTTTCCACAGGATGGATAGATGGTGAAATAGGGTTGTTTCATACTTATAATAACATATCAGTTTATGAGTGATACTAATGTAATTACTTCATAATGAAACAATTTATTAAGAAGAGGTGGAAGAATAAATAAAGTTGAAAGAATCGGTAACGGACATTACCTCTTCTTTGAAGCGCCTCTTTGAGACCTCCTCTTAGGGCACTAAAATTAGTCTTTAAAGAAGACCAATACCTCTAGAATGTTTCTAGAGAAGTGGAGAAGAGAATTTGGCAGGGTTTGGCGGAGCTTGAAGGCACAATGTGGTGTGAGGAAGAGAGGGAGGAGGTGCCTTTTATAAAGGAGGAGAGGGGCACCTTTGGAAAAACTAAAAATATTATTTTATTATAAAGTCATATTCGGTTTTTAATAGCTTAAAATTGATTTATTTTGAAGCTAAGGTGGTTATTGGTAGAAAGCCTCTCATCCAATAGAATTTATACAAGTTTAGGTTTCTATTTTAACCTTATCATTTAGATTTAACCTTAAGTTAAATAATTTTACTTTTACCGTGTCTTCTTGTTTTCTTACACTATAAGGTAAATAAACTTACTATAACAAGACAAACGAACCCAAAGATGTTTATTATTCATATATATAACCATATATAAGTCATTTGGACGAACCTTATATTTTTAGGAATAAAATAACAATTAATAATATAATATTAGTTTTAAAAACAATTTTATGTCAATTTTGACACTATTTCGTAATTGATTTTTGTGAAAATAATAACAGAATTATTAGTTCAAAAAAATTTAACTAAATCAATAATAACATGTCATATTAACCTATAAAATTAGTGTAATTCATAAAAAGTCTCAAATTACATTTATTTGGGTTTTTATAACATCAATTATGTCAATATTACATTAATAATATAATTACTACATCATTATTGTGTCAAACATAAATTACATTTTTAATGTCTAATAATTATAAATAAAATACCATTATGTAGGAAATATTTTTATCTTTCTAATGAATATTTATAATAGAATTTATCTTAAATATAACCCTATATTAAAAATGATTTACTTATTAAACATTGATTTTAACTATTTTAACCCTTCTTTAAATAAATTAATATTAAATGTCCTAATCTAATCCAAGTAGGCATAGATGGTCATATTTTATTCATAAGGCTGTTTTTGGTCGAATTAAACTTATCCAATAGAATTAGGACATGTGTTAGGGTAATAATAATATCATTTTTACCCTTAATTACCCTATTTACTTTTAACCGTGGTAAATTAATGTAAAAAGTTACTAATCATCAAAAATTATTTTCATCTCATTAAACCACATTTTAGTCCGTGATATTTACCGTGTCTCTTGTATTTTTGAAATTCCACTCACAGAAGCGGTAAAATTACGTTTTATGAAAAATTCAGTTTTTTTAACTACCACTTAGTGGTTTCACTATTCATCAAAAAATGAAAGTTTCCAGAAAAATACCAAAAATTTGGCCTAAGATATATTTGATGTTATGAATTCAAAAATGATATCTATTTTACCAAATTAAAAACATATCAGTTACATTAACTAATTTAAAAATTATTTCCCGTCGTCAAAACAAATAGCGTGTCTTTAAGATATAATAACTATCAAAAGATTGACACTTGTTTATGTCTGGTTTAAATGTGAAATTACATCCAATGACCAAAATTGTATAAAATTGTAAAAATATATTCTAAATATACTTTAAAACCACTCAAATTAATAATTTGTCACTACTAATTATTTCGATTGAAAAATTTGTTTTTAATTAAAATTTAGTAATTTTCACTATTCATCAGAATATGAAAGTTATCCGAAAAGTACCAAAATTTCACCCTAAGCTAATTTCGATATTCCGAATCCAAAAATGAAGTCCATTTTGAAAGATAAAATTTATAAAATTTTAAAATGTGGGTATTACTATTCACAACGGCTAGTTCATAATAATATTATAATAATATCTCGTTTACTGAAACTCGGTATTGCATACTACACACGCTATCGAGGAAGGTCGTGATTGCGTGTAATGAAACGCAAGTCAGGGATGCATGTTGTGAAAGATCCTTTTGGTGTAGCATGCAACACAAGACATTAATGAAATTAAAAAGAATATCTTTCATAAAATCTCAGGGTGTTACATTGGGGAAGAGTGGCCAACATCATAACCATATACATTCATTAATTTGACCATTTACCATGTCATATAATTTTAAATAATAATAAAAACACCATGTTATATAAATTTTAAACATTAACACTTTGGGTTTTCTTTCAAAGGGGGTATAACTGACCTAAAATATAAACATACAGGGTCCCATAAATTTATAACACATCTAAACCATGTTTCAATACCATATTCAGTTAGGCCTATAACCATGATAGCCTTCATTTATAACAAAATATAATCATAGCAATCAACCTATGTAATCTATGTTCATCTTACTAGGACATGATTTCCATTAAAAGAAATCCTTTGTTTTCTGATAGAATTTCACATTCCATTTTTAGGGAATTTCTAATGTAGCAGAAAAAACTCGGTTCTATATTTATCAATATAAAAGATATGGCTGAACTATGTGATTCTCAAAGGAAGAATGGTATAAAACTCGTAATTATAACTTATATATTGTGCATATTATGTCAGTAATACTTGACACATATCCATGTATGATAAAGATTATATAATATGGATAGTTTTGGGTACATATACATCATTCTGATATATGTCATTTTATTTTGACTTGACCTCCAATATTGATCATGTTCATTCTAACTCTATTGACCATCATCCATATATATAAATCCCTATACTCATAAAAATTAATTTAATTAATCATAATATCAATATAAATAATTTAAATAACATCTTTCATAATATATTCATTTAGGTATAAGTATGGAATACCATATCAGATTATGTAAGATTATAGAAACAATTAGATAATGGGTTAAAATCACTCATAACACACATTTAATTCCATAACAAATAAAATACTTAACACTGAATATTGATTCATTAATCTATAAAATTATCTAACAATGTACAACAAGAACCAAGTATGATGGATTAACTCATAACATAAATATTAAAAAACCTGACCTTCATTTACTACATTTCAAAGTGGACTTACGGTGATGAGAAATAGGAAAGTAGATTGACCCCCCTTGTATGGAAATCCATAAAATGAATATTTCATAATCGGATTTCTAATTTAAAATCCCCAACAAACCATCCTACCTATAGGTAAAATAAATTCGATAGAAAGTCCAATAAAATTTGACCCATATATCTTCCAATGTAATGCCTCTACTAGAAAACTGACATGGTTGGTCCACTTGGGTAACATCATGGAATACCAACCATGTCTAGAATAAGAAACTCAACCTCACTAATAATGCATACATTGAAATTTGACTCTACTCACCATGGAGAAACCGACCAAATAGAGTAGCTTAATATTACCAATACCCAAGGACCCTCTATGATAAGTCATACCCACTACAGTGTGATATTTCTTCCATGAAAACTTCTAATACCACATCTCATACTTTATGGCATGATATTTTTAAAAACAATAATATAACATCCTTACCTATTATATTTTCCCTTAGGTTCAATAATGTAACCCTTATATATGATTGAGTGGCCAGTGTGTTTAAAATTAACCCTCATATATCAAGTAAATATCCATTTTCCTCGCCTTTACATATCATAGGGACTCCCTTCATTATTGGGTACATTACTAATTTTATTACCATTATGTATCTGAGTAACGGTTACCTGTCTTAAGTGAACACTTATGCAACATGTTATAGATCTATATTTTTACATATATTTTAATATTTATGCTCTATGAAATCCTTACATATGGACTTCTTTGTAAGGATACCCTTATATATTTTACATGACTTAGGGAACCTATTATATTGTTTCATTCCCAAAGGGTAACCATTATTTATTTCCCCTTCCATAATAAAACCATTAAATATTCCATTTTACATAGGGAAAACCCTACATGTTTCTTTTCCCATGGGGAAACTCTTATGTATTACCATTGTTGTACAAAAATCCTAATGTATTTCGTTTTCTATATAAAGACCCTTAAATATCCTCCTGAGGAACTAAATCAAAACATAAATATATAATCTATTGTGTATAATAAACCTTATGTATCCCATGAAATATAATCAAACACTTACTCCATTAGAGTATACATTTTGATAACACCCACCACACTACAATCTCAGGCATTGCTACATGGTTCGTTGAATGACATAGAAATCTATTTTAAGGTCACTATATTTGTTCTCTAACACTTGATCACCCAAGTCACGTATAGATCATTAAAAAATCTGAAATAAAAAAAACTCTTAGATATTTTCCACACTAAAAACAACAATCCAAGTCCCAATTCTCATAATATCCCCTTCAACAAAACATGAAATTCAAATTTCCATGGATTTTCACTAAACTGTAATGAATATGGTAAAAAATACCTCCCACAATAACATTTATCAGCTATAGTAAGTAAACATATAAATCCTTCTTAAACAACCTTATTCATTGATAACCAATGAATGACAAAAAATATATTATCCAACTTGTTATCATCATGAAAACAATGCACCAAAAATAACTCTGTTGTTTAAAATCCTATTCGACTCTCAAAATAGACTGTAATAAAACAATATATTCCTTAAATAATTAATTTAACTCTCATTGAACCATCATGATCAATAAATCATGAACTCACAAACTGCAAACCCATTACACCAACAATTCATGAAACCCCATTTTCACATAGGTTGTGATGCTGATTATTTCAAAAAACTTTAGGAAGATTCCCTACACCTAAAGAGATTCAAGAATCCCCAAACCAAATAAAATATATTACATCATTTAATATTACTTTTCTATATAAGACCACCATCTTATCATTATCACACCTATGAATCACCATGATAACCTCGTCGAAACCCATATGGAAATATTTTCACTGTATACATAACTTGAATACATACTTCAGTGTATCAACGATCATGCAATTACTTGATTATCAATGCTCAACAGACTTGGTCACCTTACAGTTCTATTTCCAAAAACCCATCTTATATCATACAACATGACCATCATCCAGTATATAATAGTTTTTAGATACTATATTTAATTACTCAAGATAATTCTCATCAACCAACACCTAAATCTAGGTATTTTTTATTCACCAAACATAACATATAAAACATCATTCAAGAGTTATCAAAAAAATAGCTTCCAAATATAGGATGGATCTACCAGAAAAAATAGGGGAATGATAAAACATTGAAACCACTAGAATGAACCTCTCCAGTAAAAAAATCACACCAACAGATATTATGCACTGTGGAATTTAAATCAACAAAACATCTACAAAATATTTTTCTACCAAAATATAGAATGATAATACACCCCAATCACTAAACTAAGTCACCCAATTCACACAATACAAAATATAACTCGCACTTAACCATTCGAGAAAAAAAATGTAAAGAAAAATTAAAATTTACTCCTATGGATTTTTGGATTGGACATTCATCCTACGTCCATTGTAGAACACTAACGAATCATTATAATATTGAACATATAAGGATATGAATCACTATAACAAAAGATCTAGTGATTAATATAATATCATGTATATGATATTTTTTCTTTTGTTGATTAAAATATATTTTTGGTCCCACCTATACTTTTATAGAGGTTTAACTGTGGTTGAATATGTTTGATTTTCATCTAATATTTTTAGTATACCATATATTGAACTCAAAAATTATTTGATAGAATATACTGACTCAAATTCAATTTCCAGTTGATTCTTCAAAATATTTATCCAACAAGAAGAGTCTGTTGTGTAAGATCCCCAGATGTTATCCATCATATAGCGTAAAAATCATATCTGCTAATGATGTTTTTGTCACGTCCTTAACAAGGTCAAGATGAATTTATGGAGTCCCTCATTCTCATAATTTTAAACCATTAACTTGAAATATATTTAAAATACTAATAATCTCCCATATAAAAACTATTCAGAGGAAGATCATAATTACCCTTCTACACTATGAAAAAACCATCCTCTTTCCTACATATATGCAGTGCTCTATAACACCCACTATTCACTCAAGTCCTACTAATGCATAGTGTTCCCCCAAACATTCATGGACCAAAACCTTTATGATTATGTAAACATGTTCATTATAATTAACTATATTTAATAACAATATAACATTATCTTCCATTATATTCTTGTGGAAATGTAATTCCAATTCAATGTTTTTTATTCACAAAATAATCAAATTCGGGAAAGGTGAATAGTTATGTAGATATTTAAAAATAACACTCCTCCTTCCAGTAACTATAACAGACCATAATTCTATACCTTACAAAATTTATTTCATGTTCTATAACATCTATTTCACTATACACCCAATGCAAAAAAACCACAATATTTTATAATGGAATTATTATTGATGTTATACTAATCAA
Source organism: Viscum album (assembly GCA_963277665.1). Classification (NCBI taxonomy): domain Eukaryota; kingdom Viridiplantae; phylum Streptophyta; class Magnoliopsida; order Santalales; family Viscaceae; genus Viscum; species Viscum album. The sequence goes on from OY728167.1 coordinate 969,235,342, forward strand.
TAACATGGAAATTCAAGGAAATTTATTACCATTAAAAGATAAATAAATAATATGAGTGAATATTGATAATGGGTTACTTTCAATAAAGTACATTTAATTTATATTATGTATTTTATCTAAAATATATATATTTAAAAATTTAATATTTTAAATTTGATAAAATAATATTAAAATTCCAATAAATTAAAAAAAAATTATAATTATTTTGTGTTTTGAATAGGTTGATATTGTTTGAAAAAGAGAGTTTTTTAAAAAAAATAATGTAATTTTTATATTTTATTTCATTATTTAATAATATCCTAAAATATTTAAAGACTTTTTTAATGATATATTATTTATTTAGAGAAAAAAATTTCTTTTTATAACATCCTTTGATAGTATAAATCCTATGTCCAACATTTTTACGAATATATTTAAATGTTACCTTAATGAAAACAATTTTTGGTATTTTCTTCTAATTAATTGTTTTGAATGTGAATTTTTTTTTGGTTTGATTTTGAAGCCACATAATTATTTTTTTAGTAAACCAATTTATGCCATTGAAATTATTATACTATATTATCATCTATTGAACAAAAATTTCAAAATATAATAAATCACTTTTTTAAATTATATTTTTCTCATGTTCTGTTATTTTATATTAAAATTAAAATTTCACCCCTTAATTTTTATTAAAAAATACAATTTTAATCATTTTTTTCAAGATAGTTAAAAATTACAATAAAAAATTTTCATTAATATTTATTACTATTGTTAAAAATTTCCAAAGTAGTAGTAATTTATTGTAAAAATTAAAAAGATAAAAAACGAATAAAAATAATCATGTTTCCCAAAAAAAAAATTATGAGGAGATTATAGAATAAAAAACTCTTCCCCTATACTTTTCCCATTTAATATTTATATTCCATTTAATAAAAACATCACATTATTTAAAATGTAATAATTTCCCCCAAAACAATCGTTCTATTCAATTAAAAAATTCAACACATACCCCACTCACAGAATCACATATCCTTTTAATTTCATAGATATTCCCTGCCTAATTTCTCCTTCTATGACTGTATCAAATATCCATAATCATTCATTCACTATTATTTTTCTTAGCACATTCATTTCTGATGAGTTTTTCAATAGAAAACTGAAGCTTTCAACATGTGTATTACTTTTTCTTAGTCTTTTATTTTACTATAATTATTTAATAATAATATCTAACATTATTAATATAACTAAATATGTTTTATTATTATTTTTAAATTCATTATATTGATTTTAAAATAATTAAACATTTCATTATATTTGTTATTAATACAAAATAATACTGATCTCGCATATGTGTGTATGACCACCTCCATGAAACAATGTTGTTAGGTTTTAATCACTGCATATCATGGGGAGTAAAATTGATGGATTATATGATTTATGTTGTCTTAGAAGTAACATTTATAACTCTTAGATTATAATTTATCATATAACATATTTCTATCCTTTCATTTATTAAGGAGATCTTTTACCGTGCATGTGTGCAGATTACACCTTCAACAAACAATGAATTTCACTTTTCCATATTACCCTTCATGGACTGTTATATGAATGGATTTAAAAAGGTTTTATAATAATTATTTAATTTTTATGTTCACTAATATTTCATATTATCATTATTTATAAGAGTTCCCTCATCATTTATTCGTAAAACATGTTAAAAACTTTTTTATCAGGATTTCTATTTTCATAGGTCATATTCACACCTTTCACCTATCAAAAATAAAACATTACTACATCTGAATAAAAATTATTATAATTACATCCATTATATATTAATTATTATCATTAAATAACATACTATGGTTCTATCCCATCTTCGTTTTTTATGAAACAAACAACTGAATATTCTAACCATAGATAAAAAACAAACTACAATAGGTTTATATTTTTGTAATATATGGGTGTAAAATATTTCAAAAAGGGTATTATGTTTTTATTAAGCAAATGATATAAGATATTAAGATATAAATTCTTGTTATATAATATTTTTGAGAATGGTCGAGTAAGCGGGATTACAAGGAAAGGGTTTTGTCTTAAAAATTTATTCTTTGAGATATATTTTCTTTGGTGGACCTAATTTAATTTAAATGGTATTTATAATATTATTGGATATATATTTTCCGGGAGTATATTTATTTATAGTATTTGGACTTCATTTTCTTGTTATCCATTTCAATGGGATTTTCTTAAAATATTTCTTAAACTATATAGTTATTTTTCATATATAGAATCTTTTTTATGGGACATAATAATTTTTCTTTGACTATTATATATAAATATTGATCTATTATAACATATGAAGATGTTATTTTGTAATTAAATTTTCTTTTCTGGGATATCATTCTTTTAACTGATGTATTATTCATTAATAGTTCTCTTTTTTGTAAAAAATAATTGTTATCTCTTTTAATGTTTATTTTCATGGCATCATAGTTTTTAATATTCCTAAATGATATCATTTTCTAAGAGGAAAATAAAATATTTTTTTATCTATAATTATTTTTATATTACTCTATATTCATTTTTTAATAAAATGTGTTTTGGTTACTCTTTTTAATAGTGAATTTTCAACAAGGCTATTTCAAAATTTTCAAAAGGTGTTTCCTTCTATTCCAAAATAGAGATTTTTCTCTACCACCCCACATTCATTTCTAAAAAACATTATATATTTTCAAAGATATATTTTTAGGAATATTTTAATAATTAAATTTTTCGGTTTTTTTCACTTCACCTTTAAATAATTTATTTTTTTATTGAATGTAACTTCCTTTGTTAAGCTAATAATATATGATTATTTTAATCTTTAATGATTTCACCAATATTTTTCTTAATCATTGAAGGTTTTATTTGTTTGGAAATTATTTTTGACTAACAAATTCGAAAAATGCTTCTAAAATACTATTTTTGGGTTATTGAATTTTGGGTATCAACCATTTACATAATTCAAGTTAATTTCAGTGAAATCAACTTGAATTGTTGTGAATCACATTTTTCTTTTCCATGGGTTCTTTGTGATATGAAGAATGAAACCCATTTTATTTCCCAAGGGGTTTAATGATATTTTGAATGATTTATTTATTATGGAACTCATATGTATGAATAATGATATGTGGGGGAATATATCTCCATCCAATTCATTTGTCAAGGAATTATAATTTATGAGGTAAAGATGATTGAGTGTGAATACAATGTGGGTTATCTAACTTCACAAGATTGAGTTTGATCATTATGTAGAATATATATAATGAGAATATTGAATATAAACCTAACATAAACACCAATTCTAAAATATCCCCTTATTTGGGAATAAGAAATTAAAATTTATCTTAATTTTCACTATATTATAACAATATGGTATATTACATTGATAATAAAATGGAATTTGTGTGTGAGTGGGATACAAATCATCATACACCAAAGTCGTGGTCATTTATATTGGTAGAAAACCTTATCAACTAGTATATTATTTTATTGATTTACTTTTTCTCAATGAACTTAGTTTGATGAATCCCTAGAGAATATTTAAAAGGAAATTTTTTAATGTAAAAGGTATTAAAACTTATTCCACCCCCTCTTATTTTTATCACATTATCAAATAATTCCCACATGACCATTTTCTCATGTCCTAGGATATGCATTTTTTCCAAATAGAATTTATATATCGATAATAATTATATAATAAAATTATCACAATGATGAAATATGAGGTAAATTATAATTGTATGGTTCTTATTGGTAGGGTATTGAACTATGGGAAGAAAATATCAATGAATTAGATTCATTACATTAACCTGAAACAAAGGATGATGAAATTATACAGGCTATTGAAAATCTCAAATTTATTATCATAAAAGTGAGAGAAATGTAGTAAAACGAAACAAATAAATCTTTAATGGTTTTTTTATAACAGAATAATTTTGATCAGAGGCTCTAAAAATTGTCAAATGATAATCCTAATATATGACTTGGTTTGTAAATAACTACATTTATATTTTTTTGGATTATTATTCACAAACCCGTTATTGTGTGGCATGTGGTGCTAGTTTAATTCACTCTATCTCCATTGTTATTTAATATATATATATTTAGAAACATAAAACTATAATTGATTGATCAATAATTCATGGAAATAAAATATATTTTTATATAAAATAATGGATTGATGGTATGTTTTATTTTTTCATAGAAGTTGTGATTTGAGACTTGGTATGTAATAAAATATTTAGACTATAGAATCTTCTTATGTATAATAAATTTTCTCAAATATTATTTGAATTCATTAGGTTATAGTAGAAAGAATAATTGTTTTATAACATTTATAATATAACTATAAAAAACCAATGTGTAATAAGAGTCATAGTAAAGTAGGGAAACCATGATCAGATATTATTTCTTTATCAACTAGATATGTTTAGTATATATTGAGAGTGTCCTTTTATTAGTTTGAAGAACATAACCCAATGTCATAAATCATGATATGGGTTCAAGTCATTATATATACTAGAAAATAAATAATTAAAATTTTGCATGTTTGTAGATTTTTTATATACTATAATGAATTCTTATCCAATGAAAATAGATATGATATTAAAAATTTATTAAAAAGTTTTATATTCTTTAAAAAATAAATGAAAAAAATTTGAAGAAAAATTTCAGATGTGTTGTTCATTGAGAATTATAGGTCTTTTTTGGCATAACGAAGAAAAAATGCAATGTTAATGCATGACATAACTTTAAATTAATGGGATTGGTAAAATAATTTCATTTGAAATTTGGAGTTTGTAATAAGGCATGCATACCCATTGTATAATAGAATATGTATAAATATTAAAAACTTATTTTTTTCATCTATTTTCTCAATAGTAGAGGCACCTGATGGTTACTATTTAAACATTTAAATGATATTAAATACAATTAGTATAATATGAATAGGGTTGAAATTTTTTTCATTAGTATTAAAAAGTAATTTATAGTCTTTTCTGATATATTTTTTTATATAACAATGGTAACTACCTACACTTAATACAAAATCTAGATAATTTTTGCATTCAATTTTTTTTACCCATGCTTAAAAAATATGAACAAGTTAGTCAAGTTTTTTAATAAACCAAACAAATGAACCAGTGTGTTCAAAAAATGTTTCAAATTTAACTTTTTTTTCTTAATATATAATTTATATATAAACAAATTATATATATAGTATTTATTAAAATTTCAAAGAAACACACACAGACAACTATAAATTATTTTTAAATTATAAAATAATAATAAATTCAAATCTTAAGTGAAAAAATTATTTAAATAATATATGTGTGTGTGTGACCAATATAAAAATGGTATTTAACATCGTTGTTTGAACATCATTTCTACAAGATCAATATTAAAACTCCAACTATAATACTTTTCTACATCATTTATTTAGCATCAGATGTTAACATATCTATTTTGACATAATTTCCGAAAAACGCAATGTTAAATTCCCTCATAGAATAATTTTAAAAACTATTATTTAAAAAGTGATTATAAAAGTTAAATTTTAACAGCAATTTTTCAAAAAAACTTAAAAAATATTTATTTACCATGTTTTTTTTCATATCCCAGTATTCATTTTTACTGGTATTGGAGAAAAATATAATTATAGATCAAAAATTAAAGATGTATAAATTTGGAATTATCTAAGATATGTCTCAGAGATGTCAAAATATCGAGGACTATAAAATTTTATTCATAATTATATTTGAGCTGCATAAGTAGTAAAAACATAAATTGGGAAATGAAATACACCCTATTAATTAATTTCAACATCAGTGTTTAGTAAAAATTGATGTTAGAAAAACTTTGAACGTTGGATTTTACTAAAAATGAATGTTAAAAGCACTTATATATGGATTTTGGGTTAATTTTTTTTTTGAAAATGACATTAAATGTGGTTTCATAAGTCAGTTTTTTGAAATCTAATGTAAAAAATGTTTCCCATGTTTTAGTCAATTTTGTAAGATTCATTCTTACTAGCCATGTAGCTAAACTGAATTTACTTATCAAATGTTATAGTCATCATAAGTTCAGATTCTGTAATAGAATTCATTGAGAAGTCCAAATTTAGATTTCTATAACTCTTATCTCGTATGTCTATTTTTTCTCCAGAAGTGGTAAAGAGAAGTTTGAGAAATGAATTAAAATCACATAAACAATTTATACATTTGTTTTTGGTAAAACAAATCCTAAATACCCTTTTATCATTATTGTTTTTACTAAAAATTACATTAAAACTACTTTTGATTTTGTTTTGAAGTAAAACCCCATCTTAAAAGTATGTTTTCTGCATTTTATACCGTTTTTTGTATGAAAATCGGTATCCAAAATAGTTTTTACATTTGATATCAGTTTTTTTGAAACTAATGTACATGGTGATATTGAGATCTATTAACATCAGTTTAATAAAAAACTAATGTCAAAACCCTATTATGAGAATAGTTTTAACATTTTTTATAAATTTACACAACATCAAAAATAATACATTAAATATACAGGTTCCTAATTTCTATTTTTCCAACACATACAATTCATTTTTTCAAATCCCACATATATTTTAATACATTTTTCATTTACTATATAAAAATCATCATTATCTTTCTCTCAACATTTTGACCTCTTTAATCCAATAAAATTTCCAAAATTAATTCAATCAATTATTTGTACATGATATTTTTTCTCATAATTTAATTTATTTATTAGTATTTTACTTCAACTAAAAAACATAATAAATTTTTTTATGATGATGAAGACTTTTTTCTAATTGAGATACAAAGATAAAACATTCGCATGAAATTCACAAAATGAATTGAAATATTCATTATTGATCCTTTTTTCAGTACTTCATTAGTTAATCCCTAAAGAGAAGATAAATAATGGAAAAAAACATATCAATTCGAAGGAATCTTCCAAAATCAATTAAATTTGGTTGAATCATTATGTTTATTATTTTTTCATTTAGTGTATTAAATTTTTCAGTTCCTGATTCTTATTTTTTCATTGAATTCGGAAGTATCTATTGAAACATAGAGAGGTCCACCTTCTGATGGCCACAACTTCTTATTTGTATGTTCGTTATAGATCTATTAAAATTTAAATCGAGTATTTTGAAAAAAATATATACTATATCATTTAGAGTTTCAAATTTTTGACGACAATTTTTATAAAAACAGATGTGAATGTATATTTTTATTTGATGTCAATTTTTTTTGTGAAACCAACATGAAAACATACTTTTCACGTTGGGTTTTATCAAAAACCATCATTATGAACCTTGTGGAATCATAATTTTGATATCGGATTTCTAAAAAAAATGATTTCAAAAGGTTAATAATTTAAATTTTTTTCATATTAAAACCAACATCAAAAGACTTACTTTAAATGTCAGTGTATAAATCAATTTTTTAAAAACCAAAGATAAAATAAAAAAAATTGGATGTGAATTTTTTTCTATAAGTTTTTATAATTAATGCATGAATTCAAAATTTAAATTATATATATTTGATAAAATTTTTGAATAAAAATATATTCTAATAGAAATATATATATATATATATATATTATGAAACTATAATTAACTTAATCCATGAAAATTAATTTAAATTTTAATTCAATATAAATTCGTATGTTTGTGTTTCTGTGTTTTTGAATTTATATATATAAATATAAACACACTCACACACACATACACCTACATAAATTTATAATTTTTGTTTTAAAATATAATATATTTTGTTATACAATGATGTACCCAAATTATTTGCAGTCCATTTTTTTTTCTTCCAAATAATTTTAAATATTTATAAATATTTTTCCAGAGTTAGTAGATGAGGCATAGAGCAATTTTGTGGCCCGAGGTGCTCGTACATTATTTAATAAAAAAATTAAATGTATTTTATATTGAAAGTGCAAGGTTAATTATAGAAAATGGAATAACTCTTAAATGGATGAACAGATTAGAAATATAAGACCATGGTTGGGTCTGTAAAACAGGTTTTACCATAGGTATGACATAAAATAAGTAAGTAAGGTACATTTTGACCCCTCTACCATTAGTGTTTCATTTAAGTGAATTATTTATTTATTTAATTAATAAAGATCATTTAACCTAAAAAATAGTCTATAAATTTTGTGTTGTCTATTTTTGGCTAGGGTTGGGCTCATAACCCTACAGTCACTGGTTAGAACTCTCCTTCCCTTTTTGTCAGTGGATCACAATAAACAAGGATCCCTTAGATCAATGCGGATCAAAGCGTAATGAATGCAGTGGATTCTCCCAAGTTCATTAGAGAGAAATTTCTTCACCAATGATCAATTCAAAACAGAGTTAAGACTCGCATTTTGTTGTTTTATGCCCTTACATTAATTGTATTGAGTAGATCCATAATTTTTTCAGGATCCTCCCCCATAAGTCTTTTACATGTGCCTAGATATTGGAATTTAAATTGTTTACAAATAGTTCATCTTACCCCAGATTACCTTTCATAATCATTGGCCTAGTTTTTTTTAAAAGTCATTGAAACCATGTCTTATGGTGAATTTATCCCTCAATTATTCATGTTATTCAACATGGAATCCCTGTGGATCCCAATTTGATAGTTGTTAGGAATCCCGAGCCTGATTGGGGACCTAGATTCATGGATAATTGATGGAACATTGATGGTGTATTGATACGAGCACAGATTTGGAAATATATATAGGCAAGTATGAATGATCTGATGTTAAAAAATCCTAACCTTTAAGAACATAGTCGCATCAGCATGTAGAATGGATTACAGTTTACCGGATCTTCATTAGGTCTGTATTCCGATGATTAAAGGCAACAAGCATCGCTCTTGGCTAGATCCTAACATTTCTAATCGACTCTAGGAAATATTGGTAGAGATTGGAACAAATTTTAAGTCGAATACAATATTCAAATGGTTTTTAAAAATCATTACTACACATTATGTTCAATTAAGAACACAAGTCTTGTAGTTCCCTTAGCGATGATGCAAGTGTTTTCGAGAGGATAAGGATAACATGGTGTGTATCCCACCCTCACACTCCATGTACCCCTTCCTTGGTTGGAAACCCCGTGTGATGGGTCACACTGGTGGGGTCTCCATGTATGAGAAATATGCACACTGGTTGGCCCCATGGTAAACATCATGTTTGGACCAACACGCTATAAACCAAGGTACACTGTCATGAGGTCTGAGTAAACTAAAACTTCAAGAATACATGGCCCGATCCAAATATAGGTGGGACATACTATGTAGTCCACCTGCACTGTGTGTAACCCTACACGGATGGAACCTGTGGGATGACCAGAGAACATGACCAATTTTTGAATAGGGACCACACACTATGTGTGTCCCCTCACATGTCATGTTCTACATGAGATCCTTCGAGTTATCTCTAACCCTTTATATCTTCTTCTTTTGAACTCGAATAGTGTCCCATGATTTGCCTATTTGTTGGTGTGTTTCCACATAGAATATAATGGTTCCCTCATAAATGATATTTGAGAAATGATGTGAATGTTCTAGTTTTGGAACACACTAGGGTGACACCTGATGACATCAGTGATCAGATAGATTCACCAGAGTAGTATCGTGCGTACCATCTAGCTCGGATGGGAAATGGAATTCCCTGATTTTATTTTCAAATTTACCCACCAATTAGGATGGGTAATAGAATTACATGATTATCTTTTTGAGTTACACTCTAGTCAAACTGGGAAGTACCATTCCTCGATGTTTTGGGCTTACCCTCCAACATTTCTGGGTAGTGTAATTCAGGAATGTGATCATCTAGGCATAAACTTCTTGCTGAGATAGTCAGTGGAGTTTCCTATAAATACTCATCGGACATACACTATTATAGGATTGGGTTGTGGAATTACCCAGTGACCATCCCAACTGGTACCCTCTAGTTGGGATGGGAAGTGGAATTCATTAGTGACAATGAGAATAGGACCCTCCCGATGTACCAAATAGATAGATCCTTTAATATACAGGTGACCTCTCGACAGTGTGTAATAGTGATGAGGCATGGCTTGATGATCCTTTGGACTCACAAAAAATGAGGATTCTTTTTCCACCCAGATACATACATGCGACGTGACTTAAAACCATTTGGGTGAGTCAGTGTTTCCCAATGAGAATAGTATTATAGGTTAGTGATTGGGTCCCTTTGACTTGTGTGCCCTGGGTAGATGAATGTGGTGAAAATCATTGCAGACATACTTTACCTTGGATATATTGGAAACTCATCTTCTTAGGATAAGCTATGAGATGATGATCCCCATTGAATATCATTTGATATTATTTGACCGATAATACACACACACACACACACAGACACCGAGATATATATATATATATATCTTAAATGAGTACCCACTCATTGGGTATAGTTACGCTCCTTGTATGGTAGGTTAAGGCATGTGGGGTATTCCACATGCTTTAAGTGTTTGGCTTCTCATGGTTGGATGTGGACACTCTCCTTCTATGTATTGCGATGAAACAGAATGATGTTCACAATCTCATAGTGTCAAGATCCTTATGTTTATTTGATTTCACATTCACTCTCTTATTGGGTTGAGATGTACTCTTTCACCATACCTTGTTCTATATACTGATTTCTTCTTTAGTGTATCCCTTACTTCTCCCCCCCCCCCTCTACCCCTTTCAGTGCATTCTACATGGTATGTATATACTCAACCCTACATAGTATTTTCCTAACACATGTCACATCTTTTGCAGTTGTAAGATAGGTTAATCATGGTTTCTGAGGAGATTAGTTATATGGGATATTAGCCCAAGTGCGGTGGTTGTATCATGGGATACATGATGATAGATCTTGATTGTTCTCTATTCTAGTTTATTTAGGTTGGGACATATTTTTTAGTTGGGTTTGGTTATTTCCCTTTTCATTTCATTCTACACTACTATACATTGTTTTATTAAGTGGTCCATACATCTTTTTATTTATTTATACTATGTTTCATTGTTTATTTATTTCTCTATAACCATTTTCATTGTGTTGGTTGTGTAGTTGTATATAGGTACTTGGGCAGAGGCCAGCCTGAGTTTAGTTGTGCCTTATGTTCTTGTAGAGGTGGGTTTAGGGATGTTTCGTCATGACCCATGACATGGTTTGAGTTATGATAGAGTGTTATCAGAGGAAGTTTAATTCTTGGACCATTATTTATATTTTTTCCCCTTAAAAAGGATTGTTTGGTTTTAGGGAAATAGTAGTGAAGTGTCACTATTGTGTCTCTCAGGATAGGACGTCCACTTATTGTGCAACATGCTAACATGTCCATTTACCAGAACCCCAATTACCATCTTTTTGAGTCTACACCCGGATACCCTTGAGGAAGGGAACAAGGGTACATGCATCATATACAATTGACTCTATGAAAATACTTCTTGAGTCAACTCCCCATTATTGTTATCAATATATATATTTATATATATGTGTGTGTGTGTGTGTGTGTGTGTCCTCATCTGATAGCAGTTCACCTTGATAATTTTTAGTATTTTTCTATCACGACATCCAACTAGGATACTTGCATAGGTTTGTGACGATAACCATAGAGCAACGAGGCATCAGTTCATGATCCATGATGCATTCCCCTTTTAATAGGTGGTATAGTAGCAACATCACCACCTATCGAGTAGAAGATAGTATTTATAGAGTATGCCGAGTACGTGCATAGGTTGAGTGCATACCATGATTTATACTATCAAAGAACGATGAGGGTCCATGGTGATCTAGATCTCTAGGTAGAAGAGTATTGTCTAGAATCGGTGGTCTGCATCTTTAGGGTTTTTTAGACCTCAACTGATCAAATTGAGGCTTTTCCATCCAGTCCCTTCTATAGAGAAGTTTGGAATTGGTGGATCATAGCTACCCAGATGCATGATGACTTGACAATCTCATGGGATGACTTCTAGAATTTGTTTCATGAGTTTTACTACCCCTTTCTTATGTTGTGATTTCATTTATGAGATTCTATAGCTTCATATGGGAGGGATGATGGTGGTTGAGTATGCTGATAGGTTCACATAACATACATGTTACTCCCTCGACATGGTATGATATGATTACATCTAATCAGTGAAGTTAGACGAGGGACTTCGCAGAGAGATATGAGCTAGTTCAGTTCCTTTATACATCCTCACTTATATCAGGGTTTTGGAGTGGGAACTTTTGACAGGGATAATTATGTCAGCAGGATTCCAGGTGGATGGGGATGGTAGTGGGTGCGCTAGAGCTGAGTCATCTACATTATCAAGGTGACACTAGAGATCTTAGAATAGTAGACCCTTATGTGGCCAAGCTCGAGGATATGTTTATAAAGCACAGGGGTAGCATAGAGCACCAGGGAAGCCCATGGAGGTTCAATGTTATACTTGTGATGGGAGAGGTCACATTGCATGGGAATTCTCGACTGGGCATGTTGAGCATCCCATGAAGATAAAAGATGTACTACCATATCAAAGATAATGTCATTATCTGTGATCTTAATGGTGTGAAAATGGTGTTCCCCATGGAGGCAGAGTGAGTAGGGGTTCAAGGGAAGCTGCAGGTGGGCTACAATGTTATGTGGTCCTTCCACCACCACCACTAGGCAGTCCAAGTCCAGTTGAGGGAGCGGGCGGCCTGGGTTACAGACAGCTACATGTTTTGGAAATTTGTGATCCTATGATGCATTATATGATTCAAAGTGAGATTGGTGTTTATTTTACTCTTTCCTCAGTATAAGTAGACATAGGATCGAATCATTATTTTTTCTATTGAATATTTGTGCAAGGGTTGGGTCTCCCAATATAGATACTAGTACAACAGATATTTCTTAATGTTCCAACATGGAATTCTTCTTCTATATCTTTAATATGTTGACAGTGCGAGCAATCAGTTGGATGAGATAAATTCATGTGGAATATACTGGTAATCATAATGGAAACCTTTGAAATCATCTTGTTCTTGTATTGAATTTCTATGGTTTGATCTCAGATCAATTATCACCATAGATAAGTAATATTACTATACATTGATTGTATGAGGTTCTCCTTTTTGGTGATAGAGACCTTGTAGAAGGATAAGAATGCACTATGAGAAAGAGGTTACGGCGTATTACCCATCAACTAGCCAGTGTGACCCATGGTTTAAGAGACTCTTTAGGCATATGTATCCCTCTAGTTGTGGATGACTATATTGACAGTTTCCTTGAAGATATTATGGGACAACCTCTAATGCAGAAGATTGAGTTTTTCATTATCTTGCAACTGATGACTACCCCAATATATTCTACGACATACTAGATTGAACCCACTAAGATATGGGAGCTACGATTGTAGTTGGAGTTCCTTTCTGAGAATACTTTCATCAGACATAGTGTGTCCCCTTGGGAGGCCCCAATTAAGATTGTGAAAAAAGATAGATGGGAGCCTACGGTTCTATGTGGATTATTATTGCCTGAACCAGACCAGGATAAAGAACAGGTACACCTTGTCAAGGATAGATGACTTCTTTTACTATTTTTGGGTTGTGAGATGGTTCTCCAAGTTAAATATCAGGTCTGGTTAACACCAGTTGTGGGCCTTGAGGATGAAATTTTAAGGCTTTTTCCCTAATGTTTTAATGAACACTATGAATTCCTAGGGATGAACATCGATGAAAAAAATTCCACAACCATTTTTAAGAATTTGATAAACTTGATTTTGTAGCCATACATGTGCTAGTATTTTGTTTTTTCATCTACGTGAAACTCATCTACTTTGTGATAGAGGAAGAGCTTTCAAGGAACTTTAGGATGGTTCTCAATTTATTTTGAGGGAACCGTCTTTACGGAATGCTCTCAAAGATCTAGTTAAAGATATAGGATGTTTACTTTTTGGGGCATCTCATTTCTGAACAAGGTTTAGTTGTGGATCCATCAATGATCGAAGCAGTTCTTTATTGGGAGCCACCTAGGAACATGTAATAGGTGCGAATCATTCTTCCAATAGAGGGGTACTAAGAGAGATTTTTGGTGAACTTATACGGAATCACAACCTCTTTGACTACTATGATATAAAAGAGACAAAATTTTACCTAGTCAGATCAGTGCTAGAAGGCCTTTGAAGATTTTAGGTTGAGTCTGAACATCGGTCCATTTTTTAGTATACCAGAGGAAAGAATTCTGTTTGAATCGTATTGTGATGCCTCAAGAGCTAGGCTTGGATTCATGTTGATGAAAAGGCAATCATTCATTGCATACGAGTCGAGGTAGTTGATACCCCATGAGAAGAAATATGTTAATCATGACCTAGATCCATCAGAAGTATTCTTAGACTTGAATATGTGGATACAATACAATCTAGGAGAGCACTTTGTGGTTTACTCAAACCCACCTAGTCTCATTTATGGCTTCACTCTGTGAGACCTGAACGTGAGGCAGTGATTCTAGTTAGAGTTCCTATAATTCTACAAGATAGTCTATAATCTAATGAAGGTAAATGTTGAACAAGTTCCCTTAGCAGGAAGTCATAGGATCACTTTGTGTTGGATGCTTAGAAGCATTTAGATTCCCTGTAGAAAACTCTAGAGAAACATGAGGGCATGTCTTTTCTTCCATAGATGGGGTTGGATTCTTCTCTCTATGAGGATGTGGGAATGTCTCGGCTAGGATACATCAGCAACAAGGTTATTCTTGATAAGATATCCACAGGCAATGCACCAGATTGATATTTCTAAATGGAGTTAATCTTGAGATCTTTTTAAAGGGGTGTACGGTGGTTCTAGTAGTGATTTGAGGATAGGTGATGTGGGAGTTCCACACTTCTCCCTAAGTTGTAAATATTATTGTAGAGAAGTTATACATAGATCTTATGTAGTTTTTTTGGTGGTCTGACATGAGATGATGTGTAGCTGAGTCTATCTCATGATGCCTTACCTATTAGTAGGTGAAGGCTGAGAACCAGGTTCCGACGAGTTTGTTGTAGCCTCTTGAGAACCAAAAGTGGATGTAGGATGACATATCAATAGACATCTTCATAGGGATTTCACACACAACAAAAGGGAATGATTCCATCTGGGTAAAAGCGGACCAACAAAAAAAAAGTCATCACACTTCCTTGATATTAAAAATAAGGGTCTTGTAGAGTGTTTTGGGAATTTGTACATATGTGAGATCATCTACCTTTGGGGAGTATCCTTGATGATTGTCTCTGATCATGAGACATTATTTGCATCACGATTGTGGAGATGACTATAAGATGACTTCATGACCCAGTTGCTGATGAGTATACCCTTTCACTTTCCAACTAATGGGTTGTCAGAGCACATAGTCCAGGTGCTAAAGGATAAGTTGAGGGCTTTCGTGGTTGATTTTGTATGGAGATAATAAGATCACCTTCCTTCGGTATATTTTTCGTACAAGAAAAACAACCACTTAACCATCAGTATGAATCCTTTTGAGGACCCCTAATAGAGACACTTCATATCACTAATTGTTTTGGTTGGAGGTTGGATGGTCATCCCATGTGGGCCCAGAGTTGGTGAAGGGGACAATAGAGAAATTATAGGTAATCCATGAATTGATAAAGATGGTCCCGAGTAAACATAAATCCTATGCAGATAATGATTGTAGGCCCTTGATGTTTGAGTAAGGAGACCATGTATTCTTGAGAGTCTCCCCATGAGGAGGATTATGTAGGTTTGGTTTGGGAAGAAATCTATCCCAAATGTTCATCAGTCCATTAGATATTGATTGGAAGTTTGGTAAGGTTTCCAACAACCTCACCCTACCCCCAAAGTATGATTAGGTGCAAAAATTCTTCCACCTACCATAGATGATATGTAATGTGAATTATCTTATGCACGTCATAGACTAGGGAGAGATAGAAATAGGATATGGATACACATTTTTAGACCACCTAATGGAAATCAAGGAATGATATGAGTGGACTATGCGAATAAAGATCATCTATTTAGTTTTTGTGCTTGGGATACACATATATGTGTAGGAGAGATTTTTCTGAGTTAGAGAATTAGATGTGGGATAAGTATCCTATTTTTTCCATTATTTTCTTTTCAGAGATGAAAATCATGATGGAGGGAATGATGTAGAGGCCTTGTTTTTTCCTTGTAATACTTTTAAATAGTTATAAATATATTTCCATAAGTAATAACTGATACATGATTTTATTCTGAGGCCCAGGGTTCCCAGAATTGATTTTATAAAAATATTAAATATAATCTATATTTTTCTCATGAGATTAATTAAATAATATGTGAAAACTATTAAATAGATGATGAGATAAAAAATCCAAGACAATAGTTGGTTCCAAAATATGGTGTTCACCCAAAGCCCAAAATAAAATGAGTCGTCCTGGGATGTTCGGATCCCTCATCCATTGGTAGTGAGTTTATGTGATTTAATTAATAAATTAATTAATTAAATACATTTAACCAAAATAAATAGTCTATAAATTTTGTGTTATGGAATTTTGGATAGGTTTGGTCACATATCCCTATGGTCACCAGCAAGGGTTCTCCATCCCATTCACTTGAAATATCATGAAAAATGATGAATCCTTGGATCAACAGAGATTGAAGTGCAATGAACACATCATATTCTTATTAATTTGTTGGTAAGTGTTTTCTTGAAAAAAAACTAATCCAAATAGAGGTAGGACTCATCTTTTGGTGTTTTACACCCTTAAATTAAATATATTGAGTAGATATATAATTTTTCTTGTATATATTCCCCTTGAAACCTTTTCATGTTTTTTGATATTGGAATTTATATTTCTTATAAATTGTTCATCTTACCCCAGATCCTTGTTCTTGATCGTCGGCCAAGAACGCTTGGAAAAAATGTTTAAACATTATATTATAGTGCTTTTAACCATTGATTCATCATGTTATTCACCAAGGAGTCCCTATAGATCCAGGTTCCACCATTTTCGAGAAACCCAAATCTAATCAGGTGATCGAATTTGTGACGAATCGATGGAACATTGACGATTTTTTTTATCCAAGCACAAATTTAGAATGATCTCAGGATGAGGATGATGGATCGGATGTTTAAACATCATGATGTTAATAATGGAGTAGAAATGGTGAGTATAATGGATGAAAGTTTTTTAGATCTTCACTGAGGTCATATTTGGGAAAACGATGGCCGACTATACTGACTCTCGGCTAGATCTGAAGATTTCAGATCAACTCTAGGTGTTATGAGTAGATATTGGTGCAGATATAAAGCAGAAGATTAGAATTGTATTTTATGAAGAAAAAAAATAACAACAACATGTCGTGTTCAATGAAGAACACAAGGTGTATACCTCCCATAGTGGTAGTGCTAGGTTTCGGGGATTGATATGGATGAATGATCATGTATCCAACCCTCACTCACTGTGTACCCCATCCCTGTTTGGATAACCAGTGTGACGGGTCCCATGGGTGGGGACTCCATGTAAGAGAAACATGGACATGGGCTGGCCACATGGGCAGCATCCCATGTGGACCAACATGTCATGTGCAAAATTACATGGACAAAGGTTCTGAGTATATAGACAAGGATAAAAGACACGACCATGTCCCCAAATAGGTGGGACACGTCGTTTAGTCTACCGACACAGTGTGTACCCTTACAAAAACGAGGTGTGGTGACCAAAGAACATGTATAGGCTATGAAGAGGTACCACACACTGTGTGGGTCCCCTAATATGCCATGTTCTACATCATCTAATTAAAGTAATATTTAACCCTCTTTGTATTCTTCTTTTGAACTCATATTTTGTCCCATCGGATTCCTATTCTAACTATTTTTTCACGTAGAACATGATGGTGTCCTTGGAAGAGGCTTTTAAGTTATTATGTAAATGTTTGGGTGTTTTTAATGTGTTGAGGTGCCACCCGAATATTGAAATGATCAAATGATTTTCCATAGAAATATGGGGCTTACTCTCTAGCTGGGATGGGTAGTGGATTTCCCCTAGTTAGTTCTGGGCTTAACCTCCAGCTAGGCTGGGTATTTGCATTCCCCAATGATCATTCCAAGTTACCCTCAAGTGGGACTGATAAGTTGAATTCCACATTGTTCTAGGATTACCCTCTAGATGGACTAGGTAGTGGAATTCCCCATGATGTATTTCATGTGTAACCCTTTATCCGGGTTGGGCATTTGCATTTCCCTACCAACTCACCGGGCTTACACACTGGTAGGAATTGGCAGCGGTGTTCCCCGATGAAAATTTTGAGTGGTACCCTCCAGTAGGGGTGGGAAGTGGCATTCCTTGGTGACTACCAAATTTATACCCTCCTGACATACCAGGGCATGAGATTCATTCCTAGACTAGTGACCCCTTAACATTATAGAATAGTGGCATTGCGTTGTTTGAAGAACCATTGGACTCACGAGAAATAGGAACACATTCCCTATAGAATAACACCCTTGTGACGTGACACCAAACATTTCATGTGAGTCGGTGCCACCAAAAGAGGATAGTATCCATGTTTTGTAATTTATTCCCTTTGAATTGTGTTCCTTGGGAAGATTCATGAGGTGCTTGGAATCGCAGACGAATTGTACAATGAAACTATTGGCTACTCAAATTATTTTGATGAGCTATGAGATGGAGACCCCCTTACTCTCTCGTTTGGGATTCATTGACTGATCATATACATATATATATATATATATATGTCCAACTTCAGTACCCACTCTTGGGTATAGTTACTCTCCATCTAGGCGATAAGATGAGGCGTGGGGTATGCCAGTTTCTTTCGATGTTTAGATTTTTGTGGTTGGATGATTCCACTGTCCTTCTATAGGTAGAAAAGACATAATGAGAAGTTTATATTCTCACCTTGTCAAGCTCCTTGTTGTTTTGGATAAGATCACTTTCACTCTCATATTATGTTGAGCTATACACTTTTACCTTACCTATTCTATCTATTATTTTTCTTTTCAATGTATCTCTTACTTCTCCCCCTACACATTTTTAATTCTTTTTACTAGGTATGTAAATACTCACCCCATCATGGGTTTTTCCAAACACATGTCTTGACATTTTAGATGGTGGATAGTTTGATCATGAATTCACAGGATCATAAAGATATTGTCATCTTGGACTGTGTATGGTAGTCATAGCTTAGGAATATGAAGTGGGCTCTCAATTGTTCTCTTTTCAACGTTTTTTCATTTTGGGACATATTTTCTTGGTGGGTATTAATTTATTCCTTTTTATTATTCTACACTATTTTACTTCGTTCTGTTTAGTGATCCATACATCTTTTGGTTTATTTTTCACAATGTTGCATCTTTCATTTCTTTCCATATGCACTTTTCCATTGAGATAAATGTGTACATGTGTAATGTTAGATAGTAAATGGCCTCCCTGAGTTTATTTGTAACTTTTGTTATTGTCTCCACCAATGGCCATCGGAGGCCGGCTTAGGGTAGGTGAGGCTTAAACTCCAGCATTGGTCGGGTCATCACAGTTTTAACTAAAAAAAATATAAAAACTATTTGTAATTGTATTTTTTGAAAATATATATTTTTGGTATACTATAATATTAAATATATATTAAATAGATATGTATAGATACATATTTTAAAATTATATTTAAATATATATATATATATATATTAATATATATATATCACTACAATGTATATATATGTACTCACAATATGTATATATATATATATATAAGTTTTTATTTATATATACGTACATGTAATACGATAACAAATATACAGAAGTATATATATACATATGTTATAAGTTAATATATTAAAAACAAAAAATACACACATATATATATACATGCCTTCATAAATGAATACATACAAAAATACATAAATATATTTTTACATATAATAAAAAATAAAAAATATAGAACCCTCACTTATGGTGGAGGAAAACCATATTACTGAAGTCTAAGATAATGAAAATGTCGAGAAAAAAATAAAATGAAAATGCATTAAATCTTTCAATAAAAATAAATATCTTTCCAATTGAAAAATAACAAGAAATACTTCATATTTTGTAAAAAAAATAACTATAAATTTTCTTCTCATCTATGTACAAGTCACAATTCATCCCTTAGAATTGTAGGAATCATTTTTTCATTGAGGATTTCCTTTAATAAAGTAGAATATTTAGTTCTATCTTCATAAAGTTGATAATTATAAGTGTGTATACTAGACGATTAACTTATTATTTTATTAATTTAGATTACCAATACATATATCGGGTTTTAGTTGAGTGTTGCAATGAATCCAGGATACATATGGGTTTATAGGGTTCATACCTCAGATGCCACTCAATATTATTTGCCCCAATTAAATTGGGAAGGAATTGTTCTTGGGTGTTATATGATGCTAGTATCATGGTGGTCCCCCATGCATCTATAGGGGATGATGAAGCAGTGGTTTCATCTCAGCAGTGTAGGTGTGTGTTTGGTGATGCAGCGGCTGGTGATGGTTGCCAATGTGGATGGACAGGTTTGAAATGGTGGAATTGTATGGAAGTGTATCATCAATTTTGGGATTCACATTACACATTTTTACATTGGTGTTAGATCCCCAGTCAGAATGAGGAGTACAATGGAATTGGTTCAGGGGGATATATCAGGGATGTGTGTAGTTATCAATGGAATAAAAAAGAAGAATTGGCTTGTTGGATGATGGACTACACCAATCATAGGTTTGAGGTGTGGAAAGGGGATGCCATGTGTTTTGGGTGGTTCGAGTTGTTATAAAGATGTGCATAGATGAGACATCAATGAGGCAATCTAGTGATCTATTGGTTTCTCCAATAGGTTCTTTATGGATTATTGGGATATTATCCTCACAAAGACTATTAATGCATTTAGATATTTCTTTTATTATTATTATTTCCCTTTTGGTGCTAATGCTAGATTTATTGATCTAATTCCAAATAAGGAGAATGCTCTTGATATTCTGAATTTCAGGCACGTGGCCATAGGGAACACTATTCCAAAGGTTATCAGCAATATCTTGGTGAATTGATTGGGAAGTATTGTTATGGAGTTTATTTGTACAAATCAATTTGGGTTTGTTCCTGGAAGGAACATTCAACATTTTTTGTATACATAATCTGAATGAGTTAATGTTATGAATAAAAAGGTGAATTATGGGAATATGGGTCTTAATGTTGACATTTCAAAGGCTTTTGATATGATAAATTGGGGCTTCATTTTTGCGGTGTTAAGAATGAATCTCTTTTCCAATGGCTACATCAGTTTGATTAGCTGCATTCTTAAGAGTTATATGCTATCTTTTCTTTTTAATGGATCTCCTAGAAGTTTCTATAAATGTTCCATGGGAGTGAGGAAAGGGGATCCTTTATGTCGCCTTCGTTTTTCTATCATTGGGGATTACATGAGTACATGTCTTTCGGATCTTGTGCATGCTGGTTTGTACCTGCAAATGACTGTTGGTAGAGGTCTCTTGGATCCTTGAAATCTAATTTAGGTGGATGATATTATGTTGTTTGGTAAGGCTGATGGAATTACTATCCAATATATTAAGGTGGATTTTCAGCATTATGAGTCTCTTTTTGGACATGTTATAAGTTGGGAGAAATCCTTTGTGTTTTGTAGGGAAAACTTTATTGTATCAAAGCAAAACAGTGTTTCCCGGATGCTTGGGGTTAAAAGAGGGTCTCTACCTTTTAACTATCACGGGGTTCCTCATTTTTCGGGTGCTATTAAAAGGTGTCACCTAGAAAATATCTATCTTAGAATTCTCAATCAAATGGATACCTGGAAAGGTAAATCTATTCCTCAAACAGGGCGTGTCTGTCATGTTAATTATGTGATCACTTCCATGTGTGTCTGTGTTTTTTCCTTATACAGATGGCCTAAAATCATCGTAATTATTTATAAATGCTGATTCAAAATTTTATTTTTACTAGCTTAATTTATGAGAGGAATCTTGTTACAGTATCCTAGAGTGATTTAATTCGTCTAGTTGACATGGGTGACATGAGTATTAAAAATATTAAGCGCTTTAATGAATCTCAAATTAAAAAAGTTTACTTGGTCACTTTCGACCTCTAATGATTTTTATCTGAAGTTTCTGTGTAATAGATTTGGATCCAAGTTGTTAAATGGGAATTCTATTTACCTCCATTCCTTGATATGGCCATCAATTAAAAATTCTCATTTTAGCCTCTCACAATCCTCTAAATGGGTGGTTTTTTGAAACTTATCTTTAAACTGCGGCAATACTATTTGGTTATCATGTGCCACTGCTAAGGATATTGAGATTCATTCTAGTTGGAAGGATCTTTCTATTGGTGAATTTCACGATAATATTTCAGCTCAGGGATTGATTTCAGATCCTATAAAAAGTAGTTGGAACATTATCGTTATTCTTCGATGGATACTTTGATTTGGTTGCCCAGTCTTATTGGAACCTTCAGCACTAATGAGGATTATAGATTCATGTGTGCTGAGCCTTTGCTGGTTCCTTCTTGGCTTCTTATGTTCCATTCTAATTTTATTCCACCGGCTCAATATTTTCTTATGTGGAGGATTTGGAAGTGTAGACCACCTTTGCAACAGATGATACAGCGAGCTTGATTTTGTCTTGCACCTGTTTTCTTTTGTTGTCTTGTTACAGATGAAAATGTTGATCATTTATCTATATCTTGTTATTCTTTATATGGTTTATGGAATTATTTTTAGGGTGTATTTGTTTTCCATTTGAATTTGGAGAGTTTTGGATAGTTTATGGATTCTATTTACCGAGCTGATTGCAGCTCTTAGGTGAAACTGCTAATCCTTTCTATAGTCTCAACGTTGGTTGATTTTATCTAGAGAGACCAAAATGCTCTTGTCTTTGAGAATATAATTAAACCTATTTCTGTTGGTATTTTGGAGCTTCATATTGGTGTTATTTCTACTATGTGAGCTCAAATTGGAGTCATGCGGAATGATGTTTCAGATCTGGTCATATTGCGAACTTTTGGTGTTTCTGGCAGATGTAAGAAGTTGATTATGATAAATCATAGCTGGTTGATCCCTCCAATCTCTTGGTGTCTAAAATTTTATGTGTATGGAGTGGCTTCTGGTGCACCAGGGCCTTCGGGTTGTGTTGGTGTTTTTCTCACTTATATGGGCTTTATTAAAGGTTTTTTCTACCACTTTTTAGGAAATTTCTTGGTGATTGAGGAAGAATTATGGTCTTTGATTAAGGTTGTCTAGTATGAGTGTTTTAATAGTTTGATGACCTTGTGGATGGAGTCTAACTCATCATTGAATATTAATATTATTTAAAATCGTTCAATAAATATCCCTTGGAGGATGATTTTTTCCTGGGATGACTGTCTCAAACTTGTGGAGCAAATTTATTTGGTTGTCACACATCTTTATAGAGAGGCAAATCAGGTTGGTGATTCGTTGTCCAAGCATGCGATAGATGAGGTTTGGCCTTTATGGTCCTTCATTACACAAACCTTCTATTGTGGTTTGGTTGATTCTAATGCACGTCGTCATGTGTACACATGTCTTTGTTGACCCCATGTTTCTCCTCTTTTGATTTCATTACTTTTCAATTAATAAAAGTTTTCTGCGAGTGGGCTTGCCTGCTCTTGATTCTTCTGATTAATAAGGGATTGATGTGTGAGTAACCTCATGGGAGCTATGTCATACCAATCTATATAGTGGGTATGAAGTGTGTGTGTGTGTGAATTATTGTAATTACACCGCCAATTATATAATATATATGCTTAACCAGTGCCTAAGACTATGAATAACATTTGGATGACATCTAAATCATGAAAATAACTTTTCATCCTTGTAGTAAATGATTTAGAAATAAAATAGTTGTCCCTTTATGGATGATATTTATTCTTTTAAATATACTTAAATACCTTTCTAACACCAACTTATTATTTAACATTATTAGGGACAATTTTATTTTCTTGGTTATTAGTAATTATGGATGATTAAATAATAGATACTATAGAGTCATGGTATTTAACAATGTTAACCCACATCAGTTTAGTAATTAATTCATATATATATATATATCCTTCATGAAAATAATAATATTAAATATGAATAATTCTATATATATAAAATTACTCTTCAATAGGTAAAGGTATTTTCATATATTCTTTAATTGCATAATCCCTCTCAATATTTATCCCTCAAAACCAGGCATCATCTTGGTGATTTCGGACAATATGATGATTATTCCATCCATCTAAAACACAACTAATTTCTTCTAATTAGTTATTAGAAAAAAATACTCTAAACTAGAATGTTGAAAATAAATATAGGTTCACCCTTCATTCTTAATATCAATATTTCAAAAATATAAATCAGTTTGAAAAATAGTCAGCCCATTATCAAAATTAGTTCTAAATGAAGAAATGAAATAAGGATAATCCTTTGCAGTCTCATTTTTCATTTTACATCAATAATTTTATTAGTTATCAACATGTTTCTGAGAACATTCATCTTTTGTTTTTTCACATAAAGAAGGGTTTCCTCTTATGTCATCATAAGTCTAATAGATATATTTTTTACACCTCTATACCCAATTCATAGAAGAATAATATTCCATTAAACATAGATATTGTCATTGGAAATGTACTGAATCATGGACAATAAAATTATCAATATCATAATAAAATGGACGATTCTAATAAGTCACCTCTTTGGAGAATCCTTTTGAACCATTTATAATGAATATTTCTTTAGTCAAGTGAATGGACAAATTTAATTCCATGATTATTTGAAAAATAAAGGGTTTGAATCCATTCATTATTATTGAATATATCCTAGACATCTTACCCAATACCCATATAATAGCCTACAAAACCAATTCATTGAATTGATGAATCAGAATCTTGGGAATGTGAAAACATATCATGACAATAACAGATGAAAATAAATGATTGAAAATTTTGGTTTGTTTCAAAACACTCATCCCAAAACTATGTACATTTCAATAATCATTAATTCAATAATTAACGAAATATTATTTAGAATAAAATCTGAAAAAATGTAATTATCATCAATCACACCAACCAAAACCTAATAAACTAATTAACAGAAGATATTTTTTGATTGGAAATACTAGTACATCCACTATCATATTCTCTAACTACTAAAAATTTATATTTTCACTACATAGAAAAAACATACCCCTATGTAAAATTAATCGAAGTATATCCATGAAATTTTGAATTAAAACCATCTTCATAATTCCATTGATAATAAGAGGGTGTTTGACCGTAATCGAAAGAAAAATCCTTGAATCATTTCATGAATGCTATGATGAGAAATCATGAATTCATTAGTGGATCTACATGTATCCTCTTTAAATTTTAATGATCATTAATTTACTCATATCCCTTTAAAGAGTTGATCATCACACTTCACTCCCTTCCAATTACACAAACATGCACATAAATGCATAATATTGTATAATATTGAGAATAGTGAATATTAAAGATATATATTATTATATATATAATATTTTTATATAATACTATATAATAATAGATATATATTTATAATATATTATATTTTTATATTTTTATATATCTATATACATATGAAAATATACATATAAGTATATAGTAGTTTTTAATATTAAAATAACATATATTAAATATATATATCAATATATATAGTTGTATAGTAAATATCAACAAATATTGTAGGACTATTCGGTCAGGTCATTGATAATTTTTATTCCACATTTTCATTGATCATGTCATTCCACTCACCATATATGTGATAATTTAACACTGGAAAAAAAAATTTATATGCATAGCATTGGGACATTCCTATGGGATGTTCATGCTGGGAAACTACTAATGATATGAATAAGGACATGTATGGGAGGGTCTTGGGATGAAAATGGTTGGGGTTCTATACAATTTAGGGTACACAAAACTCTTCTCTTATATTTTTTTTATTCACTTACCGACTCCAACTACATTGTAAATAAAATTACACAAACTATTCTAATTATCGGTTTAATAATTTTGAAATTTTATATTTAAATATTGAAAAATGATATAAAAAATTGATTATATGTATTTTTCAATTCTATATTATTTAATCATTTAGTCAATGAAATTAAATTTAATATTTTTATATATATAATATGAACCAATGTCAAAATATATAAATTTTATTTACCATTATAGTGTAATTTAAAAATATATTATTGATTTATTATAAATAATTTTTTAATTGATTTAATGCTTATATTAAACTAAGAGTACTACCAAAACCTGAACCATTTATTAATCAGTTTTTTAATTTCCTACAATAACCCAATAACTTCACATTTGACCACATCTATAACCAATTTTAATTAGTTCGAGTTGTTTCAGGTATCCTGGAAAATTGTACCAATTATAATCCATATGTCTGTCAGGTGATGCATGAACAATTGAATGATTTTTTGGAAGGTAAAGTGACATAGAAAGTAGGTTATAATGTAGTTTCGCTATTAGGTTAGTCATGAATGTGACTTTCATTAACAGTTCATTCATTAAACGCACTAATTGATACAAGCTTCTATTACCCGAGCAGGTCGCAAAGAAGATTCTATTGGTGGGGTGGTTGTCATAGTGGGTAGTGTGGGTGGGTCTTAGATGATTGGTCTGGACAATAACTTTTATAACACAACAATATTTAAATATTTTTTTTTTATAAATGAACCAAATTTGTGTGATAGCTTCCTCCATACGTAGCATCGAACTTAAACAAAACCATGATATATTTAGAATAAATATAGAAATTTATGTATGACCATTAAAATATACTTTTTGAATTAGTAGTAATGAATAAGAGTAACTAGTTTATAGAATATATATATATATATAATTGATGTAAATAAAACTTTATGTATAAATTATATTCCATTAGATTACCTATAATGACTAGAAAATAATTTACTGTTTAAAAAGATGTTATCTCAAAATGTACTTTTTATATCATATGAAATTATATTTCATGAAACATCTAGTTAATGATGATAAATTATGTTTGATATTTTTATTATAATAACACCAATTTTGTTGTTTGTTGATTCAAAATAATAATTATCGTTGACATTTAAAATTTTCATTCTCCAGTACAATATTTTTTCATTATATTTTATGATTTTTGATCAGAAAATATGAATTTATAAATATTAAAATTTTAATTTAAAAAATTAAACATAATTTGTTTGATTTATAATTATACTATTTGGTTAATATAATTTTTTTATTTCTCTAGAAATAATTCGTTTTTTCGTGTATTGTGGACAAAAATGAACTTGTTAAAAACTGTCACATTTCTGCAATTCATTAATAATAAAAAATAATTTTTTTTAAAAGAAATTATTCAATAAAGATATATTTTTCTAATTAAAATAAATAATTTAAAATTATCATGTTATTTAAATAAAACCCATGTATATTGTTTTGGATACAAAAGAAACCATTTTTCCTAAAAAAAATTTATTTGCCTATATTAAAAATGAAGTTTCATCACTCATATAAATTAAATTAATCAATATGAATATTGTATTTTTGTTAAAAATTATCTTATAATATAATATGTTCAATTTCAATTTTGTGTATAAATTTATTGTTAATAATATTAAAATTGATGACCATGATAATTGCAAAAAATTATTTTTTTAAAAATGTTTTGTCGATGTATTTTAATTTTTATCTAATCAACTAAAATTAATATATTATAAATGAAGAATATATATTTTTTTAAACACATATATAAACATATTATCACACATGTAATTGGGAACCAATTCTAAATTATATTTAGAACACATAATGATTATAAAACCCCTTTTCATAAAAAACCTTTTATTCGTTATATAAAATTATTTAATTTAATAGTTAATTTTTTGATCAATTTATAATTGTTTTAAATTATATGGTGATTATATTTTGGTTCATCACACCCTTATTTGGTATAAAATATAGGACTAGTTTAATTATTTTTAATGTTCACATATTGAATGTGTGAGTGTGTGTTAAAAGTGAAAATTATACATGCCATTATATTTTGTTAAAACATAACCACATTTGTTAATGAAGCTAGAAATCATTTAAGTGCTATATATTTTAAATTTTCATGTACTGATATTATATATATTGTTATATATTATGTTTTATATTCTGAATAAATAGATTCCAATATATATTCAGAATATTATTATTCAGACACAGACATAGACATATATTTTTAATGCTTATATATTTATATATATTCTAAATTTATATATTCTCATAAATATTCTGAATAAATTTATAGTCAGTTATTTTGGGTTCCCAAATTTGAAATAAATGGTATCATATTGTTCAAAGAGACATCAAATAATCATATATCCTTGAACTGTAGGCAACTTTTCATTCAAAATATCACCACAACACTTGATCCCAAAGAGTCGCATTTTTTATAGTCCCTATAAATAAAAAACATTAATTTGATGTTTCCCTGTTTATTTTATGTACATTTAATTTCATTACCTTCACTCATATTGTGGGTTTTTCATATATAATTTGGACTTTTATAGTCATCATGTTTTTCAAAGTGACATCACATAATCTCACATCCTCAGACATGAGGTGCCTTACCCTTATAAACTAATGTATATCACATGATCCAAAAGAGACATGTTATAAACACTCCGTACAGAGGGAAAAAATCCATTTTATGTAATTCATTTGATATTTACTACATTAAAGACATTTTTTTGGACATTCAACACCAATGAAATACACATCCTTTTTTAGTAACCAAATCTTCTTAGGTATTTTCTCTGTTATCATTAATGGTTGAACATGCATTACATTTATGATCATTATGATTTTTTCAAATGAAAATTGATATTATTTTGACATAAAATGGGGGAAAATTTATCCTTGGACTGATTTTATTGTTTTCTCAAAACACAATAATCTAAAAATTAGTTCCATAAATTAAAAAATTATTATCAGACATATTGATTTTATTATTCTATCATTTTCATGAAAAATTTATTAATTTATATTTGTAAAAGTATTTTTGAATATCAGAATATTTTTTCTTATGAAATACTTTGTGATTACAGATTCTGTATTCTAAATTTTAAGTCAAACTCAGAATATGTATTTTTAAAATATATTATAATATATAAAAATTTATATTCAAAATATATATTAAAATGTTATAATATCAATAGTACATATTATTATAATATATCATGACATGATAATTGTTTAATAATAAATTATAATTCAATATTTTGAAATTACAACCTAGTGTAATTCATTGCATGAGATATTTACTATATAAGGAATGTTATTCTAGTACTAATTAAATTTTGTCATGCAATCAATAATCTGTTTGAATGTCTATTTTTAGTACCATGAAATAATAAAATATATAATTTGATGTTCATACAAATTTTATCTTTGCATTTGGCCTCTATTTAATTACTTTATCGATTGTAATATTTTCAATTTCATCATTGAAACATTGTTGATTTTAAAATATTCAGTTGTAATTAGTTATTTTTAATTTACATTGACATGATAATTACTAGCATTAAATTTTTTTTCTCAATGTTGGTTATTCTGTATTATTTTAGAATCATATCTTTGTTGAATAAGGATTTACCTTAATTTATTATTCATACTGTCATATCACAATTGTATCTCATCAAATTTCCATTCTAATATGAAAAAAACAAGGCATTATTGTCTACCTATTAGATATGGGATTGGAGTGAATTCATTTCTTATATCATATATGTTTTATGATAAATTCTATAAATTTTTATATTTCTATTTTCAATATATATATTCTTTTTAATTTCCTCTAATATTGTAGGTTCATATATTTGTTGCAGTTCTTATTAAAGAGATGTCAAATATTGATGAATTTACTCCAGCATCCAGTGTTCAAAATAATATAAAAATTCCAAATTGAATTTAATTATTATAATTGATAGTAAATTGATTTCTTGATTCTTACTATTTCCCAATATTTTTAATTTAATTAAAATTTATTGAATTCTCATCTTTTATACATTTATACAAAACATATTGTCTAATGTAATTTTTTTTATTAGAAAATTGGATCCTAACATCAATTCAATTAGCTCTTCAATGGATTTAGAATTCATTGATCCCATTAAACTGTGATTTTTTTTATAATTGGCATGTTTCGATACGATAAATTTCATCAATGGATTTGAAACTATCCAATTTTTAAATAATCAATATGAATTTCATTTATAATCATATTATATACACACTTATGTATTAAATATACACTGAGCCAATTTCTATATTATTTTATAGTCCATTTCATTCTATTACATCAAGAAATACTTCAATAGAGTCAATACTCATTGATACCATTAAATTAAGACATTTATACTTGTCAACTAGCCTACTGATATTAGATCCCTTTTATCACTGAACAAATATCCATCCCATTTTTCATAATCTATATGAAGTTCTTCTATAATCATATATGATAAACACTAATAATGCTATCCCATTTATTTTTTGCATAATTTATTTGAATTTATTATATAATGACATTGTATACACTATTATAATACTATACAACAATCTTCAGTATGAAATATTTTGCATCTATTTTGAATTGGAATTTCATACATGATTCTATGACTTCAAAATCCTGATGGACTTAGATTCTGGTTTATTTTTTTGCATAATCAAACCTTCTAAGGGTTGATGGGGAACCATTAAATGACCTGTAGGCCTAAGGGAACAAGGCCCATACATGACACGAAGGCCTAGATTCTCAAGGACCAGTACATGATCTTTTATGGCTGATGACCTGACTATGCATTACAACTGCCCCTCCCATCACCTGAATCATGGAAAGCACATAGCTCTCTACCTATTGTGTCAAATTAGCTAGGATTAGCCAGTTAAGAGCTATAAGGTTTCTAGAAATGATAGAAATTTGAATAAATTGTTGTTATTCAAGTCCGTTTATCTCTTCTCAAGTGGAATCAACTTTCTCTTAAATGTCTTATGGGGCATCCAATTGTGTTGTATTCCTAATCTTCTTCTTAGTCATTTATTGCCTAAAGTCCTGGTGGACCAAAGCCCTAGGGTAGCATGAAGGCCCTATGATATGAAGGTCGTTTGTCCCAAAGTCCATTCATAGCCCGAACGACCTGTGTCTCAAACGCCTAGGGGAAAAAGGTCCTAAGACCTGTAGGCCCCAAACTATGTCATGATGGCCGAAATCAGATTAGTAGTTTTGGTTATTAAAATACCTCACAGTACCTACTTCAGTACTTCTATAGTAATCGGAATATTCACCCTCACATGAATTTGATCCTGGGTATTTTTGATGCCAAGCTAGTGTCCCTACCTCTTAGGTACAAGCTCATGGGCATCAGTCTTGACGTGATGTTTAATTAATTACATTCAACCCATTCATTATCATTTTTACACTACTAGTTGAAGTGATTTAATCTTTTTGTAATTTCATTAAATTTTCTTTTTTTTATTAATGAGGAATTTAAATAAATAGTAATTACCATACAGTTTCAAAATTGAAAATATGTTGGTGTTTTAAATTGTAAGTATTTTTTTGATTGTGTTCTCCAGTTATATTCTTTAAAAGTCAACATAATTATTCATAAATAAATTCCACTTAAATAATTTTCCTTCACAGACTACATATAACATGTTTTTTTGTTGAATCTATAACTAATACTCAAAACCTCTATAATCATTTAATGGTTTATTTCATTTATGAAATGTGATGTTATCACATTTTATAAAAGTACATAATAACATTTTTTTAAACTTCTATATTTATTTTTGAAAAATTTTCAATCTTAGATACCATCCTTTATATATTGTTACTATCATTTTAAAACATTAATTTCAAAAGAATTCTTATGTTCATTAGTGATCTGCCGGCATGTGGGATTTTATAGAGGATACATAATTATAATAGCTATAAATAAATTTACATAATGCATATGTGAATTGTTACGTTTTATTCTTTTTTATATTTTTCTTATATTTTAATCTGTTATAATAATTCACTAGTTCTGTGTTTTCTATTTCTCACTGATTATATTCCTTTCACATTTAATATTAAGTTCCACTTTTGATGATTCATCAGATTACTGGTATTTTTTAAACATACACCATTCTGATAAATTCTTGATATAATGTGGTTCCTTTATCAGAATTTCCTAGTTCAACTGGGGGTTAATGGGGATATTTACTAAAAATGAAGCCACATTTAACTTCTGAGTGAAAAATTGTTTTCCTATAAATCTTTGTGGTCAATGTTTTCTAAACATTATTTTGTATTGACATTTAATTTTCATTATCTTTTATCAACAATCCTTATATATATATATATCTAATTTTCTTACTAAATTTATGTTTATTTCACATGTTTAGTTTTCCATTTATGTTATTTAATCACCTCATTTAATAATGGAATTTAAATTTATATTAAAGATAAAAAAATTGTTTTTTATTTTTAGTAATTAGATTTTAAATTTAATGGATTTGATGATATCAATAATTTTAAACACTGAACAACAACATCTTATGATATTAAAAAATATTTCACCTTAGAAAAGAACCTAAAAATCACATATGGTACAATATGATAAAAAATACCTTAAAATGTTCATGTATTTCAAACTCAATGCATTCATTTATATTTTCTTTAATTAATTGGTATTTTGGATTTTATTTTTTTAAACAAGGTTATTTTTATTTTATATATACATTAATATATCCCATGAAATTGTGTGGGTGGTGATTCTAGCATATTGTAATCAAGTGATAAATTTTTTTTAAATAACAATATTTAATAAATATATACCTTTGTTTCAT
This sequence comes from Viscum album, assembly GCA_963277665.1. Taxonomy (NCBI): domain Eukaryota; kingdom Viridiplantae; phylum Streptophyta; class Magnoliopsida; order Santalales; family Viscaceae; genus Viscum; species Viscum album. The sequence goes on from OY728167.1 coordinate 969,268,311, forward strand.
TTTGTAATTAAAGTGAATTAATATTTCTATTCCTTATTTTGAAGATTACCCATAGGCGCCTAAGTTTCATTTCCCTCTTTCTAGAGCATTCATGTTTTATTTTCATGTTCCCTCTTCCGCTTTTTTACATTGTAGACAATCCTAACCGTCATAGGATCTTTATTTCAATTGAAATTTCCTAAGAACTTATTCATTATTTCTATTCACCAAATGGATATTAATTGGAATTGGTATTTTTATGAAATTTTATTGGGTAATTTTATTACATTTATGTTGGTGATGAAATTATATTCATTATTTGTTTCATATAGATTTCAATTTTTAGATAATTGATGAATATCTATTTATTTATTTATTTATATAATTTTATTCAATTTGATTCAAAAATAAATAAATATTTTCTTAGAAAATTATAAATAATTATCTTTCCCATCATTTGTTTTCCATAGATGTTTTCATTATGTGTTATATGTGTTATGGTAATGGATAAATGTTTTGTATTCATGTAGTAATGTAAAATGTTTTGAATGAATTTTAGGTTTATTTTTTGAATGGATTATTCACAATATTTGACTATATAGAAGACCAAATATCATTCATGAATTGTATCATTATTTTGGACATAGGTTTATGAAAATTTATTATGAATATGTTTTTGTTACACTGATCATTGAAAAAAGGATTTCCCACTGTTATAAATTTCTTTCATAGGTAATAAAATCGAAATATTATATTATAAAATAAAAAAATTGTTTGTGTATTTTGGGGCCTTGTACATCACTTTAGGCCATGGGGAAATAATTTTATTAAATAAATTTTGACTAATGTGTTGTGTTTTATATTGATGAAAAACACATTCAGTGGTATATGAAACATTTTTTGGAATTAATTTTGATTAATCATTATTTTCTAGTGTAGTGTGTTTCATATTTTTACAAAACACCATTAGTGGTACATGAAAGATTATTTATTTTTCACTACTATCACACATCATAATTAATGACAAATACTATATGATACATGGAAAAGGTAGTTACTATTTTATTATCTATTATTAAGTCTTATTAACTTCTTTACATCATTCCATGCTAATTTGGTTTTTCTAATCCATATCAAAGATCCCTTATTCTGGCTATTATCATCTATAGAGTGGCATGAATTATGTATTTAATAAAATTGTACATTTTTTTCTAAATGTTTACAAAATAAAAATCCATGGAAAATAAATAGTTGTACAACATTTTATTCATATTTATACTTTTTTAGTCAGCATATAATAATGAATTCATTTCAAATAACACAAATTCAAGACTAATGGTTTCTTGGATAGGTGATTTGAAAATATGATTACCACCTCTAGATTTTTTCCCCTCTTCATATACTAACTCATTTCAGTAATTCTCAATTAGTTCATACCTTTTCATTATTTTAGCATATATTCCCTAATCAGTTAATATTATTAATTCCCATAGATTCTATGTGTTATATAATTAAATATATTTGTCTTAAACTATGTTTTTATTATAATTATACTAAAAAATAAACATTAGAGTCTTATGTATTATTTTGTAGTGGTGGATGGGTTATAAATTCAGTTTCATATCCCATTTACCCTTTCATACTTTCACTAGATTCAATAGATTTTAATGGTTCTTGTTAATTCTATTTATAATCAGTAATGCATGAAAATTAATCAAAATAATTAAAAAATAGTTTTACTTTGGGATTTAATTACTAAAACAATTATATGTGTTGATCCATAGATGTATTATATTATGATAAAACCTCATTTATGAAGTGAATTGTCATGGGTATATGTAAACATAAAAAATAATTTTTTCATTAACACATGCTCTAAGTAAAAAATTTAATATTGGTATTTCTATCATCATTTAGATGTTTTATTTTTTTTCTTTCTCACTGATCACGTTCTTCAAACATTGATTATTAGGTTCCACTATTTATGATTCATCATATTATTGAAATATTTTTGAACTTAAACAACTCTATCACATCATGCATGTAACATGTTTATTTATCATACTTTCTTAAATTTATTGACGGTTTAATGGAAATATATAATGGAATTGAATCCACATTTCCTTTTGGTTTAAAAAAGTGATTTCAACTATGATTTTTCATGGGTAATATTTTATAAACATTCCCCTACATTGACTTTATATATTCATTAGAGTTTAACTGACTTTTGGTTTTATATAGATATCCTAGTTTCTGAAATATAATATATATTTTTAATAGGATTAGTTTTCTATTTATTTTCATTAATCCATTCATTTGGGACCATAAAACCAAGTTAAAACATTTCATGTTCAAAAATATAATGCATGTCATGTTATGCATAGAAATTTGTAAATGTCTAAATTTTATTCATCTATTTCAATTGCATGATTTATTTTCATATTTTTAAATTGATTATTTTTTACTTCAAAATTCTAACTACTCAACAAAAAATCACATAATCCCCTGTAATACCCAATTATTTTTTTATTAACACCCACAATTTTTATACTCTCCTGACACTCTATTTTCCTCATGATTTCATACACCATATAATGAATTATCTATCTTTATAGCATTGCCTCTTACATATTCTCATTTTTTTTCAATTAAATATTCATTTAATAAAAATATATAATAATATCTCTCTATATTAATAGATTATGGTATCAGTTTGTAATACAAACAAGATTACAATAATAAAAGTTATAGTTAGAAGTGTCACATATCATAAGTTATTATAATTTTGTTTTATAATAGGATATTCTATTTTACCACCTATTTTTTCCTATTTTTATAATTAGGTAACCAGAATAAAGGTGGAAGTTATATTTTGTAATCATCTTATTTATTAACATCCATTGGTTTTTCTATTGAAAATTATGTCATGTAAATTCATTAGTAAATAGATCAAGGAATAATTTTTTCATGTTTTATTTTTGATGATTTTAATAAAAACTATTACTTTCATTCTAATATCATAATAAAATAATAACACCAATGTTTTTTCAAAAAAATTATATAAAATATATATTTAAATAAATATAAAAATTATTTAAAATTTTAATTTTTATTTATTAAACCCATGTATATCATTTTACAAACAGGAGTAACATTTTTTTTTCAAAAGTATTTTTATTCACCTATATTAAAAATTACATTTCATCTCTTATATAAATTAAATCAAGAAAAACATATTTCATGTTTTTGATAAACATTTTAACATTATTTAAATCATAAAATTTTACTTTTTTGGAATAAATATATGATTACTAAGATTTTTGTAAATTACCATGATAATGGTAAAACTGTTATATTAACAACAATTATTTTTCTAAAATTAAGTAATTTTTCCCCAATGTAATACAACAATATATTTAAAATTATCAATATATTAAAACTTTTAAACACATATATAAATTTATAAACATGAAATTAATAGGTAACCAATTCTAAATAATATTGGGAACTCATAATGATTAAGACAACATTAATCTCAAAAACTGTTTTCTATAAAAAAATTATTCTTCAATATATATTATATTTTAACTCATACGATTTATTATCTAGTTTAAAAATAGACTAAAATTAAATATAAAAAAATTTATGTTCAACTAACTATATTTTTTTAGGGTATTTATTTTATAATTTTATTAAAATAAAAATTACATTATTTAAAACAAGTTAAATAGTAAATATAAAAAAATTAAAAAATGAATACATCGAAACAAATGAATTCTAACAAGTTTAAAACATATGTATATACACATTGTTGATACCTTATCATCCCCATATCACTAAAAAATTTGTTATTTCTAACATTTTTTGTTTTTAACACTTCAATTGGGTAGTGATTTCATTAATAATTAATGGTTGTTTGAAAATGATTCATTATCTTCACTTAGAAAAGGGGACACTTCCAGCACCTCATTACACACCCATTTAAATGAATTAATTCCTAAAACTCTTCCATTTTTATCTTAATATCGTATTATCTCATGTTTATAATCCTCTACTCTGACACAGTTAGCCAAATACCATTATTTACAAGGATACATTTATGTTAAAGTTCAATGTCCAATAGTATAATGACCCAAGATTTTAATACATTGATATTTTGGTACTTTTAATGAATATTCATTACATTATAAGAACACATGTATAATTACCATAATAGTTTATTGACTTTGGAAACATAGAAACATAAAAATGGTCCATAGGTGAGCTACGTGATATCCGACAATTTACATAAAAACTAGCACCATTCTTAGACATATCATAAATTATACATATCTTTACAACTTGGGGAAATGAAACATAGGAATGGGTGATGTCATATTCTCTATAAGGGTGAACTAGGGATATATTAACCATAACATTAACATAAGGGAATGAAAACATAATCCTAATATTTGAAAACCATTCCCTCCATATCATTGATCATATTCTTAAGTCATGGAATAAATATTGACATTTCATAAGGCATGTATCACAAGGTATTAAAAGAACATGATCGTTGAGATCATAACACTGGCATAAGCCATGAATTTTTTTGCAAACACATAAGCATATAAAAACAGTTACATATTAGTCAAGTATCGCTGGAAATACCATCATAGTGGTCAAATTACTATAATGAACCAGGTTTACTCCCCAATCTATCCCTATCTTACTGAACCATGTTAACTTACCATTCGAGCCATGTCTTAGTAAACTCATTTCACTCCCCACTCTAGTCTAATATATATCAAGAGATATAAATCCTTACCCAAAGCATTGGAAAGAGATATGGGTTCCACCCATCACATAATGACACCTATATTAATGTGTCCCTTAAGATCATAGACATTCATCATATCATAACACATGAAATTAAATTGGAATCATAATCATTTCATCAAATCATAACCTATATAAGAGATAGGCTTCATACTCATTTCAATAAAAACCCCATGAAAAGAAGTTTGTTTTATAATAGGTTTATCATGGTATAGCTCGCGGAAGAGAAATGGGTCTCATAAAAAATGATCACCATAAACATAAACCATCGAGAGAAAGAATAAGACTCATATCCATGGATCATATCCCTAGTAAGGCATGGGTAACATCAACAGGATTCATCATAGACGGTGAATTATTTTTATTAATCATTTAAAATATGTCTTAAGGAAAATAACAATTATGTATTAAAAACATTTTCCAAAACATAAAACCATTTTAAAACCTTTTTTTAAATAAGTTTTAAACTTATAGAGGAATATTTTATGCTATTATTGGCCATGATGCTGGAAAATTCCATTCATGTCATACATGATAAAATGAATATTCCTTTCACATTTTTAATAAAAACCAAATCGATATTGTTTGTAAAGTGAAATGAATATTCCTTTCAAAAAAAATTATAAAAATTCAAACATTGGAAAAATTTTCTCTTAAATATTATAACAATGTAATAAATAATTTTTTAAAACATTTTATAAAACATGGTTTTGGATGAGAATAGATTTCTGACTGAAGAGATAAATAAATTTTTATTTTACTAAATAAAATTTCATCATAATTTTAAGTAAGAAGGAGTGGGAAAATGGTAAAATTACTTTAATATTTCATGAATAACTAAAAGATAATAAAATTAATTATAATTATTGAGTGTTAGATCATTATATTTCATTATTGGAAACTTAATAAAAAACAATCATAGTAAAAGATGATATTTTAACATAAAATAGTTACCACTTTTGTAACATTGATTCATATTCCCCATGATGGAATATAATATAATGAAACATAAAATATAATGATGATGAATAAATAATTTATAGCACCTTTTAAATTGTTTGTATATAATCATTGTTAAATTATATATGTTCATAACATAATGTACATCTCAAAAAAAAATGATACAAAAATCACTTACCTTATGTCTTTAAAAATTTCGCAGACATTCAAACCTAATGTATAATAAATGTAAGTTTATCATAAATATAATAAGTAACCATATTCATATATATATAACCATGTAATATTTATTATTACATTTTATTACTAATTTTTTATTAACCCCCATTTTCTGTCACATTTCGAAAAACAACCGCAATTTTCGTATATGTTTTGAAATGTTATTTTTTGAGCCATCATAATTTCATCATGGTTTCATCATATAAATAATTTATTCCATGATATAAATATAATATATATTCAGTATATATTTATTTAGTGTAATATATAATATGTCGTGATAATAAATGGAATACACCATTCAAGAAGACAGTAAGTCGTACGTACCCATGAACATTGTTTCCATTTTCTTATCATATTGAATGAAAGAATGTTCAATGATATATATTATAACTCCAAAATATTATATTTTTCATACATATTATATTTTAATTAAAATCGTCTTTAATACCTTCCATTTAATGTGTAAACTAATGACCTCATTTCTTGAGGCAATAGTTCTCCATACAAACAAGTGACATTATTGTATTCCCACAAAATTGAGAGTCTAAAGCTATGTGGGATATAATAGTTTCATAAAAATAATAAAATTATATATATATATATATATATTATATGAAATAAATCCATCATCATTTTAATCCTTAAGAGGTAGTAATTAAGAAATGACTAGCATCGGTTCATGAGGTCGTAATCTAATGTACACGTGAACTATGATTTTGCAACCCACATGACAGAAGTAGAGATGGTTTTATGTCATTACCATAACATAATAACATCTTATTATGTAGATTATATTGTGGTTATTATATAATCATGTTAAAATTATAATTGAATAAGGTGTATAAAGAAATAAAAGAAAGATGTGCATTGAAGAACATTACTTCATCATCGTGTATTCTCATTTGGGTGGCACTAAAGACATCCTAATATAGAATTATAACCAAAATAAGGCTTCTAAAATGAGGGGAAATAATTTTTTAAGTGATTTGGTTCAGTATTTTCTAAACCAAAGAGGTGATAAGTGGTGAATAAGATAGGAGATTGGGCGACCTTTTATAAGTTTGGGAGAGGACACACTGGGTATTTATAGAAATTATTGAGTGCTAACACATTTTCTGTATTTTCCAAGTGTCCAAAATTAAAAATTATTGATCCATAGATGTAGAATTTCATAAATATTTCTAGGAATTTTTTTTGATTGGTTTATAGTTTATTGGTACCCTTATCTTTTTAATTCACCCCCTGTATAACCATTTTTTATCATAACCATGATAATTAATTTTTTCTATATTTACATTTCATATTGTCAAAAAATGAAGATTAAAATATTAGAAAATATTAATTATTATAATTAAAATTATGGAATCCATTTTTTAAAATTCAATTGACATAAGTTGGAAAAAAACTAATTTAATATTAATTTTGTTGACGTGATGAGAAAGCCATTTTTAATGTGAAATGATCAAAATTTAACAAAGTTATAGGATCCAATTTCAATGTAAAATTTATTTATATGGCCTATAATGTATTAATAGATGTATAATTGAACTAATGTATCTTAAAATATAATTTAAAATATAATTTTACATTATAAATATATTTTATGAAATGATTTTTTCAATTAAAATTCATTACTTTTCACTATTCATCAATAAATGAATATAAAATAAAATAAAAAAAATAACCCTAAGATAATTATGACATTATTACATAAAAAATGAAGTTTATTTTGCCAAATTTTTTAAGTGTGAAATATTAATTTTTTTTATTTTTCACAAAAGACATAAAAAGTATTCTTTTTTAGAAAATAATATTTTCAAAACATATAAAGACATTACTAAAAATTATGCATTTTATTATAAATATAATTTTTTATATAAATATGTTATAATTATAATATAAAAAGTATCTATTAGTATTCATATCATTATGTTTGACAATTATTTTATAATTGTTTTATTTAAATAACTATTTAAAAAATATGTAATTTTTTTACTTCGCATTGCATATAATACAAGATAATCCCATATTGTGTGATATAAAATCCTATCATGGTGTTTATTATAATGAAATTAATTAGTGATATTTATGTTATTCAAAAAAATCATAAAATTTCAGGGTGTTACATTTTAAGACCATTAAAGAGAATTTATCCCTCTAAATTGGTCACTATAATACAAACAAATGAGGATAATTCTACCACATCATATCCCCAAGTTCCCATATAGCTTCCTCAAAAAAATGTTTTTTACAAACAAACAATGAACATGTGATTGGTCTTGTTTATTTGAACATTCTCTGAATTATCCAAAATCTCAACAAGTTGTTCTTCATTAGAATGACCTATCCCATACTGTATGACCTCAAAGTACAATTCATGTAAAGGTTCAGGTGTATACTTCATCAAGAGATATACACAGAACACATCATGAACTTCAGATAGGTTCAATGAAAGATCTAACTTATACTATACCATCTTGATGCGATCAGTCATTTTAAACGAAACGATATATCTATTTCATAGTTCCCCATACTTCCAGAATCTCATAACCTTCTTCCATGGATAAACTATTAAAAACAACTTATTACCAACTTCAAATTTTAGATCACATCGGCGAATATGATTATAAATTATTTGTCAACTCTGAGCTACCATGATGTAATGTTGGATGGATTGAAACTTCTCTTCCATTTATTTAGATATATCAGGTCCCAATATCATTCTTTGTCCAAATTTATTCCAAAACATTAGATAGTTTTATTTCCTCCCATAGAGGGCCTCATAAGGGGTCATCTAAATCCTTTAGTGAAATATATTTTTTAAGAAAACTCAACTTGAGAAAGGCATTGACCCCAATCACCTTAGAAATCCTCCAAACAAGATCTCAACTATCCTTTAATATTTGAATTATTATTTCAGAATAACCATCTTTTCTATTATGATACATAGTTCTAAAACACAACTCTGTATCAAGATCATTCTGAACATATTTCAATAACTTTGAGGTAAATCTAAGATACTAATTATATGTAATGTAATGTCATACATCATGCATACTAACCACATCCTTAATGTATATCCTAGAAAGTTGAATTAGAGGTAAGTCTTCATTGATAGTAATGAAGTGTACTAAATATTTTTGGATGTCGAATAAAACCCAAATATCATTATTCCCTTTAGATTTTATGGGGATTACAATGAAAAAATAGATAGTGATTTTCTCATTTTTTATACTGGTAAGGGTAATGGATGAAACATCCACTTAGTTTTTTTTCAAACATAACTTGCTGACATACCAAATACTAATATAAAAGTTCTATGATGTCTCTTTACATGCCATAAAACCAATAGTATTATTTTAAATATATACACAACATCTCACTTCCAAGATGAATATAGAATAAATAACTATGATCATACTCATACTACTCCATATTCAAGTTTGGTATAAAAGGAATGCATTCACGGTTTTTGAACCTTATCATTACATCATGATATGGGTTACACTCAATAGCACTTATAACCATATTTTTCATCTCCACATGATCCTTTTGAGACAACATAATCTTTATATATAGGGATTCATGAATAGTTAATTGAGAAACATAATATTTTCCCCTTCCTTTAGAACTTATAGATTCATCCTTCATAAATCCTGAAATATTGGATCTTTTGTGATCCTCATCATGGATAAGCCAACATGACCATATCAACTCAAAGCATTGGCCACGTTGTTCTCATTCCAAAGGTGGTAATTTATTAAGAGAATATATTATATAATCATCCCTAAAAATATTCAATTGTGCATTTTCATCTTATTCAATGTGAATATGTACGTTAAAATCTTCTTATCAGTATATATATCAAACTTTTGTCCCTAATAATAATGTCTCCATATCATTAATGCAAAAATTCCCACATCTATCTCTAAATCTTGAGTTGGGTAATTTTTCTCATAAATATTTAGTTTTCATGAGAATTAATGTATAACCATGTAATTTTACATAACAGAACATCCTAATCCCTTCTTGGATACATAACTAGAGATTATAAACCCTTCTTTACTATAAGGTAATTTATGTATAGGTTCAATAAAAAATATTCTCTCCAATTCCAAGAAAATTTCCTCAAATTCATCTATCTAGAAGAACATAGTTCCCTTCTGAGTTAACATGATCAAAGGATAAAATAGTCATGATAAATTATCCAAAATAAGTCAATAATATTAAACTTAACCATGAAGACTATGGATCTCTGACACCATGGTTTGTTTTGACCAATATTCAATAGCCTTTATCTTTGATAAATCTTCTCATATACCCTATCTTGATATTATGTGCCCCCAAAATGAAACCACATTCATCCAAAATAGATTCTTTTTAAATTTTATATATATTTTACCCATTCTTATGATCTTTAGTAAAATTATCAAGTGATATCTAATCCCATCTATACGCTTTGAGTATATAATAATGTCTTTATAAAGACTATGAAAAACTAACCAAGGTAATATGAAATGAATCTAATCAATAAATGCATGAAAATATAAAGTGAATTAGTACGACTAAATGGAATCACTATATATTCATAGTGTTCACACCTTTTATGGAATTCCATATTTGTATATCGTCCTTCATGACCCTCAATTGATTATATCCATTATAATGATAAATGTTAAAAATATATTGAGATACAAACAGTTGATCAAAAAAGTGATGAATACGGGGAATAATATACATGTTCTTAATTGTGATATTTTTCATATACTATTAATCAATATAGAGTCAGATTGATCATACATTCTTTTTTATAAAAGAAAAAGTACCCCCTAAGGTGAAATACTTGGCCAAATTACTCCCTTGTCAAGGTATTCCATGATTTTCTTCATTAATTCCTACAACTCAATCAAGGCCATTTTATATAGAGTATTTAAAACTTTCCTATAATTAGAAATGTGTTCTATTCAGAAATAAATGTAACTTTTTAGTGGAAACTTGGAGAATAGTTTTAGAAATACATAAATAAATTCTTGAACAATTTGAATATCATTGATATTGACCTTCTCCCTATCCATTTTCAATAAACACCCCTTCTGAATGAGATTTAAGACTTGTACAGTGGATGTAATAAACATTAGAAGTTCATAGTTTTTGTCACATTGATGATGATCATATGATGGTTGTAAATTTCAATCATATTTTTTCTTCCATGAAAAATGACGTGGGATTTATTTAATGTAATCTAATCCATGACTATGATGACATAAAATTGTACCAGAACAAGAATGGGAGGATTTAAAGGAAGCACATTCCCTCCAACGTCAACTAGAGAGGAATAATACACCTGAGATGTGTTCATCATACCATTATGGGTTTCCATTAATAATTCCACAAATAATCTTTTGGGTGGAATCTTGACACCCTTAAAAATATTTATATATGAAATAATGGATTGATCTAAAGTCGAATAAGACTTTTTTTGGTCTAGAGTGGATAATATTTGTACTTTCACTACATTGTTATCTCCACACTCATTAGTAATAGTGATATCCAGATATTTCCCTTGTCCCTTAGCTTACAGAGTATCTAACATCGATCATTCTAAGTAACCCTTTGGTTTGTGCACTAGATATAATAATTTTCATTATACATACACATGAATTACTGAAGTATGGGTGGTGAATTTTTTATACCTTCTCTATATTCAAATAGATAGCTAACTTTTTCCCATCACATTAGAAATCAATTGACTGATGAAATTCCATTCCATGCTAAAAAAAATTCAATTCTCCAAATGATAATTTCCTTCATGGTTCTTCCAACACATTTTTCATAAAGGAAGTCTCATCTTCTTCTCTCCATATTTTGTAGATTTTATTTTACACTCCATATTCCATTTTAATCCAACCACTGAGATTGATACATAACTCAAACCAAATTTTCCACCTTTAGTACACATTAAAAATATTTACATAGCTATTGAAGTCTCCTATTGATAAATCCCATTGACCACTCTGTTTTAAATGACTGAAGAATTAATTAACCTTACATTCAAGTTGGATTATAGTACCAGAAGCATACCTCAAAAGTATTGTAAAATCTTCCTCATAGTTAACAATGGATACATAATTCCTTTTTTTAATTAAATAGAGAATTCTCTATCTTTTTATACAGAATACAAGGAAGTAAATTATTAATTGAATAATTTCTTTTACTCATCCTTAGCCATAGATTTTATTTCATCTTATTTCTTCATATTATTGATAAGATTCCATCATTTATCTTCTTCACCTTCTAATGTCTAGATATCCAAAATTCATTTTTCATGTTCCAAACACTAGAGAATATAAAATATCTATTTAGTGTAACTAATCTATTGTTTAGAATGTATCGGAACATCGGATCCACCGATGGAAGGTGAAAGTTGCCTCATGTATGACTCAATAAAATGTCGTTACCTCATTTCATTATTTGTATGTTTACCATGATTCATAACATGGGAATTTTGTGGGATCATAATATTGATATATTTTATTCAATATCTGATAACATTTGGATTGTCAAGAGGAAAGAAAATTCAATATCCATCAGACCCAGTATTAATGAGGTTCCTTCAGTTTACATCCACTATAAGATACTTACCATTTTAGGGATGTATCATGCTTATTTCCAAGTATTAATTTACCCATATTTTATTCTTACATGGGCTAGGGGTTTTCATGGGTGATATTGGGTGAGTTTTGGTGATTTTGGATGGATTTTTCATATTGCATGGTTAGAACATGGTTTTCCCAAACTAAGGACCCTTCCCCTGGAAATTATACATCATAGACAGAGGGGAATTTAATAGTACACAATAAATTCTTCAAACTATGTTATACTAATGAGAAATCATGCACCCTCTACAGTAGGGGTGTACAGTTAGGGTACATGGTTTGGAAAACTTTGTGACCCCACCTAGCAAACCATACATACAAGAAATTTAACCCATGAATCTTATCTCAAAATTAATAAACCCTCTGTTTTAATCCCAAATTATCCAGTCTCAATATAACACAAAATATGTTGCTTTTGGAGGCACCTTGGAGAATTAAAAGGCTCCAAAAACCCATTTTGGTGTAAATCAATTATTTGGTGGAAGGATTTACCCCCTCTTTTGGTATTTTACCTCTTATCATTTAGTCTCTCTATCTCTCTCTCCCATTTTTAAATACTCTTTAGGGGGGTTATTTACTCTATTGATAATGTGTTTAGATCTATATTTTAATAAATCTATTTTTTGGATCTTGGTTCTCGGTTTTGATACTAGATATCCTTCTATTTTTGGAATTGGACCATTCCTCATCTATAGAGTGTTATGATTTGGTGAGAATTCATAAATGAACCTGGGGTTGGTGGTATAATTGTGAATTTACAGTGGCTTGACTATAATTGGGTGAGTGTAATTGTTCAATTAAAATTTACACTTTCAAAAATTGAATTTTAAATTTATTTAACTAATATATTCTAATGTTATTATGAAACACCTCACGGATCCCATTGGATCCATTGGAGATAACGAGAACAGCTTGACAGCAACCCTTGGGGAGTGTCAAATATCATTATAAGTTAATAATGAATTGTAAAAATGTAAATAATGTGTTTTTTAATTGAACTAAATACATGATGCGTGGTTTATAAATGAAATTTTGAAATTGGTTTAAAATGGATTATAAGAATTATTTATAAATGGGTTATGAATGTGAAACCAAGAGATGTGATATCCATGAATTATGTGAAAACTAAGTTATTGGATAGGTAATGATCATCAAAATAACTATAGGGGTTTTGAATACTGATCTAGGTCCCTGAGATAAATATATTTAATTTCATGTTATCACTCATTTATTGGTTAGGTATTGAAATTCCAAATACTTATGTAGTGAAAAACTACTACTCTAGGACCCCAATATATGAATGTAAAAATGGAATAAAATTCATAACAGAATCCAATAAAATTGTTATTTTTTAAATTCTTATGTTAAATTATTAAGACTCTATCAAGGTATAAAGAATTTATAATTGGTTCGGGTGTCACCATGAACCTCAGAGCCAATGTGGTTAATTAGATAATAATCAAATGTAAATCTTTTTTACTTTTTCATTTTATCATTTTTACTTATACAATTTCATCCACTATTATGGACTGAATATTGTTTTGTATTCCATTTTTGGTGACCAAATGAGATGGACTCACACCATACTCAGAATACATGATCAGTATATGAATAGACTTCATTTTTGTAGGACATGATAAAGGAAACAGTCCTATGTTACATGGAATGGATGGTATTCGGGATGAAGCAAGGATGAGGGAACAAGAAATGATATCTGGAAGCTCCTAGAATTTTATAGTGTGTATTTATATTATGGTTTACTTGGATAATTGACACCAATTTGATGTATAGTATTTAATACTTTGGTTTTGGTAATTGTTTACTGCTTTTAGATTCATCATGTGATGTTGGTTTATTGTTTAATATGGAATTATCATTGTTAGTTTTTATTAACATTTGGATAACCTTTCTTGATTTACTCTATTTTTTCAATGATAAATAGGGTATAGTATCCCCACATTACATATTACACCCTCACTGGTAGTCATAATACTTTGGCATATGGGGAGGAATGCCAGAGGTTGTGTAACTAACTAGCTCATGGCACTAAAATGTGGCACTCACGTGAAGTCATTAAAAAGTTGTATCAAAGGAGTTTAATTTCCTTTTATTTTATATTAATATTTGTTATAGTTATATATGATAATAGAATTAGTTCAGTATTTTTAATGATCACATGTATGTGAGTATCTAACCTGTGTGTTGTGGAAATCCCTAGTGCCATGTGTGGGATTGTTGTTCCTCATGTTTGATGTTCTAGTTGAATGTTATTTTACCTTTTTTGATGAACTAGTTGTGTGATGCTATTTTTTTAATTTTAATCATGAACTACAATGGCATGGGGGTTCAGTATAAATTCATAATTTTAGGAACTATGGATTTAATGTGACAAGAATTATTTTAGGAAATCATAAAATAATATGTTTTGGGTGAATTACTGATAAAAAATGATTTTTTAATTGTAAAATTTAAAATTAAATCGTTCTTAATATGAAAATAGCTAACAATAAATGATGATAATTTTGGTATTTTGAATTGATAAAATGGGTTTCAAATTAGAAAACTTTAATTGTGAATTTTTTTACCTTGTGTTAGCCATGGACTTGATAAGGGATGGTTTAGTGTAGTTTTAGTGCATTAGTATTTACCATGTGTTATGGAATAAAAGATGACTTCATATAGATTAATTTGAATCCCTAATTTGAAAATGTGATAATGATGTGTTATGTGTTCTAAAATGTGTGTTTTGAATTGTAAAGACTTTACTCCCTAAAGACATTTTTTTTATTGGGAAATAGGAGGAAATGGATGGAATTGTTCCTCTAATAGTGGTACCTACTGCTTCGATCATTATAGGTGAATGAACGCGAGTGAATATATTTGATAACATTTCTCTCTTTATGATTTTAATGGATAGATAACTAGGAAGGTGTATATAGAATATGTATGATATGACATGGCAGTTATATGTGCAACACCCTATGACCCTCACTATAGAGGGTGTGTTAGTTCTTGGTGTAGAGGAAGTGTTGCAGTTGAAGGAGATATATTAAAATTTATTTTAATAATAATTGCATGAAACCAAGGCCCAAGATCTGGCACATTAAATTTATAATTAATTTATTTCATATCTAATGAAATAAATACATTGGCTTAAAAAATTTCTTCATTGGTGTGTTTTGATCATCTGAAATGTCCCTTCTGGATTGCCTTAGTATCTCTTGTGAGGATCCAATGGATGAATCCCTCTAGCAGTGATTCACACATGAAACAATGGTCTCAAAATAATTACACTAATTCTTTGAATGATATCATGTGAGATAAAATGTATCGTGTTGTTTATTATTTATCTCTCATTCTTTAATCTTGAAAAAAAACTCTTAGGCTTCCCATTCTTGAGAGAGAGAGAGAGATAGGCATGAGACCAGAGAGAATTCCTTGTGAAACAATTCTCTATTCCCTATCATGGAATTGGTTTCAAATGCTTTACACAATATATATAGTCATCTATATTTAGATATAGGATTTCAGTTTCAATATTTAAATGCAAAAAAATGCATTAAATATAATTATAACCCTTTCAAAAATATCATGACACATATTATTATTATTATAATTATTATTATTATTATTATTATTTCGTCATTCTCTAAAATGAGAAAAATGGATAAATAATATTTACCATCTAGTAAATAATTATTTTCTACATTCACAAAGTCCTGGTCCATTAAAACTCATATTATATTTATTGAACAATAAAATAAATTTTATATTCTCATAAATAAAACTTATATTCAAAAAATAGTAAATAAATATATATTAATTATTAAATAATTTAAATAAAAATATTTTCTTCAGAATGCATTGAATTAATATTTATTTATTTTTTGTGACTAATATAACTTGAATGAAATTATTATATATTCTTGAAAATAATAATAATTTCAGTTATTAAACTGAAATATATTTTAATCGATACCAATAGAAACACTCAGTGTGTGACCCTCTATGATTCATTCTCATTATAATTACGCAGGCATGATTATAGTCTAATATCATTATATATAAATTGGTTAAGGAACCCAAGAAAATTAACATAATGTCACAATGATGAAAACCACTTATGAACTCTTATTGTGTAATATAATCTCGTTGTTACAGTCTCTTGTCAAGCAGGTTTCATGATGATGTCGTCAACCTATATGATAGCTACATAAATATTTGATTATCTAAAATAAAATTTTCATTTCACCATGGACATGGAATTTATAGTGAGAGTTCTATTTCAATAAAATGGTGGAGGTATCAACTTCCCTAAATCTGGAAGGGATAAATCCTTCCTTGACTTATCCAGTAATAACATGTCATGCGTGATGCACCTAACATACCCAACACCCCTGCAACATAAGGCATGATGGTTTTCATCAAAAAAATTAGGTTCATGATTCATTACATGCATTAATGATAATATTAAAGTATAATTACTATTAAACATGCTTGCATATAAGAATATACAATGAAACCAAAACATACCGAATTCCTACTGGCAGGTATTTTCTCACATTCTCTTGTCATTGATATTATTAAGTGTGGACATCATGAGAAGAAGTCTCATTTGATTATGAGTTCTTATACAAGATGGTATATATAATATGTGTCTCGTAAGAGTATGATATCTAACCATAGAAATATATTATGAATATTTCCATAGCACTTAAAGTTTATCATTATAGAGTGGAACAACTATGGGCTTATCAATGCGATAAATACTCTATGACATTATTATATTAAAGTCATGTAGAACAATGAACAATATATAATATTATGTTTAATTTGAAATTTAATACATCAAATATTATTTTATTCAATGTAATAATAGTTGGTTATAAGACACAAACTCTAAAAAATCCCACTTAAATTAAATCCAACTACCTAAGACTTTCTATCTACTAGACCTCATGGGATAATCATGTTTTTGATAAGTCAAGGCTTTAGTCAAGGGGATAGCCATACTGTTTTGCATCAAAATACTACTCACAAAAACCTTACCTCGCTAAGAATAATTCCTTAAGAGATGATACTTATAATGTATATGCTTCATCTTCTGATTTGACCTTGTCTCTTTTGCAGGATCTGCCACTACATCATTATAACATTAAAATGTGATGGGTTCTATACTTCTAGGTACTACATCAAGATTGTAAGATAAATTTTGCAACCAAAATACATCATTATCTACCTTAAAATATTTGATATACTCATAATTTACTTTATTATATATAACCATATCATTCCTTGATCTATTCTAGCTCACAACACCTCTATTCAAAGTGAATATGTGTCCCATTTGTGATATCTTGTCATCTTGATCAGTTTTTAAACTGACATCTTCTTATCCTCTGATGGCTTATTACTTATCTCATCTATAAACAAGGTACATATCCTTAGTACAATTTATGTACAAAAGGATTTTCAGGACTTCCATCCAATGGTGGTCACCTTGTTCAACAAGTTATCTTCCTACCACACTTAATGTTTAGGCGATATCTATCCCAGTTCACAACATAACATAAATGTCTAACCCAATAATTGATGAGAGTAAAATCATTTCCATTATATTTATTTATTCATGGTTTTGAGGAAACCTATTATTGAAAAATATTAATTCCATGTGACACTGGAAACAATAAACTCTTGGATTGTTCCATAATAAATCTATTTTGTATCATGTCATGTCTGTACTTTTACATGGGCTGAGAAACCTATTTCATAAATCATTATGGATCTAGATCCCAAGAATATATGATACATCTCCCTTGTCATTTATATAGAATCATTTATTCAACCATTCCTTAATGGACTGTAAGACTAGTATTTCATTTCTAATAAGTAATATTTCATCGACGTATAATATTAAGAAAATGATTTCACTCTAACTAATCATTTTGTAGACCCAAGGATAAAATTCGTTCATTATAAAACCAAACTCTATTATGGATTCATCAAAAATAATGTTACATGATTTTTATTATATCATTAATCCATAAATGGGTTTTCTTCAACTTCCATATCTTATTACAATCCTTTTTATTCCAAAACCTTTAAAGTTAGGTCATATAAAATCTTATTGAAGTTTCTCGATAAGGAAATATGTTTTGAAATCTAATTTCCAAATCATCTAGTCCTGTTATTCTGTAATGGCATGTATAATTCTGATGGATTTCAGAATTAGAACCGGTGAAAAGGGTTCATCACATTTAATTCTGTGACATTTATTAAACCCTCATGCAACCAGTTGTTCCTTAGAGATACTGTATTTTCTATCCATGTCCAATTTCATATTGAATAACAATTTTCAACCAATGGGATTTACATCCATGTAAAGATCTATGAAAATCCCTAGATTCTTTTGGAACATGGAATCCATTTCATAAATCATTACTTCTTGCCACATGGAAGTATCTGTTACACTTACTGCTTCCTTATACGTTAGAAGATCGTTATTATGAACTAATAATGAGTCACCGTCGTTAGTAACCAGAAATCATACCATTATTGTTCATTAATATTTATTTTACTCCTATATAGTAATTGTTCCTTTGGAATAGTTTCTTCTTCCATGGGGATTTGTGGAATCTAATCTTGTACCAAATCTTGTGTGCCTTGAATCATGACTTCATCAAAGATTATTTTTCTCCCAATATCACTCTTGGAGATGTGCTCTCTCTCAAAGGATATGACATGTATTGACACTATAACCTTTTTGTATGAGGGTTTGTATTTGTAATATCCCTTTCTTTCCTCGTGGCATCCTATAAAGTTATACTTTGTGCATTGGGGTACAAGTTTATTATCTAAAGAGGCCTTAACAAATTCTTTGCTTCCCCCCACTTGTAAATTTGACGACACAACATTTTCTTCCACTCCAAATTCATTACTTCCCCACTCTCATGATTCATTATTTATTATACCATGTCAAATAAAGTGTTTTTCCTCATTTCTCTTACACCATTTCACTATGACATGAAAGGATGGGTGGTTTGGGATAAGATCAAAAACTCTTACAGGTAATCAATGAATTTTTTATTAAAATATTATCCACCATGGCCTGAGAGTATTTTATTATTATTCTTGAAAAGATGGTTCTCAACATTGATATTTTATTCCTTGAATATATCAAAAGAATTTGACTTATACCTCATTATGTAAATATATCCATATCAACTAAAATAATCAGTAAAAAATATGAATTATGATTACCCACCCCTTTCTTCAATATGAATCAGTTAACACACATTGGTATGAAGTAATTCAAGAAGCTCTTTATCTATTTTACATTTCTAACTAAATGGTGATTTGGTCATTTTTTCATGTAAAAATACATGACAAACACCAAGTGGTTTATGTATGAATGGATCTAACTATCCACCTTGAAGTAATTTTGTCAATCATTTTTCATTTACATGACCAAGTTAGTGATTCTAATGTTCGGTGTGGTATGAGTCATGTGAATTAATTTTGTTATCAATGTTTATTAATTGGTTCATATATTCTAGCACCTAAATACCATAATGTGAATGTGCCTTACCATAAAAAATTTATCTTTGTATGAGAAGAATCATTTATATAGAATTTGAAAATGAATCCATTCATATCTAGTCTGGACATAGAAATAATGTTTTTTGGTATGTAATGGAATACAATAAAAACACATTAAAATAAAGATCATTTTGGTCAGCAACGTGAGGTGGTAGTCTTTAGTAGCTACAGTAGAAAATTTACCTGTATTGGCTGCTTGAAGATCTACCTCCCTCAGAATATTTTTCTGAATCAAATTGATTTCAATATTTGAATAAATATGTGAGAACATATAGTTTTATCTAATACCAAATTTTTAGAAATAGATTAATTACACATGATTTCAAAAACAACCGATGATTCCCCTTTCTTCTTTAATTAGGTGAAGTTTTTCTTTTAATGGCCCTCCTTGACACATACAAAACAGATACCATCTTGTTGCCTTGCTTCCCCTTTGATCTTCCTCTTCTTGGAAGGGTGTGAAGAAGCTTTGTTCTTAATTCACCTTGCATTCCCTTTTTTTTCTATTGACCATAAGGGTAGAATTTGTTTCTTGCTTTATATATTTACCTAATTAGCGAAGGATGATAAGAAAATCTAGTAGATATTTCTCAATTTAGTTCATATTAGATTTAAGAACAAAACATGATAAGATTTAAGGGAGTGATGCTAGAATGTGATCATTTTTTTGTTCTTCAGAGAGTTTAAAATTTATATCCTTTAGGCAGTCATTGTAGTTGTTTGTCTTGACTATGTGAGGCCCCACTGGGGAACCCTTTCCAAGATTACTTTGAATGATAACCTTACAAACGTCAAACTATTCTTATCTAGATCTCTCATGGTAAAGACCACAAATGTTTTCAAGCATGTTGTACAAATCCATGTTTTCTTGAGACATCATGAGTTAACTATTCATATAATAAAGAATAATACGTTGATCATTGACTTAGTTGTTCATATCTTTTTAGTCTAGGAACTCTTCACCATTGGCCTCTTGATTATCTAAATCAGGCATTGTGGGTTCTAGCATGTAATATTTCCATTCATGGCATAGAAGAACCTGAAAGGTGTTTAAAACACTTCTAAAATATACTACCATTTAAGATATTATCATTATAATATATTTATTATAGGGATAGTGTGTTAAAACTTTTTTTATTTTACACTATAATTAAAAAATACGATTATTATTACTTTTCATGATTACATATTTTCTGATAAATAATAAATTAATTTTTTTTATTAAATCTCTCACTATTTTTTCAAGTCCCAATATCTCTCACCATTAAACATGGAATGTCTAGTCTCTAAGATATTAAGTGGGAAGTATCCATGTTCCCTTTATCATATCCCCAAAGGGTTGATGAAGCTATTTTGATTATATTTAGGTATGTCTTTTCCAACTGTGGACTTTCAGCTATAGGATCCTTCGATTGGACTCCCCAATCTTGAAATACTAACTTGTATTTTCTCAACACTTGCCTCAATATTAATCCATTTATATAAAGGGATACTCATCAAGATGTAAATGGGGTTTTCGATCTGAAAAATTCGTAAAAACTCTCCTAAAAAATAAGATTCCCAATAAGGGTTGGTCAAACACATAGTTCAATTGAGTTATTTTTAAAATAAATCATTGAAAGGATTAGTCTACCTTAATATTAGATATATAGATTTTATTTTGTTATAAATAATCTTTTACCTTGTCTTATCCTCTTCATATCTTTTTAATATTAATGTGTATTTTTAATTAATTAATTAACCATTTTTTGATAAATCATTTAAACACACTAAATTATATAAAAATTATGTCATTCTTTATTAATTCATTCAATTATGTGATCATGGTATTGCATCAAAAAAATAATTTTAATTTATTAGATATAAAATTAATTAATAAATGAACCAATAATTAGCGTCTCTAATAATTCATTTAATGAGCATACATTTAATCAACCTATGACCTAGGGAAAATAACTCTTTATCCCGGACTTGGCATGAGCGACAACATTCCACATGTTCACCTATGTATCATCGAGTTGGTGTCATTATTGTTCCATATAGAACCATCTCCACATGCCATTGGATTCTCTATTAATTAAAAATATTTATTACTCACACATAGGTGATGGGAACTAAAAGAGTTTTTAAAAGGAATTACAGAAATAACCTTAGACACAAAGGTACTACATAATAATGGTGGGAGAGATGACTCGTAGGCCATCTTTTAATTAATTGAAAAAATATGAAATAAATTTAATTAAGTAAATGCTGACAAATAAATAGGTCTTGTTCAAGCTCATGAACAATTGTACATCAAACTAATACACAAAAAGTAACTATACAAAATTCATCTCTTTATTAATTCTTTATTATTAAGATGAACTTTCTTGAATTGTTTAATTAGTAAAGTAATAAATGCCCTTTCATCTTAAAGATCATCAGAACGTAATTAGAGATACCAATAAATTTAGAATTCATGTACAATAAAAAACAGAACCATTAATGTAACACCCCAAGCTTCTACGGTACGCATCTCTTGGAATAACGTGATAGCGTGTGTTGTACGCAACACCGAGTTCTAACACACCATAACTAATCAAACTAGCCTTTATGAATAGTAATACCTACTTTTTGAAATTATATATATTTTATATTTCAAAATGGACTTCATTTTTGGATTTGGAATATCGAATTTAGCCTAAGGTGAAATTTTGGTACTTTTTGGATAACATTAATATTTTGATGAATAGTGAAAATTTCTAAATTTTAATTAAAAACAACTTTTTTAATCGAAATAATTTATATTAATAAATTATGAATTTGAGTGGTTTTAAAGTATATTTATAATATATTTTTACCATTTAATTCAATGTTGGTCATTGTAAATAATTTTACAATTAAACCGGATATAAACAAGTGTCAATCTTTTGATAGTTATAATCTCTTAAAAACACGCTTTTTGTTTTAATAACGGGAATTAATTTTAAATTAATTTCTGCCACTTCTGTGTTTTGAATTTTTTAAAAATGGATTCCATATTTAGAATCAGGATATTCAAATTGTGTAAATAGGTAACTTTTATTTTTAGACATTTTGAATAATTACTGCGGTAAATATTTTATTTACCATGGTTAAGGGTAAATCCGGTAAATAAGGGTTAACAAATAATATTATAATATTACTAAATTACCCTAAAACGTGTCCTAACCTTATCGGTGGATACATTTACGACCATGGGCATCTTTGGGTCGATTTTGGGACCCCATGGTGCCACTTGTAGGTTATAGGGACACTTTATTTTAATTAAGTTAAAATGAATACAAAAATGACACAAGCATATATCTTTTAGAAAAATAATTTTTATATAGAGTTCTATATGTTGGAATTTCGACTATAAATATTCATTATAAATCTAAGAAGCTTTCCTACATAATGATATTATATTTGAAATTTTTATATATTACATAATGTAATTTAGAAATGACAAAATGATGATGCATTAATTACCATAATAGTAAAAATTTAAAATAATTGATATTATAAATACCCAAATAAATATAATTTGAGAATTTTAATGAATTAAAATAATTTTCTAGGATAATATGACATATTAGGATTTATTTAATTAACTCCTTTTTAAGTAATCATTCTGTTACGAGTTTCACAAAAATCAACTGTTGAATAGTGTCAAAATTGACATAAAAGAGTTTTTAAAACAAATATTATATTATTAATTGATATGAAATTCATAAAAATATAACGATCAGCCAAGAGACTTATATCATGATATTGGTATCATTAGTGGACCACTTGGGGGTCTCTTGGATGTATATAGTAAGTTTATTAACTATATAATATAAAAATACAAAGTGACATGGTAAATGTCAAACTAATTAACTAAGAGTTAATACTTAAAGATACGGTTAATATAGTAACCCAAACCTATCTAGATTATTTTGGATGAATGTTTTTTGACCTATACCCACCTTAAAATTTAAATAATCAACATTTGAGCCATTAGAAACCGAATATTAATTTATTATAAATTAATCTTTCTAGCTTTTCCAAAGGTTCCCCTCACCCCTCTTATAAAAGGGCACTCCTCCTTCTCATTTCTTGACACCTTCAAAGCCTTTTGGTTCGGCCAAAATCTTCCCAAATACTCTCTCAAATTCCCTCACTACAACCTATATTGCTTAGTTTGATCAGAAATCCAACCTAAGAAGCCCTTTTGATCAAATCAAAAGGAAGATCCCGAAGAAGAGGTAATGATTTCACCACCCTTTTCCATGTTCCTTTCTTCTTCCACTTCTTCATTCATTGTTATTACCATTATATAATAATAACTCTCGTATCTTATATATACTGTGATGTTATTATAAATATGTTACAACCATATTCAGTATTCTATCCACCCTTTGAATAACATGTCACCATACGTGCGTGCGTGCGGCTTACCGTCTCCACGTCGTGGTGTAATTGTTATTCAATATATTATTATTTGGATGGGTATAATAATGATGTGTAACTCATGTAAATAATATATATAACATGATAATGATTCTGTATATATGATATACTATCCAATTATATATTATTCTAATATCAATAGAATGATATTGTCGCCCGTGCGTACGTACGGACTACCGTCTCCACGAACGCGATGAGATTCATTCTCCATCGTATCCATTCAAGTATAATTATCATTTGATGATTTAAAATTGATGTTTAAGGAATTGCTATCATTCTGTATATGAATAATATACAACCTATCCATTACAAACTTGTCTTACGTAACAAAACATATAAAAAATGAGTAAGTTAACACCCGAAACTACGATAATACTAAGATATTATTAACAAATCAATGTTAAAAGATCATATATGATATCATATTAATGTATATGATTGTTATAAAATTTAATAAAAATTATTTCACCATTATACAAGAGGTTAACCTACCCCAACCAAGGAAAAGTACAAGGTAAGGGTTTATTTCACAATCTCTTCATTATCTGAGGTTGTTTATACGTAATAATCTACTGGGATCTCTTTATCATCTACATCCATGTTTCTTAAAAATGGATTTGAATTTTTTTTTACTATTTACAAGAATATGGGTTAAAGTCATTTATACCCTTGTTTAACTTTTTATAAGTGGTTTATAAAGGAATCATTCCGTCGTTTTCTAAACAAGGTGCTTTTTAACCTTTTGACAAAATTAAGGTAAGAATGTTTTTTTAACTTATATGGTGGGTGCGGCTATTTTCCGCCGTTATAAAATTGTTGAAGCTTCCCTTACAAGCTTATAAGAATACTTTCAAAGAAAATGTTACATTTTATATGACTATTAAATGATTTCAAAATAAAAATAGATATTTCTCTAAAAAGAGTTTTGATTTCATCTAAGTCAACATCCTTTGCTGGATTTTAAGCTCATTTGGAGATGAATTATTATGAAACAAAACTTCCATATTGTACTGAAGGTTTTGTGATATGTTTGAATATGGATATGTTATTTTCATGTTTTATGGATGAATTATCTACATTTTGTATGCTAGTTTTAATACGAATGTTTATGTTATGTTTAAACCTTTTCATATGGGAATGCATTGGACTTAATATGTGACGGGTGGAGCCCGCTATAGCTCCTCGATGCATTGGTAGGTCTCATGAGACAAACTAGTGTCTTGGCACAAGGCCTTGGCAAAATCTTATTTGTATTCTTGGCACGAGGCCTTGGCTATGTGGTTATGATAGTCTGGCATTATGCATTCCATAATTATGAAAGTGGACATTGATATTGCATGTGATTATTCGATTAGTAGAATATCCATGTGAATAAGTAAATGGAATTATTTCATTTTTTTTGCCATACTATGTTGATGTTCAAGTTTAAAAGGCTTTTTTTAAGTTATACATTGCCTTAAATGTTTGTTCTTATTTGTGAATGTTTCCGCTATATTGTTATCCTTACTGGGCATTTGAGCTCACCCCTTTTCTATGTATTATTTTTCCAAGGATGTGAAGAAGTAATTTATAAATGACCTACAGGGATAATATGTGGGGATATGAGTGTGGGATAAGGAGACTATGTTTTTGTAGTAGTTTTTCACTTTATGTTGTAATGTACGACTTATGAATATATCTAGTGTTTCCAAGGCTACTAAACCAATCGGTCTTTCGAGATTTGATCTTTCTTTTGATCATGCCAATGTTATGTAATAATGCACCGACTCTAGGTAACTAGGGTCAGTGCATTACAGTTGGTATCAGAGGAGGTTTAGTACAAACCTTGGAAGCTAGATTTAGATAAACTCTGATTAGAGAACATAGATTTAAGATGGACTTTGAGGATTAGTATAGAAGAACTTCCTAGAATTTTGGTATTGTAGAGATTTTGTGAGTTTTCCGAGAAATACATCCCTGTCTAGATACAAGCAGGTAGAGGTGGCTCTGGAACAGATGTACCTGGGGTAAAACCCGAAAACACCACTTTGAGCTAGACTCTAACGGGAACTGGTGCACGACAACGGGCCTTGCTGCACATTTGGTTACGACACTCCCGGGGGATATGCTTAGGATAACTCTCATTTTCTTTACAAATAATTATGAAGGGTTTATGAGTATATACTTTTTCAAAGAAAACATTTTTATGATTATGGATTATATCCATAAATAGTTCAATTTATGTTAAGTGTTTTATAAGTATGGGATTATGTATTTTGATTCATAAACTGATCTAGTTTATGCCATTGTTTAGAAATGGCGCCTAGTGGAAGAAATGGAAACCGTATCAATGCACGCACTCCATGTAGGGATTTCCCTCCTGTTCATGATAATTATAGTGGAGCCGGTGATGCAACTGGTGCCGATCAACTAATCACCATACTGGGAAAACTCACTCAGGTTATGAATAATAACCTTACCCGTATGGAGCACCCTGATCCACATCGTGGAGGATCAATGTTAGATCGCTTCATGATGAAAAAACCACCAATGTTCAATGGGAGTACAAATCCCTTAGTAGCTGAGCAATGGATATTTTCTCTAGAGAAAATATTTCAGGCTTTGGGGAGTAGTGAAAGGGAAAAAGTTATCACGGCAGTTTACCGCCTCACTGAAGATGCTGATCAATGGTGGTCATTGATTCAAAATACGAAGGAAGGTGATGAAGTATCAAATATTGAATGGAGGGAGTTCAAAGATCTGTTTTTAGAAAAATACTTTCCTCACGACCATTGAGCTGATATAGAAAGGCAGTTTCTGAGTCTGAGATAAAAGGAGGATGAGAATGTCACAAAGTATGAGGCTACCATTACAAGGTTAGCAAGGTATGCTGGGGATTATATATGTAACCCAAGAAGTAATATTTATCGTTTCTTTGATGGGGTAAAACCATTTCTCCGTCAGGCATTAGTATCACAATCCTTCTCATCGTACGAAGACATTGTCTCATGTGCTATCAAGACCGAAAAGGAATTCTCTAAGTATTATGACTTTAAAGCAAAGCAAGAGAAGAAGAGATCTGCTGATCAATCTGGGAATGGAAATAAGCGGAAGAAGGGAAATGTTGATTATCCATCTTGTGGTAAATGTGGGAAGAAACACCCCGGTACTTGCTTGAAGGGAACGAGAGTCTGTTACAAGTGTGGTTAAAAAGGCCACCAAGCTCGTAAATGCAAGGGGAAGAAGGAAGCTACCAATGTTTAGTGCTACAATTTCAGGGAGATGGGGCATTATGCAAATGAATGTCCTAAGCTTCAGGAGAACTTACCTCAGAAAAGGTCAAGGGATCAAGGCCAAGCTTATGCTATCACTACTGCTGAGGTAGAAGCTCCGAAATACGTGGTGGCAGGTAATTTAATGGTTTCCTCAAGTTTAGAAAATGCATTATTTGATTATAGATCATCGCATTTTTTCATATCTTCCAAGTTTGCTATGAAAATTAGATATTTCCAATTTGATTTAACAAGGGAGTTTTCAGTTAAAACTCTCAAGGGAAGTATCATTGCAACAATGTTTTGTGAATCAGTCCCCATTAGAGCACATAAATGTTCTTTATCTTATGATCTCTTCGTCATACCTATGATTGAGTTTTATATAATCCTCGGTATGGACTGGCTTTCGGACTATGATGCGAAGATATATTGTAAGAAGAAAGAGGTTACGATTCTTGATGATGTTGATGATAAGGAACACCTTATCTTTAGAGCAGAATCATCACCACCTAATTCTTATTTACATCCACCCCCCAGTAGCTCAACTAAATTCAATTATTGGGGAGGAAGAGAATGAAATGACTATGGGTGATGAAAGGAATGTTAAAATAGAGGATGTACCCGTTGTTAAATAATATGTAGATGTGTTTCCGGACGATTTACCTGGACATCCTCCAGAACGAGAAGTTGAGTTTTCCCTTGATTTATTTCCTGGATCAAGGCCTATATCAAATACCCCTTATAGAATGGCCACTGTAGAATTAGATGAACAAAATAAACAACTAGAGGAATTGAGTAATAAAGGATTTATTCTCCCTAGTGTTTCTCTATGGGTAGCCACTGTTCTTTTTGTTAAAAAGAAAGATGGATCTATGAGGTTATGTATCGACTACAGGGAGATCAATGCTATAACAATAAGGAAAAAGTATCCCCTACCACGCATTGATGATTTATTTGACCAACTGCATGGAGCTCCATACTTTTAAAAGATTGAACTTCGATCTGGATACCATCAGTTGTGTGTGAAGAAGGAAGACATTCTGAAGACAGCATTTCGAACCAGGTGCGGGCATTACGAGTTTACTGTAATGCCTTTTGGATTGACTAATGCACCCTCAGTATTCATGGATCTGATGAATAGAGTTTTCAATGATTATCTCAATGAATTTGTGGTGGTATTCATTGATGATATCTTGGTATACTCCAAAAGCTACAAAGATCATGAAAATCACTTGCGCATTATCTTGAAGACTCTGAGAAGGAATGAATTATATGGGAAGTTTAGGAAGTGTGAATTCTGGCTTCAAGAGATTTCTTTTCT
This sequence comes from Viscum album, assembly GCA_963277665.1. Lineage (NCBI taxonomy): Eukaryota > Viridiplantae > Streptophyta > Magnoliopsida > Santalales > Viscaceae > Viscum > Viscum album. The sequence continues at coordinate 969,297,569 of OY728167.1, forward strand.
TGGCCATATTGTCTCTAAAGATGGAATCTCTGTTGATCCTTCTAAGACCAAGGAAATCCATGAATGGCCAGCACATACGAGTATAACTGAGGCACGCGGTTTTATTGGTTTGGCAGGTTATTATCGAAATTTCGTCCAGAATTTTGCCCGATTGGCTAACCCATTAACGAAGCTCACACGTAAAGCGTTTAAATTTGTTTGGAAAAAAGAGTGTGAAGAATTTTTCGAAGAACTGAAGAGAAGATTAGTCAATGCTCCTATATTGACTCTACCATCGGGGAATGATGGGTTCGTTATTTATAGTGATGCATCGAAGAAAGGACTTTGTTGTGTCCTTATACAGAATGATAGGGTTATTGCCTACGCATCGCGACGGTGGAAAATTCATGAACAAAACTATCCTACTCATGATCTCGAGGTAGCAGTTGTGATCTTTTCTTTGAAGATATGGAGGCACTACCTCTATGGTGAAAAATGTGAGATTTATACAGATCGTAAGAGTTTGAAGTATATTTTCTCACAAAAAGAACTCAACATGAGGCAAAAGAGATGTCTTGAATTACTCAAGGATTATGATTGTACGATACACTACCACACGGGGAAAGAAAACAAGGTGGCAGATGCTTTGAGCAGAAAAGACCATGGATTTTTGAACGTGATGAGAATTGAAAGGGATTCAATTATTATAGATCTAGTGATGATGGACAAGGGAATAACCAGGAAAGGTGGAACATCAATGCTTTTTCAAATGGTTGACAAACCATCTTTACTAGAAAGGATTAAGAGTTCTCATACCGATGATGAAGAATTTCAAAATAAGATTAAATCTGTGAATGATGGGAGATTGAGAGACTTTGTGTATGAATAAGGAATTTTGAAATTCGGGAAGAGGATTTGTGTTCCCAATATACCTGATCTAAAAATGGAATTGTTGGATGATGCTCATAGTTCCAATTTCTCTATACACCCTAGGAGCACCAAAATGTATAGATATTTGATTGAACATTTATGGTGGGACAACATGAAGAGGGAGACTGTCGATTTTGTGTCAAGATGTATGGTTTTTCAACAAGTGAAAGCTGGAACGCAATAGCCTGGTGGAGTATTGCAACCACTTCCCATACCGGAGTGGAAATGGGACAATATTACGATGGACTTTGTCATTGGGCTACCAAAGACTCCTAGAAGGAACGATGAAATATGGTTTATTGTTGATCGTCTTACCAAGTCAGCACATTTTCTTGCTATAAGAGAGGATCTACCACTGGAACATCTAGTAAGACTATATATTGATGAAGTTGTGAGACTTCATGGAGTACCCATATCGATTGTTTCTGATCGTGATCCCCGTTTTACATCAATATTTTGCAAAAGTATTCAGAAATCCCTGGATGCTGAACATCATTTGAGCACTGCCTACCACCCTCAGATAGACGGACAATCAGAACAGACTATTCAAACCTTAGAAGACATATTTAGATCTTTCTCACTTGACTTTCAGGGTATGTGGGATCAATATTTAACTTTGGTAGAATTTTCTTATAACAATAGCTTCCATTCAAGTATTCAGATGGCACCATATAAAGCGTTATACAAAAAGAGATGTCGCACACCAACTTGTTGGGATGACTTCGGTGAAAGAAAACATGTAGGTCCAGAAATGGTGGATTAAACGATGGAAAAGGTGAAGGTAATCCAAAATCACATCAAAGCAGCTCAAAGTAGGAAAAAGAGCTATGTCGATAATCGAAGGAAGGATTTGGAATTTCAAATCGGTGATCATGTTTTCCTTAAGGTATCTCCATGGAATTGAGTCATACATTTTGGTAAGAAAGGTAAATTGAGTCCCAGGTACATCGGACATTTCGAAATTCTAGAATGAATTCGGGTTGTAGCTTACCGATTGGCAATGCCGCCAAGTCTCTCTAAAGTTCACGATGTGTTCTACATATCTCTATTGAGGAAATACATGCATGACCCAATGCATGTTCTCACCTACGAGGAATTAGAACTGGAACCCGATCTATCTTATTGCGAAGAGCCTGTCAGAATTCTTTAGACAAGAGAACAAGTACTGAGAAACCGGACGATGCGCCTGGTAAAAGTTTTGTGGAGAAACCATAAGATGAAAGAGGCAACGTGGGAACCCGATGAACTTATGATGAAGAACCACCTGAGTCTTTTCATGCGATAATATTCTAGAAATTTCGAGGATGAAAATATTTGAAGGAGGAGAGAATGTAACACCCCAAGCTTCTACAGTATGCTTCTCTTTGAATAATGTGATAGCGTGTGTTGTACGCAACACCGAGTTCTAACACCCCATAACTAATCAAACTAGTCGTTATGAATAGTAATAACTAATTTTTGAAATTATATATATTTTATATTTAAAAATGGACTTCATTTTTGGATTCTGAATATCGAATTTAGCCTAAGGTAAATTTTGGTACTTTTCGGATAACTTTAATATTTTGATGAATAGTGAAAATTACTAAATTTTAATTAAAAACAACTTTTTTAATCGAAATAATTTATATTAATAAATTATGAATTTGAGTGGTTTAAAAGTATATTTAGAATATATTTTTACCATTTAATTAAATGTTGGTCATTGTACATAATTTTACAATTAAACCGGACATAAACAACTGTCAATCTTTTGATAGTTATTATCTCTTAAAAACAGGCTTTTTGTTTTAACAACGGGAATTAATTTTAAATTAATTTCTGACAATTATGTGTTTTGAATTTAGAAAAATGGATTCCATATTTAGAATCAGAATTTTCAAATTGTGTAAATAGGTAACTTTTATTTTTAGACATTTTGAATAATTACTGCGGTAAATATTTTATTTACCATGGTTTAGGGTAAATCTGGTAACTAAGGGTTAATAAAATAATATTATAATAATAATAAATATCCCTAAAACGTGTCCTAACCTTATTTATAGAAATATTTCCGACCATGGGCATATTTGGATCGATTTTGGGACCCCATGGTGCCACTTGTAGGTGATAGGGACACTTTATTTTAATGAAGTTAAAATGAATACAAAAATGACACAAGCATATATCTTTTAGAAAAACAATTTTTACATATGGTTATATATATTGGATTTTCTACTATAAATATTAATTAGGAAGATAAAAGGATTTCCTATATAATTATAATTTATTTATAATTTTTAGAGATTACATAATATAATTTATTTATGACACAATGATGATGCAGTAATTACCATAATAGTGAAAATTTAAATTAATTGATATTATAAATACCCAAATAAATATAATTTGAGACTTTTAATGAATTAAAATAATTTTCTAGGATAATATGACATATTAGGATTTATTTAAGTAACTATTTTCTAAGTAATCATTCTGTTATGAGTTTTACAAAAATCAACTATTGAGTAGTGTCAAAATTGACATAAAAGCGTTTTTCAAAAATATATTATATTATTAATTAATATTAAATTCCTAAAAATCTAAGGTTCGGCCAAGAGACTTATATCATGATATTTGTATCATTAATGGACCACTTGGTGGGTCTCTTGGATGTATATAGCATGTTTATTAACTATATAATATAAAAATACAAAGTGACATGGTAATGTCAAACTAATTAACTAAGAGTTAATACTTAATGATAAGGTTAATATAGTAACCCAAACCTGTCTAAATTATATTGGATGAATGTCTGTTGACCTATCCCCACCTTAAAATTTAAATAATCAACTTTGGAGCCATTAGAAATTGAATATGAATTTATTATAAATTAATATGTCTAGCTTTTCCAAAGGTGCCCGCCACCCCTCTTATAAAAGAGAACTCCTCCTTCTCATTTTTTAACACATTCAAAGCCTTTTGGTTCAGCCAAACTCTGCCCAAATACTCTCCCAACTTCCCTCACTACAACCTAGAGGCATTATTTGGATCAGAAAGCCAACCTAAGGAGCCCTTTTGATCAAATCAAAAGGAAGAACCCGAAGAAGAGGTAATGATTTCACCACCCTTTTCCATGTTCCTTTCTTCTTCCACTTCTTCATTCATTGTTATTACCATTCTAAAATAATAACTCCAGTATCTTATATATAATTTTATGTTATTATAAATATGGTACAACCATATTCAGTATTCTAATCACCCTTTGAATAACATGTCACCATACGTGCGTACGTACGACTTACCGTCTCCACGTCGTGGTGTAATTGTTATTCAATATATTATTATTTGGATGGGTATAATAATGATGTGTAACTCAAGTAAATAATAAATATAACATGATAATTATTCTGTATATATGATATAATATACAATTATATATTATTTTAATAACAAAAGAATGATATTGTCGCTCGTGCGTACGTACGGACTACCATCTCCACGAACGCGATGAGATTCATTCTCCATCGTATCCATTCAAGTATAATTATCATTTGATGATTTAAAAATGATGTTTAAGGACATGATATAATTCCAGATATGAATAATATACAACCTACCCATTACAAACATGGCTTATGTAACAAAACCTATAAAATAAAACGAGTAAGTTAACACCCAAAACTACGATAATACTAAGATATTATTAACAAATCAATGTCAAAAGATCATATATGATATCATATTAATGTATATGATTCTTGTATAATTTAATAATAATTATTTCACCATTATACATGAGGTTAACCTACCCCAACCAAGGAAAAATACAAGGTAAGGGTTTATTTCACAATCTCTTCATTATATGATGTTTTTTATACGTAATAATCTACTGTGATCTCTTTATCATCCACATCCATGTTTCTTAGAAATGTATTTCAAAACATTTTTACTATTTACAAGAATATGGGTTAAAGTCATTTATAACCTTGTTTAACTTTTTATAAGTGGTTTATAAAGGAATCCTTCCGTCGTTTTCTAAACAAGGTGCTTGTTAACCTTTTGACAAAATTAAGGTAAGAATGTTTTTTTAACTTATACGGTGGGTGCAGCTATTTTCTGCCGTTATTAAATCGTCAAAGCTTCCCTTACAAGATTATAAGAATACTTTCAATGAAAATGTTTTATTTTATATGACTCTTAAATGATTTCAAAATAAAAAGAGATATTTCTCTAAAAAGAGTTTTGATTTCATCTATGTCAACATCCTTTGATGGATTTTAAGCTTATTTGGAGATGAATTATTATGAAACAAAACTTCAATATTGTATTGAAGGTTTTGTGATATGTTTGAATATGGATATGTTATTTTCATGGTTTATGGATTAACTATCTACATTTTGTATTCTAGTTTTAATACGAATGTTTATGTTATGTTTAAACCTTTTCATATGGGAATGAATTGGACTTAATATGTGACGGGTGGAGCCCGCTGTAGCTCCTCGAGGCATCGGTAGGTCTTATAAGACAAACTAGTGTCTTGGCATAAGGCCTTGGAAAAAGATTATATGTATTCTTGGCACGAGGCCTTGGCTATGTGGTTATGATAGTCTGGCATTAAGCATTCCATCATTATGAAAGTGGTAATTGATATTGCATGTGATTATTCGATTAGTAGAATATCCATGTGAATAAGTAAATGGCATTATTTCATTATATTTTTTCCAAACTATGTTGAAGTTCAAGTTTAAAAGTCTTTTCATATAAGTTATACATTTCTTTAAATGTTTATTCTTATTTATGAATGTTTCCGCTATATCGTTATCCTTACTGGTCATTTGAGCTCACCAATTTTCTATGTTTTATTTTTCCTAGGATGTGAAGAAGTAATTTATGAATGACCTTCAGGGATAGTATATGGGGATATGAGTGTGGGATAAGGAGACTATGTTTTTGTAGTAGTTTTTCACTTTCTGATGTAATGTAAGACTGATGAATATATCTAGTGTTTCCAAGGCTACTAAACCAATCGGTCTTTCGAGATTTGATCTTTCTTGTGATCATGCCAATTTTATGTAATAATGCACCGACTCTAGGTAACTAGGGTTGGGGCATTACAATTAAATTCATATTTAGTATAGCAAATTAATTGATCATTTAATATTATTTAAAACAATTATTTAATTCTAAAACACAAAATGGTGTGTCAATCAATAAAATATGGTTTTAAAGTGATAATTTTTCTAATTTAATGTAAATTTAATTATGTTTATAAATAGAAGACTACATGGCACATACATCTTTCTAGACACCATATAACTCAGTTGTCGTATATCCTAGTCATACACCTTGGGATTTATCATATTAACTCGGCCATACTGCATGGTGTGGATATTCTAACTACACACCCTATATCCGTTTATAGTGTTCATTCTTGACCTAGTCCACATGCGGTGTGCAATAAAAGAACAGTGTGTTTTTAATTGATCATCATGTCTAGATACAATGTACAAGGTTATACAATATGTTCTCCAGCCACACATTGTGTATCCCACCTTTACGGGGAAAATATTTGGATCTTTCTGATGAAATCTCTAGGTGTTCTTCATTTGTTCTTAAATATATATATGAATGTGAAACACTGAATAAACATGATTAACATGTCAATAACTTGTTAATATACATTTTATTAAAAAACTAACAACATGAAATTAAAATCTTACAATGATTGCTTATATATCAATAATCAAATAAATAATTATATAACTATACATTACCTCCCTTTGATACCACTTGTTGGTTCCAGGCATAGAGGAAGACTTTAAATAGAGGGAGATATATTAAAACTTATTTTAATAATCATTGTTCAGAACCAAGAGCGATGATAATTCACATTAACAATATAATAAATTTATTAAATATTCGAAAGATGAATACATGAGCTTAGGAAATTTCATTGATGATGATTATTGATCATAAAAAACAACCCTTCTATATTGCCTTCATTGTTCTTGGGAGGATCCAAGGGTAGAATCCATCTAATGATGATCCAGATATGATCCAATGGTCTCTGAGCAATTCCACACTTTCTTTGAGTGCTAAGTTGGAGAGTCAAAAGTCGTACATTTTTCATTCGTTATCTCTATTTCTCCGGTCTTGAAGAAATTATCTCTTTGGTTTCTCATTATTGAGAGGGATAAGGGAGTTTGAGTTGAGATGGATTTTTTTTTTGCATCAATTCCATATTTTAAAAGATGGAATTTGTTTTGAATACATTCCAAAATAGACATATCCATTTATTAATAGAGTTTTTATTTTAGTTAAAAAATATTAATTATATAGAAGCTATAAAATATAATTATAACCATTAATGAAATATCATTACACAAAATATTATTATTATTATTTGTGTGCCAACTTTTACAAAATGGATAAATAATATTTACGGGATCATAAATAATTATTTTATTACTACATAAGGTCTTGGTTATTTAGAACTCATTCTCTATTTATTCATCTTCTGGATAAATATTTTATTCTCTAAAATATATATTTTATTCAAAAACTAGTAAATAAATATTTATTAAATATTCAATAAAAAGGTTAAACATATTTTATTCACAATTTAGTGACTAATTTTATTAAATTTATTCGATCAAAATAACATGAATAAAATTATTCCTCAGTCATGAAAATAATATTTATTCCATTAAATAAATTAAAATATTATTTAATTGATACCAATAGAAAAACATAGTGTGCAACCCTCTCAGATACATTATCTTTGGAATAAGGAAATCTTGACTAATGTCTAATATTTCATTCTAGAAATACGTCATGGAACCCAATAGAACGAACATAAATTCACATCAACGACAACCACATATGAAATCTCATGGTGTAATCTAATACAATTATCATAATATCTCATCAAGAAGGTTTCATGATGGTTTCATCAACCTATAAGTTTGATACAAACTTTTTTGACTATCTGAAATAATATTTGTGTTACACCATGTCCATGGAATTTTGGGTGACAATTATATTTCAATCAAAGTGCCGAGAAATCAACATTAATAATGACAAAAGGTTAACATATTTTAGTTAATTTTCCTTTAATAACATTTCATTTTTGATTTAGCCAACGTACCCTAATTCCCTTTAACATTTGGTGTGATGGTTTTCATCATTAAATATAATTGTGTGAGTCATGACATGCATTGATGATCATATTAATTTCTATGGATCATTACATACACTCGTAGACATGAATATTTAATGACACCAAAACATATGGAATTCCAACAGAGGGTTCTGTTTTTATAATCTCTCATCTTTGAGATTACCTAGTTTTATCTTCACCAAAAAAGTCTCATATTCTTATGAATACTCACAGCTGGTGGTCTATATACTATTTTTTCTATCATATTATGTTTTTCAAACTGCAAAACTATATTAAGAATATTTTCCTAGAACTTCAAGTTTATTCATTATAGAAGGAAACTACTATGACCTTACTAATGCATAAACTACTCTAAGATATTATAATATTAAATAAATTTAGAAAAAATGGATAATATATAATAATATGTTGAATTTAATATTTAGTACCCCAAATATTCATGTAATCAAAGTAAAAACAGTTGTTTCAAGGACACAAACTCGAACTGGGTGGACATGAGGTAGATGAGTTCTAGATATATTATGTATTGAAAATTCTTAAGAATCTAGAGACACCTATAAAAAACAGAGTTATGTTGGATACTTATATGTTTTGAAGATTAGTAAAGCACTGGTAGGATATCAATAATCAGGATGATCAGCTGGAGAACACAGTATATAAATACTTTTTGGAGATGTTCCTAGAACACTTTTATTCGGAGACACTGAGAAAATAGAGGGAATCATAGTGTATGGGGATAACCCATGGGAATATATCTGTGAGGGACTATGTTGGCCTCTCTAATGTCTTACAGTGTGATGTTATAGAATCGGTAAGAGATGAGAAAACTATGGAGTAGTTCATTCAAGATGGACTTGAATGTAAAATTATGTCCAAGGTGAATATTTTTGGGTTGAAAATGTTTTCTAAAGCAGTCAATCAAGCTCTCTTTTCTTAGGGAAACCTGAAAGAAGATTCTAGTAGAATTCATGTTGATTTTTCTAGATGGATTAGAGTTACATATTTTGAGAGTTGTAACTGTTTCAATGATAAATCCATCCCTATACATGGAAAACAGAGTGTCCTGGTAGATGGATCATCTACTCATAGTAATAACCATGTATACTTCCACCATTGTGGTAGGTCAGGCTACATTTGTATCCAATGTACACAGTCACTATTAGAGTGATGGTTATATTACACTATGTGTCACTTACATAGGTATTAAAGGAACACTCGACCAATGGGTTGGGATGGCATAAATTGGAAGAATCAGTGTACAGGAAGGTGATCTTCTACCACATATCAGTCAGAAAATAGTGTTCTTATGGTCGTGACATTCACGGTGGTGAACATGGACCATCAAAAAATTATTTCCCATATCAACAGAGTGGTGAATCTTAGGGGTCTCAGACTAAAGCATAGGGACGATGGATAGTATGGTTGGATGCAGTTCAGCCTCCACTTGTGGATAGAAAGGTTGGTTCATCAACAATCAGAAGTAATATTCTAGTATCCTATATGCTTTTTAGAACAACATTTTATAGAATATCCTCACATTTTTTTATATCTTCTAAAAATATGAATGATTTGAGTTTGATGGTGGAGTTTTTGAGTGGGGTTATCATGATCAACAATTCCCTAGGAATGTGGTTGAGATACGTCTATTTATGCGAAGGGTTTCATCATGATTTTGGGGAGTACATTATTCTATGAAATCATATATACCTGACATGTCATATTTTCATGATTTTGGGTATGGAATGGTAATTATCATATTGAACCCATGTAAATTTTTTCTATACGATATGTAGCATCACATATTTAAAGGGTAACTATTAAATTAATCTTGGTGAGTATAATATCCATGGAGGCCTTGCTAGGTGAGTTCATCAGCAACTGGAAGAGATCACCCACAAAGATTAAATTCTTTATCTCGATGATAGTGGAGAGAAGTATGATTTATTTCCATATGTAGTTGACTTGTTTCTATATATATTTATTGAGGAATTATTATGGATTTCACCTATGAGGGATGTTGAGTTTACAATTGAGCTCATTCTTGGAGTTAAACTTGTGTATATTCTACCATATAATATATTATCAATAGATCATAAAGAGATCATTAATCATCTAGAAGTGTCAATATATAATGGATCTATCTATTCAAATAGGTCACCTCGGGAGTCTCTATTTTTTTCTAAGATGTATGATAGGACATTGAGTTTATGTGTAGATTACCAAAATTTGAACAAGATGATAGTAAAGAACCAATATCCTCTTTAATGTTTCGATGATCTCATTGACCAGTTAAGAGGATCTTATTTTTTCTCTATGATTGAATTGAAATAAGGGTATCATCAGTTGAGAGTTAGACCTTCTAATATACCACAAAATACATTAAAAAATGATATATCCTATATGTGTTTTTATTAATGTTATTTCAGGATGGAAAATATTCCAAATGTGTTTATAACCTTTTTGAATTGAATCTTTCATTCATACCTGGTTCATATTGTACTTATTTTGTGGATGAAATCATAGTGTACATGAAGACAAATGATGACCATGAAAAATATCTTGACATCATTCCCAATTACACTAAGAAGGAATAATCTACATGCCAAAAATATAAATGTTTCTATTATGGATCTGTGGGGTATATTTCATTGGTCACATCATCTATGAGAGAAGGTGTTTTAGTGGACCTAGATAATGTTCTTGTAATGGTTTCATAGGATTATCCCTATAATGTTTTTTATATATAAGTATTTTGGGGTTTGGAATGTTATTATGAATGGTTTATCCTGTAATTTTCTCATTTGAAAAACCCACCTTTAGGCTTCACTAATAAGGGGATCAATTTTGAATGCTCTAGAGTATGTGAAAATTGATTCCAGGAGTTCATGAGTCATTTGACTACTACACCAATTTTGATCTCACCTGAGCTAAGTGAGGAGTATACCATGTTTTTTATGCATCCAGGACAGTACTTGAGGCCATTTTGATTTATGGATATCATGATGTAGTGTGTGGGCCACAAAAATCTAGGTCACATTACCAAAATTATTATACGCATGATCATGAACATTCCACGATGGCTTATGTTTTTTAATTTTTGGAGAAGTTTCATTTTGGATGAATTTTTTATTTTTTATTTTAAAAAAATGATAAATTATATCTTTTACCAGTATTATTTTAATCTCTAATAGTAATGATTATTATCTTATATTTTGTAATTTGATTCTGAGATAACCTATTTCCCAATGAAAGGAAACACTGTTTCTAACTCTATGAGGTGAAAGTATAAGAATCAGGTAGTCCAAGAGTCAAATTATATGTGGAAGATGATTAATTTTCTAGATGATATACATATTTTGGTTTAGAAGGGTTAGGAGTAAATGAATCTAATATCTATATTTTTTTTACTAAACTCTTCTGACCATGATCTTAGAGAGTTGATATAATTTTCTAGAGTGTTTTTTTTAGGGAGAGCATTGACGGGGTGGAGTAACTTTCATATTGGACTATAGATGAGGATGATATCTTTTATGTCAAAAAATACATTATTATGACTATATGTATGCATGAGTATATGATTCAAAGGTTTCATGCCTTGAAGTGGGTGGGGAATCTTGGTTTTACCAAAATTCATAGTAACTTATTTCGATAGTATTGGTAGTCAATAATGAGAAGATAGATTGTTTGTTTTGTGAAAAGATATCATAGATATCAGTAGGTGAAGGATGACAATCAATGAACTTGTGTTTTTTTATATTAATTTACCATTTCATAATGGATGTGGGATAAGAATACCATGGGAATTGTGGTGGGTCATTTGAGGATCTCTCTAAAGAATGATGTGACTTGGGTGAGTGTGGAACAATTAAGAAAAGTATCTTATTTCTTTTCTATCCTATAGAATTTTACCATACACCATTTTGGGTGAGATATATGATTAGTAGATAGTTTGTTTTCATGAAATTCCATGGAGTATAGTTTTAGAACATTAATGACATTTTACATTGTACTTATAGAAAGTATGATAGAAGGCATTGTGTACGAAGGTATTTCTAAGTATGGATTTCAGCTCATCAATAGTTGGACAATCAATGTTCATTATTCATGTGTTATAGGAAATTCAAATAGAAACCATCCTTGATTTTGGTGGGTCATGGGAGAATCATTTAGTGCTCGATGATTTCACCTATAAAAAATGTTATCAGGTGACTATTTAGTTGGAACCATGCGAATCACTTTATTTTAGGCCCTGAAGAACACCTCTATGCTGGATGGAGGTTGTTGAATTAGAGTTGTTATGACATAGTCTCATATAGAAGATATCAGAGCAGGATTTGCTGATTCAAAAATATATGGATGTAGATCAAAGTATGTACAATTCATATGTTAATTGATTTCAATGACCTCTTGATTTTATAGTGGGTTATCATTTATTATTTTATGTGTTTCCAGTACTAGGTCGTAGTAGGATTCAATGACATAGAAAGTTGGCCCCTTGGTTTGTTGGACCTTTTGAGACTGTTGGGAGGAGAAGACTGTTGTAACACCCCGAGCTTCCACGATACGCTTCTCATTCAATAATGCAAAAGCTTGCATTGTACGCAACTTCGAGTTCTAACACACCACAACTAATCAAAATAGCCGTTATGAATAGTAATAACCACTTTTTAAAATTATATAAATTTTATATTTCAAAATGGACTTCATTTTTGTATTCCTAATATTGAAATTAGCCTATGTTGAATTTTTTGTAATTTTCTGAGAACTTCAAAATTTTTATGAATAGTGAAAAATACTTAAAACAACTTTTTTAATCAAAATAATTCATAGTGATAAATTATACTATTGAGGGGTTTTAGAGTATAATTAGAATATATTTTTACCATTTTATCCAATGGTGGTCATTAGAATTAATTTAACATTGAAATTAGACATAAACAATTGCCAATCTTTTGATATAAATTGTTTCTTAAAAACACGCTATTTGTTGTGACAGCGGGAATTAATTATAAAATTAATTAATGAAACTAATATGTTTGGAATTTTGTAAAATAGACATCATTTTTGAATTCGTAATATCAATTATAGCTTAGGGTGAAATTTTGGCATTGTTCTGAAAAACTTCAATTTTTTATGAATAGTGAAACCACTAAGTGGTAGTTAAATAACTGATTTTTCGTTTAAATGAAATATTACCACTTCTGTGATTTGATTTTCAAAAATCCGACATACATGGTTGTCATTAAGAAGTAAAATGTGGTTCAATGAGATCAAAATAATTTTTTGGTGAATAGTAACTTTTAAGTTCTTAATCGCGATTAGAGGTAATTAGTGTAGTTTAAGGTATAAATAATACTTTAATAATATGAAATGACCTAGACACATGTCCCAACCTCATTGGTTGAGTCATGGCCGACCAAGACAAGCCATGGCCTAACTTGGGGACCCCATGGATCCACTTTTGTTGGGAAATAACATAAATTACATTTTATTTAATGTTAAAGTGAAAATGACACAAACATAATATGTTTTACGAAAACAATTTTTAAGTAGGGTTATACAAGTCCAAATTTTGATTATAAATAGTCATTGGAAAGATAAAAAGATTTCATATATCATAGTATTTGTTTTATAATTTTTAGACATTAAATAAATTTAATTATTTATGACATAATAATGATGCAGCGATGACATCATTATTTGACGATTTAAATAAAATGGAAAGTTAATATAAAATCTATGAACTACACATGGCCAAAACCTATTGTATGAGTGTATTTCGATGCCTTATCACCTTATCCACGAATTCTATCAATGTGGGACCTTTTAAAACCGAAACACATTTTCAAATAATGTAATGTTCCTTTACTTTCCAAAAGTGCCCCTCCTCTCCTCTTATAAAAGGCCCCCACCTCTACCTCATTTCACACACTCTTCAAGCCATTGGCTCGGCCAACCCCTGCCCATTTGCTCTCTCCACATCCCTCTCCTCATCCTAGAGGATTCCCTTTGGGCAGAATCCTTTCAAAGGAAGCCTTTAGGCTCAACTCAAAAGGAGTTACACTTTTTAAGGTAATTCATTCTCTCATGTTCTTTTGTTTTATTTTGCTTCTCCAACCCCCTAAACTCTTTTTATTTACTTCTTTTGTAACAACACCAGTATCTTAAATATACTAGGATGTTGTTATAAGATTTATTTGAGCTACACTTCCACACAACTACATCAAATGGTTAAAGAACATAAGGTTTCCGTGGATGGCGAAATTCTGCCTCCCGAAACGATGATTGTTCAACACTCATTTAACACCTTCAAAGGTGGCCATTATGATGTCACTATTTTTATATATGATATATAATATGTTTATGTTTTCCTTAAGCTTCTGTTTTTTTCATTTTGGGCATACCTTTATGGTTTCCATTATGGGTAAAACACGATATCTTCATTTTAGGAAGCGCGGACTACCGCCCCCTGAAAGTGATTTGATTCGTTAATACCATATGTGGGATGTGTGAAGGATAAAGTTAATGATATTATATATGTTATTATACTGGAATTATAATATACTCTTATATCATTATGATTCCATTCCAGAAAATATGAAATAGAAATGGAAGTAGCGTTCATGCGTACGTACGGCTTACCGTCTCCATGAACGGTGCATTTCATTTCTTACCTCTAAATGTGATGTAATATTATAAATGAATGTATGTACTGGATATATATGACATATATGATATCTACATCATGAATACCATTCTGGATATAATGAACCTTTGACCAAATTAACAACATGTAAGTGTAAGAAGCCTATTTTTGACTTAAGAACCAAATACCGACAAAATGAACATTATTAACTTAAATAATTACATAATGTTCATATCATTGTAATAAGTGATATAATAAGGATAATGAAATTGAAAATGGTTCTTAATAAGGTATATATTAACTCTAGTTTATTATTCAGGAGGTTAAAGAACGGTTGAGTCAAGTCAGACACGAGGTAAGGGAACTTCTTAACCCAACTTCCATTCTTTGGGTTAATCTCCTACTTTCCGATTATGTCATGATATTATTATGTCATATCCTGTATTTGTACATTATTTATGTGTACTTGTAGTGAATACACATAATAGATCTATTTTATTATAAAAAATGCTCTTTGTAAGGGAACTCCTTATCCCAACTTCCATTCTTTGGGTTAATCTCCTACTTTCAAATTATGTCAGGATATTATTATGTCCTATATTGTATTTGTACATTATTTATGTGTACTTATAGTGAATACACATAATAGATCTATTTTATTTTAAAAATGATCTTTTTAAGGACTTCGCCTCAATCTCCTTTCATTGAGGCATACTTTGTTTTATACACAAATTTCTTTTATACGGTGTATAAACCCCTTTGACTTTTACGTTTATTCAAAAGGAATATTTTTTATACGAAGCGTTTACTAAACGACAAAATGGAATGTTTTTGTCATACGTATGCGGCGACAATGACTTCTCCACCGCCGTGACCACTATTTGAGTTTCAGCTTCCTCTTCAAGCCTTACCTTTTTTAATGAAAAATAAATACAAAGTTTTAACTTTCTTTTATTTTATTGAAAATGGTTTTGAAAGCATTTTTATTATATCAATGTGTTGTATTGATATCTTGTGATTGAAATGTGGAAATGTTATGTTTCCTTTATCCATGTTTTATGTGATATGATTATGTTATGGTTTATGATATGTTTAAACCTATTCATATGAGGAATGTATTGGACTTAATAAGTGACGGGTGGAGCCCGCTATAGCTCCTCGATGCATCGGTAGGTCTCATGAGACAACTAGACGTGGAATTGGCCGAGGCCCTTTCCCAATTTGATTTATGGTTTTGGCCGAGGCCTTAATCATTTTAGACGTCTTGGCCGAGGCCTTGACAAAATGTTTCAGAATGTCCGGCATTATACATTCCATCATTATGAAAGTGGTTATTGTTATTGCATGTGATTATTCGACCAGTAGAATATCCATGTGAAGAAGTGAATGGCATTATCTCATTTTACATTTCCCATATTATGTTGAAGTTCATGTTTAAAAGGCTTTTGTTTTATTTATACATTGCCTTAATTGTTAATGATTATTTATGAAAGCTTCCGCATTATTGTTATCCTTACTGAGCATCTGAGCTCACCCCTTTCAATGTTTTAATATTTTCCAGGATATGAAGAAGTATTTTATGAATGACCTGCAGGGATTGTCAGAAGTGGATATGAGTGTGGACTATGAAGACCATGTTATTGTAGTTTGTTTACTTTTTGATGTAATGAAAGACTTATGAATGTATCTAGTGTTTCCAAGGCTACTAAACTAATCGGTCTTTCGAGACTTGATCTTTTGTGATCATGCCAATGTTACGAAGTAATGCACCGACTCTGGGTAGCTGGGGTCGGGGCGTTACAGTTGGTATCAGAGGCAGTTTAGTACTAACCTTGGAAGCTAGATTTAGATAAACTCTGATTAGAGCACATAGCCCAAAGATAGACTTTGAGGATTAGTATAGAAGAACTTCCTAGAATTTTGTTATTGTAGAGATTTTGTGAGTTTTCCGAGCAATACATCCCTGTCTGGATACGAGCAGGTAGAGGCGGCTCTGGCACAGATGTACCTAGGGGTAAAACCCGAAAACACCGCTTTGAGCTAGACTCGAACGGGAACTGGTGCACGACAACGGGCCTTGCTGCACTCTTGGTTACGACACTCACGGGGGATATGCTTAGGATAATTCTCATTTTATTTACAAACCACTATGAAGGGTTATGAGTATATACTTTCTCAAAGAAAACATTTCTTTTTATGATTATGGATTATATCCATAAATAGTTCAATTTATGTTAAGTGTTTTATAAGTATGGAATTATGTATTTTGATTCATAAACTAATCTAGTTTATGCCATTGTTTAGAAATGGAGCCTAGTGGAAGGAATGGAAACCGTATCAATGCACGAACTCCGTGTAGGGATTGCCCTCCTAATCAAGATAATTATTGTGGATCTGGAGATACAACTGGTGCTGATCAACTTATTACCATACTGGGACAACTCACTCAGGTTATGAATAATAACCTTACTCGTATGGAGCACCCTGATCCGCAACGTGGAGGATCAATGTTAGATCGCTTCATGAGGCAACAACCACCAACCTTTAATGGGAGTACAAATCCCTTAGTAGCCGAGCAATGGATAAATTCCTTAGAGAAAATATTCCATGCCTTGGGGAGTAGTGAAAGGGAGAAGGTTGTCATGGCAGTTTACCGCCTCACTGGAGATGCCGATCAGTGGTGGTCGCTGATTCAAAACACAAAGGAAGATGATGACGTATCGAATATGGAATGGAGGGAGTTCAAAGAGCTTTTCTTAGAAAAATACTTTCCTCGTGACCATCGAGCAGATATGGAAAGGCAATTTCTGAGTCTGAGGCAGAAGGAGGATGAGAATGTCGCAAAGTATGAGGCTAACTTTACAAGGTTAGCGAGGCATGCTGCCGATTATATACGTAACCCAAGGAGTAAGATTGATCGTTTCTTTGATGGGTTAAAACCATTTCTCCGTCGAGCTTTGGTATCACAATCCTTATCATCATACGAAGATATTGTCTCGTGTGCTATCAAGACAGAAAAGGAATTCTCTAAGTCTTATGACAACAAAGTAAAGCAAGAGAAGAAGAGAACGGTGGAACAAGAGACAGATAAAGGGAAAAAGGGAAAGAAGGATTTTCCATTATGTGATAATTGTGGGAAGAATCACCCTGGTACTTGCCTAAAAGGAATGGGAGTTTGTTATAAATGTGGAGAAAAGGGTCACCAGGCTCGTGATTCCAAGGGAAAGAAAGAGGCTGTCAAAGTTGAATGCTACAATTGTAGAGAAATGGGTCATTATGCAAATGAATGTCCTAAGCGTCAGGGAAACTTACCTCAGAAAAGGCCAAGGGATCAAGGACAATCTTATGCTGTTACTACAGTTGAAGCAGAATAACTAATGTATTGGTGCTTTTGGACTCAAGGATTATATTCTGGTTATAAGAATAATGTAATATATATATATGGATTGTACTGCAGTACTTTTTGATTTCATTAAGGTTTTAATATGATTAAGGTAATCATATTTTTAGTATGTGACAATAAGAGAAACTTTTCTTTGTTTGGGGAATCTGATGTTACAATTGATTTTGGAATTTAGAGACCTTTTAGAGAAAGTCTGGATGAAGGTATTTTGGATAACTATAAAGGTTGGAGTGGATTAAGTTGAACTTTGGAAAGTATTGTTTAAGGTTAAAACATTTATGAAGATTATTTTTGGAATAGTATAGTACTATATTTTTAGGAAAAGGACATCCTGCAGGGTGGGGAATAACCCGTCACGTCGGACACAGCTGCAGGAATCGAACCCACAACCATAGTGCGACAAGCCTTTATTTCCTACCACTAGCCTACAGGAAGTCCCTGGTTATTACAAAATCGTTTTACTAATCTAAATGGTATGTGTTAACATTTGGAACCTTATACAATTAGGATAAATAGAATATTTTTGAGTTCCGTTACCATTTGGAGTAAAAGTTGTGTTTGTGGTAAAAATTTATTAACGAATGAAAGTATACATAACAAGTATGTATATTCCCTTACGTTCTTAGTAAATCTTCTAAATAAATTCCTCAACATTATAAAAGGTAACTTAAAACAAAAATGTTTTCGGTTAACTTTTCCAACTGGGGATTCAATGACCGTTTAACCAATCACATGTTTGTGATTTTCTTGTGGTTAAACTTTCTCCTAATCCTGTTTTCTATAACTCTCCATCAGACCTTGATGGTTTGTTTCTCCTCCATATCCATATTTTTATATAATCCTAGAATGGGCTATATCGGGTGACCTTTGTAATTATCCTGCTTTCTTTTAATGTTATATATTTATTAACCTTATTTCCGATGTGGGTTTTCCTCAAAGGTATTTTCTCTTTTCAACCTTTTATTTTCCAAGAAAAATTTCAAATTGCGAGGACGCAATTTATTAAAGGAGGGGAGAATGTAACACCCCGAGCTTCCACGATACGCTTCTCATTCAATAATGCAAAAGCTTGCATTGTACGCAACTTCGAGTTCTAACACACCACAACTAATCAAAATAGCCGTTATGAATAGTAATAACCACTTTTTAAAATTATATAAATTTTATATTTCAAAATGGACTTCATTTTTGTATTCCTAATATTGAAATTAGCCTATGTTGAATTTTTTGTAATTTTCTGAGAACTTCAAAATTTTTATGAATAGTGAAAAATACTTAAAACAACTTTTTTAATCAAAATAATTCATAGTGATAAATTATACTATTGAGGGGTTTTAGAGTATAATTAGAATATATTTTTACCATTTTATCCAATGGTGGTCATTAGAATTAATTTAACATTGAAATTGGACATAAACAATTGCCAATCTTTTGATATAAATTGTTTCTTAAAAACACGCTATTTGTTGTGACAGCGGGAATTAATTATAAAATTAATTAATGAAACTAATATGTTTGGAATTTTGTAAAATAGACATCATTTTTGAATTCGTAATATCAATTATAGCTTAGGGTGAAATTTTGGCATTGTTCTGAAAAACTTCAATTTTTGATGAATAGTGAAACCACTAAGTGGTAGTTAAATAACTGATTTTTCGTTTAAATGAAATATTACCACTTCTGTGATTTGATTTTCAAAAATCCGACATACATGGTTGTCATTAAGAAGTAAAATGTGGTTCAATGAGATCAAAATAATTTTTTGGTGAATAGTAACTTTTAAGTTCTTAATCGCGATTAGAGGTAATTAGTGTAGTTTAAGGTATAAATAATACTTTAATAATATGAAATGACCTAGACACATGTCCCAACCTCATTGGTTGAGTCATGGCCGACCAAGACAAGCCATGGCCTAACTTGGGGACCCCATGGATCCACTTTTGTTGGGAAATAACATAAATTACTTTTTATTTAATGTTAAAGTGAAAATGACACAAACATAATATGTTTTACGAAAACAATTTTTAAGTAGGGTTATACAAGTCCAAATTTTGATTATAAATAGTCATTGGAAAGATAAAAAGATTTCATATATCATAGTATTTGTTTTATAATTTTTAGACATTAAATAAATTTAATTATTTATGACATAATAATGATGCAGCGATGACATCATTATTTGACGATTTAAATAAAATGGAAAGTTAATATAAAATCTATGAACTACACATGGCCAAAACCTATTGGATGAGTGGATTTCGATGCCTTATCACCTTATCCACGAATTCTATCAATGTGGGACCTTTTAAAACCGAAACACATTTTCAAATAATGTAATGTTCCTTTACTTTCCAAAAGTGCCCCTCCTCTCCTCTTATAAAAGGCCCCCACCTCTACCTCATTTCACACACTCTTCAAGCCATTGGCTCGGCCAACCCCTGCCCATTTGCTCTCTCCACATCCCTCTCCTCATCCTAGAGGATTCCCTTTGGGCAGAATCCTTTCAAAGGAAGCCTTTAGGCTCAACTCAAAAGGAGTTACACTTTTTAAGGTAATTCATTCTCTCATGTTCTTTTGTTTTATTTTGCTTCTCCAACCCCCTAAACTCTTTTTATTTACTTCTTTTGTAACAACACCAGTATCTTAAATATACTAGGATGTTGTTATAAGATTTATTTGAGCTACACTTCCACACAACTACATCAAATGGTTAAAGAACATAAGGTTTCCGTGGATGGCGAAATTCTGCCTCCCGAAACGATGATTGTTCAACACTCATTTAACACCTTCAAAGGTGGCCATTATGATGTCACTATTTTTATATATGATATATAATATGTTTATGTTTTCCTTAAGCTTCTGTTTTTTTCATTTTGGGCATACCTTTATGGTTTCCATTATGGGTAAAACACGATATCTTCATTTTAGGAAGCGCGGACTACCGCCCCCTGAAAGTGATTTGATTCGTTAATACCATATGTGGGATGTGTGAAGGATAAAGTTAATGATATTATATATGTTATTATACTGGAATTATAATATACTCTTATATCATTATGATTCCATTCCAGAAAATATGAAATAGAAATGGAAGTAGCGTTCATGCGTACGTACGGCTTACCGTCTCCATGAACGGTGCATTTCATTTCTTACCTCTAAATGTGATGTAATATTATAAATGAATGTATGTACTGGATATATATGACATATATGATATCTACATCATGAATACCATTCTGGATATAATGAACCTTTGACCAAATTAACAACATGTAAGTGTAAGAAGCCTATTTTTGACTTAAGAACCAAATACCGACAAAATGAACATTATTAACTTAAATAATTACATAATGTTCATATCATTGTAATAAGTGATATAATAAGGATAATGAAATTGAAAATGGTTCTTAATAAGGTATATATTAACTCTAGTTTATTATTCAGGAGGTTAAAGAACGGTTGAGTCAAGTCAGACACGAGGTAAGGGAACTTCTTAACCCAACTTCCATTCTTTGGGTTAATCTCCTACTTTCCGATTATGTCATGATATTATTATGTCATATCCTGTATTTGTACATTATTTATGTGTACTTGTAGTGAATACACATAATAGATCTATTTTATTATAAAAAATGCTCTTTGTAAGGGAACTCCTTAACCCAACTTCCATTCTTTGGGTTAATCTCCTACTTTCAAATTATGTCATGATATTATTATGTCCTATATTGTATTTGTACATTATTTATGTGTACTTATAGTGAATACACATAATAGATCTATTTTATTTTAAAAATGATCTTTTTAAGGACTTCGCCTCAATCTCCTTTCATTGAGGCATACTTTGTTTTATACACAAATTTCTTTTATACGGTGTATAAACCCCTTTGACTTTTACGTTTATTCAAAAGGAATATTTTTTATACGAAGCGTTTACTAAACGACAAAATGGAATGTTTTTGTCATACGTATGCGGCGACAATGACTTCTCCACCGCCGTGACCACTATTTGAGTTTCAGCTTCCTCTTCAAGCCTTACCTTTTTTAATGAAAAATAAATACAAAGTTTTAACTTTCTTTTATTTTATTGAAAATGGTTTTGAAAGCATTTTTATTATATCAATGTGTTGTATTGATATCTTGTGATTGAAATGTGGAAATGTTATGTTTCCTTTATCCATGTTTTATGTGATATGATTATGTTAT
Source organism: Viscum album (assembly GCA_963277665.1). Taxonomy (NCBI): domain Eukaryota; kingdom Viridiplantae; phylum Streptophyta; class Magnoliopsida; order Santalales; family Viscaceae; genus Viscum; species Viscum album. The sequence goes on from OY728167.1 coordinate 969,319,892, forward strand.
GGTTTATGATATGTTTAAACCTATTCATATGAGGAATGTATTGGACTTAATAAGTGACGGGTGGAGCCCGCTATAGCTCCTCGATGCATCGGTAGGTCTCATGAGACAACTAGACGTGGAATTGGCCGAGGCCCTTTCCCAATTTGATTTATGGTTTTGGCCGAGGCCTTAATCATTTTAGACATCTTGGCCGAGGCCTTGACAAAATGTTTCAGAATGTCCGGCATTATACATTCCATCATTATGAAAGTGGTTATTGTTATTGCATGTGATTATTCGACCAGTAGAATATCCATGTGAAGAAGTGAATGGCATTATCTCATTTTACATTTCCCATATTATGTTGAAGTTCATGTTTAAAAGGCTTTTGTTTTATTTATACATTGCCTTAATTGTTAATGATTATTTATGAAAGCTTCCGCATTATTGTTATCTTTACTGAGCATCTGAGCTCACCCCTTTCAATGTTTTAATATTTTCCAGGATATGAAGAAGTATTTTATGAATGACCTGCAGGGATTGTCAGAAGTGGATATGAGTGTGGACTATGAAGACCATGTTATTGTAGTTTGTTTACTTTTTGATGTAATGAAAGACTTATGAATGTATCTAGTGTTTCCAAGGCTACTAAACTAATCGGTCTTTCGAGACTTGATCTTTTGTGATCATGCCAATGTTACGAAGTAATGCACCGACTCTGGGTAGCTGGGGTCGGGGCGTTACAACTGTTGTCATATAGATTGGATCTTCCATAAAGGTACAGTGATATGGATGATATTTTTTATATTCCACATCTTCAACAGTATCACCCTAATGCTTCTCATGTTATCAGTTTTGATTTTGTTGATCCTGAAGCTGATGCATCCTTTGAGGAGTATTTGATTCATGTTTTAGATCATAGTGAGAATGTGTATGAGGAAAAGACCATGCTGATTGTCTAAGTGTTGTGGCAGTATGGTTTTGTTTAGGAGGAAACATGAGTGATATAATCTTATATGTAATCATAATAGCTTGATCTTTTTTACCATGGAATATTTTAAATGGTTGGGGTCACACCTCAAGGATGAGATGATATGATGTGGGGAGATTTTATGATTTTGTACTTTTTTGGGATTTATCGTGCATATTTTTAGGTATATTTTTACCCTAATTTTATTTTTATTTTGTTTTAGGCTTATCTTTGGATTATTATGGTGAGTTTTGGTGATTATAGTGGGTTTTGGGATGTTCATAGTTGATGCATGGTTTTACCAAACCATGCACTATCCCCCTAGAAACTGTGTATCCATGATATAGGGGAATTGGATAGTTGGTGCATGGTTTTTCAAATAGTGCACTACTTATGAGAAACTATGAACCCCATATAGCAAGGGTTCAAGGTATGGGTGAATGGTTTCATAAATTTTGTGGGCCCGCCCAAGAAACTTTGTACGGGGAAAATTAAACCCTGGGGATTTTATTTTAAAATTCCCAATCCCCCGGTTTTCATCCCAAATCAGCTTGGATTATCCTAACCCAAAATCCAATGCTTTTAGAGGCTCATAAAAGGATTTAATGATTCCAAAAAAACCATTTTAGTGTGAATTAAAGACTTATTATAGTGATTCAATCCCTCTTTCGGTATGTGATCTCTTTTTCTTTGGTTTCACTCTCTCTCCCATATCTATCTCCTATTTTGATGGTAGGATTTAATTCATTGGAAATGGGATTAAATATATATTTTTATGGATCTAGTTTCTTTGAATATTGGTTCTATATTTTTATCCAAGATATCTTTACAATTTTGAATTGGGTCTTTCTACATCAATTGAGGGTTATGATTTGTTGATAATTCATCATAAAACTTGAGGTAAGTTGTCTAATCTCCAATTAAAATTGTATTGATTAAGTACGTGTATGTAATAATTAAATTTAAACTTCCATATGGAAAATTTTCATTTTAAAATTATTTATTTAATTGATTCCCTTGAGATTGTGAGACCCTTCACAGATCTCATTGGACCCATTCAAGATTATGTGATTGGTTTGACGGTAACCCATGAGTGGTGCTGAATATCATTGTATGATAATCATGAAATGTGAAATGGGAAATAATGGTTGTTTTCAATTGAATTAAATCCTTGAGATGTGGACGTTAAATGGAATTATGAAATCTGTTGAATAATGTATTTTTGAAATTGTTGATAAAGGGATTATGAATGTGGAATCATGAGATGTGATATATGTGAATGATATGAATATTGAGGTGTGGGTCATGGACTACTACTCCAAATATCCATGGGGTTCTAGACTAATACTCTAGGCCCTTGATATATATATATATATATATATATATATTATCAATAAGTTGTGGGGTAGGTAATGATGCTCAAAATACCAATGAGGTTCCAAACAGCTGCGCTAGGACCCAAATGAATGAATTTGAAATAGTAATCAAATGAAAAATGAAATCACATGAAATTAATATTTATGAATTTTTTTATATTTAATGGTTAAGACTATGGAATGAGATGAATTAATTATGATTTGATTGGGTTTCCAAGTGATCTTGGGGGACTATGTCGTTAATTAATGAATAATTAAAAGTGAATCTTGTTTATTTTTTTAAATTTATTATTTTTAAAAATGCATATGATATTATAGAATAATATTTTTTAAATTTCGTTAGTGGTGGAATGATGGGTTGTACTCAAACCCAACTCAGGTTGCTTGATCCGTAAATGAATAGACTTCATGTTTCAAGTACAAGATAAAGGAAAGAGTCCTATGTTAAATGGATGATTTGGGATTCAGTATGTAAAATGGATGAGGGAACCATACGTGATATCTAGAACCAGCTAGGATTTATCAGTGTGTATTTATCTTGGGTTTTCATGAGACACTCAAAACTGATATGACATGACATACTTACTACTTTGGTTTTTGTAACTATTTACCTATTTTTTATTCATCGTGAGAGTTTGGTTAACTGTTTATTATTGAATTATCAGGGTTATTTGTTATCTTCATATGGATATCATTTATTTATTTTCATTATTTTGATGACTTGATAAAGTGGGTACATTCCCCCGACATAACATATTATACCCTTGATGCTTGTTGGAAGCCTCTATTTTATAGGGTGGCTTGTCTAAGGTTATGCATTTAACCAGCTGTGGGTAGCGTCATGTGGTTCCTAGTTTGGGACATCACAACGATTGATTATGTAACATCGTGAAATAGGTTCTACATGTTGGTTCCCCGAGTCCGTTTATTCATGTTCTCAGGCTCTCCTCCCCATATTCTATAGGATGTCGACTAGCAGTGTGGGTCAAATGTGTAACATCGGCAGACTATATCATCTTTATCAAATTTGTACAAATATGTAAATAAATAAAAAAATATCAAAATTATAACAAAAAAAAATATAATTTTAATATAAATAGTCATCCATCATCACAAAACATGTGCCTCAACAAAAGTGAAATAAAATTCAAGTGTAATAGCAAGCATTGAAAAAACAATACCACCCTGGGTACTTGGGTTTTTTCCTGAACATGGGTTAGCTACTACAATGCATGAGCTCATGGAAAATGCCTTACACATATTAGTCTCCTATCTACCATTACCTAATAATAAGTAAACTCAAAAGAAAAAGAAAACTCCTTTGATACCACTTTATGACATCCCAACCCATGTTCCACATACCGATTCACAATTCCAGTTCGTCACAAGACCTCGGGCATGCCTCCCCATATGTCAGTGTTTGATGACTATCATCCCGGGTCAAATATGTAACATGGAGAGACTATTACCACTATATAAAAGCATCATTACATCAAAAATAAATAAAAAATATCCAAATTCTAACAACTAACAACAATGATAATACCAATATCAATAATCGTCCAACATTATACGATGAATCCAAAATAGGAAAAAATGATCATAAACTGAAGCAGTAGATATGTTATTGCACATATTTGTTGAGTGAAAAGTTAAACCCCAACATAAAGGCACCATGAAAACTCTAAAGCTGGTCTGAAATCGTGTATAGTTCCCTCATCTATACTCCATTCAGAATACCAACTCTTTCATATAGCATAGGGATCCCTCCCTTATCCTCTCATACAAACATGAAGTCTGTTTGAGTAATGATAAGGCTTCTTGAGTAGGGTGTGAGTAAAAATAAGTATGCCACAACTAATTGATTATATATAAATCTCCATTATATAAAATCATATGTAGTTGTTTACTTAATAAATTACAAATCATTAAGTGAATAGGAATCACATTTAATTATTTTTTAATTAACCACATAGGCCCTTATGTTTACTGTAACCCCCGAACCAATCATACCTAATTCAACCCATGCCAGAGTTTGAAACATTTACCATAAGAATTTCAAAATTCATTCTTTCATGGTCTTTAATTATTCATTTGATTCGAATTTATCTGTAATACATTCTAGATCAAAATTACCTCTGTAGAACCCTAATGTATGAATGGGAAATTAGAATCAAATGAATAATGATAACCCATGAAAAAATTATTTGTTAAATTCTTGTGGTTTAGGGTTCAAACATTGGAATATTCCAAAGAAGGTATGATTTGTTCAGGTGTCACATTGAACATGGGATCCTATGTGGATAATTACATATTGATTAAATGTGAATCATGTTTACATTGCCTTTGGTAATTTATTCTTTGTAGAAATTCATTCAATATCATAGACTGGTTAATTTCTTAGACAGTATGGGTGGTGGCCTACTATGTTTTAGTCACACCCTACTTGGGCTACCTAATCAATTCCAGAATAACCTTCATGTTTTCAGGATGGGATATGGGAAAGATCTCGATGTTGGGTGGATGACATGGGATTTAGGATGGATCATGGTTAAGGGAACTGGATATAATTCCAAGACCCTCATGGAAGTTGTTTGGGTTTTATTATTTTTGGTTTTCATATGCCACTTGAAACTTATATGAAATGAAATATATACTACATTAGTTTATGGGATTTTTTTCTTTTTTGGATTCATCATGTGATGTTGGATGATTATCGATATAGGTAATATCTTTGTTGATTCTTATTAGCATTTGGATATTTGTTTTTATTAATTTCAACTATTTGTTTCTCTGATAAAGTGGGTATTGTCTCCTCACATTTCATATTAGACCATTGATACTGTTCTCTGAAACTACTGTTTGGGGAGGAATGCTTGAGGTTATATAACAAAAAATCTTGGGTCATTGATATGTGGAACCTGGGATAGGATGTTATAGAATGAAACTAAAAATCATAGTGTAAGAAACAATAATCATAGTTGGGAACCACATAATCTCGAAAAAACACTTATATTATGCCTAAATCATGAAACCTTTCTCTTTAATTTGTGACACCTTAGGTTTATCTTAGTTCACTCATAGTCATATTCTATTTCAATCCTTCATGATTTCTCATCAAGAGTTTGTGAATTCACAAAGCATATCTCATGAGTGTGTCAAACCAGGTGTGTTGTATATCACATTGTCAAGCACAAGTTCTTGATCGAGTGTAGCTCAATATGGTGCTTTCAGGGTTATTACCCCTAGTAACATCTATTGTAGATCCATATCAACTTGTAGTATCTATAGAGGGATATATTTTGAGGAACACAATCCCTTTATATTTTTTAAAAATTAAATAGAATTTTCATATACATTGGATCATTTTTAGTCTTATCCTTAGACATGTCCTTATTGATCTCACTATGGTTTTATCCACATAGTTTTAAATGATTTAAAAACCATATCTTTTTATACCAATTATAATGATCCATGATTTTCTTACATAGATATTACATCATTTTTTATGAATATTCATTTCATTACAGAAAATCATACCTGATGAATATAATAGTTATGTGATTTTGTAAACATAGAAACATAAACACTTATCCATATGTGATTTACATAATCTCCCACTACATTCTGCATAATTAAATCAATTTTTTGGCATATCATACATAATACATATCACTATATACTAGGGAAAGGTAGCATAAGAAAGGGTCAGATCAGATTCTCAATAAGGGTAATGAAGAGATATATATAAGAATAACAAGAACATAAGGGTATGAAAAAATGAGAATAATAATTTAAAACCATATCCTGAATATTAAAGATCATATATTGAGTCATGGAATAAATATTGATAGTTCATAAGAAATGAATCATATTGAAATAAAAAAATAAGAACCATGAGATCGTAGCATTGGCATACAACATGGAATTTCTGGCATACAAATAATCATAGAAAAATAATTTCTATATTAGTCAAGGATCACTTCTAACACAATCATAGAAGAGAAATTCCATTAGTTAAAAGGGTCCACTCTCTGTTCTAGCCCAATCTTTGAAAACTAGGTACACATCCCATTTAAGACCTATCTTAGAAAATAGAGTTCACTCCACATTCCAGTCACATCTATCACATGATTTATAAATCTTTACCCTATACATTAGAAAGAGATATATGTCATATCCTTCATATAATTAAAACAATATTAATGTGTTCCACAATATCATCAACATTCTTCATATAAAAATCCATTAAATGAAGTGGATATTTTAAACATTTCACCATATCATAACCTATAGAGAAGTAACATGTTTCATAATGATTTCATCATAGAATAAAATCTGAAAATAAATGGGTTTCATATGTATTTTTCATTGTATAACCCATGGAAGTGAGTGGGATTCATAAAATACAATTCATCATAAATATACACTATTTATAGAAAGAATAATAATGGTATCCTCGGATCAATACTCATGTAATTCCTATGTAACAAAAATTAGTGTCATCGTATATGGGTAATTGTTTTGATCAATAATTTAAAACATTTATTGAGAAAAATAACACTTAAACTTTGAAAAAAGATTTTTAAAACATATATCATTTTGAAAACCATTTTCATTGAAAATAACTTCGAAAAATCATAAATTAAGATTCAAATAAATGAATGTTCATGAAAAAAAATTCTTACTGTACATGTTAAAATGAATATTACAATCACATTTTCTGTAAACCCGAAATGAGAATTATTGGGAATACGATAATAATATTCATTTAAAATAAAACAATGAAAGTAAAAAATGTATTTTTTAAAAAATATTAAATGAATAATAATTTTTTTAAAAAAATATTATAAAACATGTATTTCTAAGAGATTGTATTTTGGATGGAAGATAAATATAATGTCATATTTTTTTAAAAACATTTTAATAATAATTTTAAATACAAAATAGAAAAAAATGGATACCATTACTTATTGATTTAATGAATAAAAATAGGATAAGACAATTCTAGAGAATTATAGAAAAGTAGATCATGATATTTAAACATTAGAGACTTAATAATAAAGAATCCTGATAGACAATGTAATTATAACATATAATCATTACCACTTTGTTCACATTGATTCATAATCCCCATGAAATAATAACATACATTGAAACCTAAAATCTCATTTGGATGAATAAATTCATGACACAAAATTTCAATGGTGTAGTATATTATCGTGTAAAATAATATACGTTCATAACATAAAGAGTATCTCACAAAGGGAAAATAAAAAAACCCTTACCTTAAATATTGAATTCAGTCATACAACATAGAACCCTATTAAAAAAATTATTTGTATTACATAGATAGTACAATGAAATATTAATACACACCATATAAAATGTTGTTATACTGTGATTTGGAGGTTTTCCCCATGCATGCTCTGTTTATGATTGTTTGGTCTTATTTAGCCTGTTGGGCCACCTTGCCTGTCTTCCATGCCTAGAGTTGTACGGTGGAATGTTTGTACTCTGACATGCGAGATATGTTGTAGACTGATTAGTTATGTAGTTTCGTAGCTTTACTTAGTCCATATTGCATTGATATGCTCTTTAATCTACACAGGGTCGTAAGAACCTGGTGTAGTAGGCTATAAGGGGAATTGACCAAGTGAGCTTCCTCAAAGAGTCTTTTAATCAATTTAGACTATAAGGGGAATTAACCAAGTGAGCTTCCACAAATATTTCTTGACTAATTTAGATTCTAAGTGGAATTGACCATGTGATCTTCCTCAAAGAGTATTTGAATTAATATAATGACCTGGGTTATATGGGGAATTGACCGAGAAAGCTTCCTCAGAGAGTCCTTGACCTTGGAGATATAAGGGGAATTGACTGTGTGAGCTTCCATAGAGAGTCCATTACTACCTTAGAAGATAATGGGAATTTACAATGAGTGCTTCCTCAGAGAGTGTTTATGAAATCTTCTGACAGAACCAGTGGGATTTGTCGGAGTGAACTTCCCAGAGGGTTGCTTGTACTTATTACGTAGGACAAGTTTCGATGGATGTGAGTACTTCCCATAGGGTTACCTATTTGGGGTTTAGCTATTTGTTTCGGTGTTTCTTGATATTGAAACAATGGATTTCTTACTGCCGAGTACTTTCTTATTTACCGTTTTCTGTGCTTTTACCTACCATATATTCACTAACTGTTTGGCACTGATCATCGGGTTATTTCCTACTATGATTTAGTCACACACACTATATGAGTCATGGTTTTGGGCTCAAACAGATTATATTGGTGTAGGTATAGATAATGTCAAGCGCCTTTCTACTTCAGGTACTTGACTTGTTGTGTAACTGGAGAGTATGAGACCAATCTTAGGCTTGCGATGCTGAGGAGTTGTTTATCTTTTTCTTTTGTACTTTGGTTTAGCACTGTTTGTATTTCCAACATTGTGACTTGTTTGGATGCTTTTCTAGACATACGTATTATCCATCATTTTATATATATATATGTACTCAAGTTGTTTATTATTCCAGTATTATTTTGTTTACTGTAGTTGGATATTTACTTCTTCCTCTATTGTGTGTTGTTTATTTCCTCCATGTACTCTTCCAATGAGGGCATACTTTCCCCACTATCACACGCAATCCATCGCTGCTAGTCGGCAGCCTCTGATATGTGGAGAAATGCACTTGAGGCCATGTGACCAACCGAGTATGGGGCGCCATTGGGTGGCTTCGGGAACCAGGACGTTACAAAGTGGTATTAAAAAATTATTTTCTCTTGATTTACTATTTCGAGCCTTTATCATCGGATAGGAAAGAATGGGAACTTGGTAATATGTTGTGACAATGAGTAGATTACCTGTGTATAGGGAAAAGCCAATCTACCTCATTTATTGAAATTTCTTCTGGTTTTTCAAGTTTATGGTTGATTTGATTTTCACCATTGGGTGACTCACACGTTTTGTGTTATTAATGTTGATGTTATTGAGGTTATATTTATGTCGCAACCCGATGAGATGAGGGTATGCAATCTCATGAATCATCTAGGAACTTTCTTGAAATCACATTTCATGCATTCTTATCGTGTTATCTAGGATGAATTAGAGATTGCATGTTGTTGTGATAGTCATTGTGTAGAATATAAATACTGTTGTGATAAATTCCATAATAAAAATAACTACTGTTTTGATAGGGTATTGTTGTGTAAGGTTTTGTTTGAGTGAATTCCAATCTTTTGATCATGAGGTGTTATGGGTCCCCATGGACTGGAACTTGGTGGATCATTGACTTTTTTACCTTGTTATAACATGTATAAGATTCCAAGCCTTGATTTACAGAGAGTATGGCCCCCACGGATCGGGATTTGGGACATACAATGTTCTTTTCAGTGTTTTTCTAGGTCCTAAATTAGTTTTTGAGGCTTACTGTCTGGAAAAACACAGAATTACATGTCGTGTAGTTTTGAATACATGCCATGTGTTCTTCTATTCCGGAAGAAAGTGTTTTTCTTAAGTACATTCCATGTAATTTATGTAACCACCGTGTAATCTATAACCATGTTATAAGCCATGTGGAAAAATACACTGGATAGGTAATTTATTGTGGGAATACGGCGTGTACCAGGGGAGCACACCGTGTAGTGTTCACGCTGTGTCCACCCGTGTAACTAACAACATGGACGAATAAACCTTAAGATATACACGTCGTGTCAGGATTGAACACACCATGTAGTCTGACCCAGGTACTCATTCATGTCACTGACAACGTGGGACAGTGTGATCCTTTCAGGAACATGTCGTGTCCATCTATAACACTCTGTGTAGTGTGATCTGTGTGTTAGATCGTTCCACTGACAATACGGGCTAGGTGAAGCTTGTCTAGTACATGTCGTGTCTACCTTGAACACGCCGTGTAGTCTTATCTTAGGACAGTCATGTGGCTTAACCGTGTAGATGGACTCGGGCAGGGAAAGGTGATTCAAGTACATGCCATGTGTTAAGACAACACACTGTGTGTTTCGGGTGTTACATAAATAGTTTAGGCAGGAGTACATGCCCATGTAAATGACTTAAGGGAACACGCCATGTAGGAATTGTACACACCATGTAGTCGTGTTTTGTAAAACTTGAATTATTTTCTTCCCATGTTCCCTTCTTATGCTTCTAGTTTTAGTCCTTGATAATCTTGATATAAGTTGTGAGCTTGACCTTGCAGATTCATTCCATCGAGATGTCCTTCGGTTATGTGCCAGTTTCTAGTCGGTGATCAGACACCGGACATGGCCAATCAGGGACTTCTTGCAGATCCTCCGGTCATGCCAGTCTTGGCACCAGCCGTTATACCTAACACAGGTGTTGATTCACAGTTCATAGAAGGATTTTGAGGATGATTCACACCTTTTATGGAGCACCTCCTTCTGCCCCATCAATGGAAGAATTGATGTGGGTTTTTTTAGGAGCATCATCCTCTTACTTTCCTAGGGGATAGAGGACCCCAGGATGCAAATTCATGGCTAGAATCCATCTGAAAATTCTCAAGAATCTGGATATACCTCCAGAGAAGAGGGTAAAGCTCACTACTTACATGTTACGAGATTCCTCCAAGTGTCGGTGGGATGTGATATCACCGGAGGGATGCCAGTAGAATATGACTTGGGATGAGTTTCGGTGTATCTTCTATGATTACATCTACTAAGAGACTTTGAGGGCCAATCGAGCCCGAGAGTTCATGAGTCTAGAGTAGGGTACTCTTTCTGTTATTGAGAATTCATCTCTCTTCACAGAGTTGCAGCGTTTCATGCCTATTCAGCAGGTGATGAGTTGTTCCTTGCACGGAAGTTCGAGGATGGTCTCAGGCACGACATCCAATCCCAGCTGATCATCTTCAGGTTGACTTTGATATCTTTAATCGTCAACTATGCGCTGATCACAGAGCACAATATGAGGGATTCTGGATTGGTGAACCAGGTTGGTTCAGTATCCAGAGTTAGTATCCCACCTCTTAACAGTAGGAGGCACCACAGAGAGTATTCACGAGGAGATGAAAGTAGGCAATATGCATCTTCTGGTAGCCAGGTGGTGTGATACCAGTGTGGGAAGAGTGGGCTTATGAGGCCACATTTCCCAAGAGACCCAGTGGAGTGCCGATCTTGTGGCAAGATGGGTTACCTTCAACGCTTTTGTCAGTTATTTTCACCAGAAGCTGGTTACAAGGGTTCTTTTATGACTCCTCATTCAGGAGCAGCACCACCAGTTTCTCACCAGCCTAAGAACTGGAGTTCTTCCAGCCATTTGGGCCGAGGTAGAGGTCATGGGAATGGTATTCAGTCACTTGTTATTTAGTAACAACAGGGTGGATCAGCTCATAGTGTTCAGGTAGGGTCAGAGGGTCTCAACATAGGCCAGAATTTTTCAGTGGAGCAAACCCAGCAGGAGCAGGATCCCAGACAATCTACAGTTAGAGGTACGATCTTAGTATCCTCAGTTTTAGCTTATTCTCTTTTCGATACATGGGATTCCAATAGATTTATCTCTGTCACTATTGTGGAGAGCCTTGGTCTCTATATATTTTCCTATTCCGTTATTTTGACGCTACACACACAGTTGGGGACTAGAATGGCTAGTGTACGTCAGTGCAAAGAGTTCCCACTACAGTTTGGTGGATTTTACTTTCTCTGGGACCTCTACGTTCAATAGATGACATGTTATGATGTCATTTTCAGAATGGACTAGCTAGTTCCTTTTTAAGTAGTCGTCGATTGTTATCGTCGTAGGGTGAGTTTCATATCACCAGTGGGTGGATCATTTCTTCATTGGGGCGAGTGGGATGTACAAGCGAGCAGAGTGGGTCTAGAGAATCATGGGCTGGGAGGAGTTACAACCCAGATTGCTATTCTATATCTGATGACCAGGGGACTTCATAGTTAGACTTTCCTATAGCGGTGTGTTATTTCATATATGAGTTTCTAGATTACTTTTCATGTTTTCCTCTAGAGCGTGAGGTATAGTTCTCTATTGAGCTTGTGTCAGGGGTAGAACCAGTGTCCATTCTTCCTTATAGGATGGATATACTTGAGTTTCAAGAGCTTATGAAGAAGTTGGAGGAGTTGCAGGCAAAGGGTTTATTCTGACCCAGTACTTCTCCTTGGGGTTCGCATGTCATGTTTGTGAAAAAGGTGGACAATACCCTTTGGATTTGTATAGATTATCAGAATCTGAATAAGTTGATGGTCAAGAACCGACATCCCTTGCCAAGGATTGATGATCTCTTTGTTCAACTTCAAGGATATCGGGTGTTCTCGAAGATTAACTTGAGGTCTGGTTATCATCAGTTGCATGTTAGACCATCTGATATACCTATTACAGCCTTCCAGAGTTGGTATAGTCTATACGAGTATATGGTTATACCATTCAGTATCACAAGAATGCCTTCAGTTTTAATGGAAATGATGAACTAAGTGTTCCATCCATACTTGGATGGCTTCGTGGTTGTTTTCGTGGACGATATCTTGGTGTACTCTCACACTCGACACGACCATGCTACCCATCTTGAGATCATTTGGAGTATACGGAGGGAGAATCATTTATATGCTAAGCTGTCAATGTTTCACTTTTGGATGGATCATATACACTTCCTGGGTCATATTATCTCAGAGTCAGGAGTATTAGAAGGGAAATAATAAAGTGAGAGTTGACGTTTTCTGGGAGAAGATGAAGAATTTCTTTGAGGTGGAGATTTTTATAGGGCTGGCTGGATAATAAAAATGTTTCATACAAGACTTTTCATGCTTAGCAGCACCGCAGCCAGGTCTGACTAAGAAGGGTGCGAAGTTCTTATAATCATATTCTAATTATTTAGTCTTTCAGGAGCTAAAAGGGAGGTTGATTTCAGCACTGATACTCATCTTTCTAGTGTCGTGAAAGAGCTATACTATTTACTGTGATGCGTCAGGTATCGGGCTGGCAGCTATGCTTATGCAGAGAGATGGAATCGTTGCGTATGGGTCTCGGTAGTTGAGGCCACATGAGAGTAATTACCTAATGCACGATCTGGTGTTGGCAATTTTTGTTCATGCCCTATGTTTTTGGAGACATTATCTTTTGGGAGAGCATTTTGTGGTTTTCACCGACCACAAAAGTTTCAAGTACATCTTCACACAACGTGATATGAATTTAAGACATCAGAGGTGGCTCAAGTACCTACAGTCCTAAGACTTTGAGCTTTCCAACATGCCTTGGAAGGGTAACATAGTGGATGATGCGTTGAGCATGAGAAATTAGATACAGGTAGTTCAGGAGGCCAGCAGTGAGTGGTAGCTTATGGCTCTGTTCTCTGAGATGCATTTGGATGTGCATGACAGACAGGGGTAGACTTTTCTATCTTCTGTGATTGTTACCTATACTCTTCTTGATCGAGTTTGAATGAGGCAGCTATCAAAGTTTGATGTTCTAGTCCTAAGGGAGACTGTTTCAAGATAGGACCATATTCCTAGATGAATCATAGGTGAGAATTAAAACTTGTGTTTCTAGGGGTGCATATGGGTTCCAGCATAAATACGCAAGGAGCTGATGTGAGGAATTCATTCCTTATTTTGGGCAGTTCATCCTAGAATAACAAAGATGTTTCGTGATCTACACCGTTAGTATTGGTGGCCAAGTATGAAGAGGGACTTTGCTGGTTTCAAAATGAGTTGTTCCACATGTCAGCAGATGAAGGCGGAGCATCAGCGACCAGTAGGGATTTTACAGCAGTCACCCATTCCCGAGTGGAAGTGTAATGACATCGCGATGGACTTTGTTACCGGTTATCCGAGGTCGCCTCGAGGGAATGACTCAGTTTGGGTTGTCATTGAAAGACTCATGAAGGTTTATCACTTCTTTTTGATCAAGGATACCTTCATTTTTGATGAGTTGGGACAGTTTTATATCTGAGATATTGAACGTCTACATAGAGTTCCACACTCCATTGATTTAGACAGGGATGCATGTTTTACTTCTCGGGTCTAGCAGGGGCTTCAAAAGGCTTTGGGTACATAGGTACTTTTGAGTACAACTTACCATCCCCAAATAGATGGCCAGTCCGAGTGTACGATTTAGGTGCTTGAAGATATGCTATGAGAATTCATTATGGATTTTGGAGGTTCTTGGGAGAATCATATACCTCTTGTAATGTTTTCCTAGAACAATTGTGTTCAAGAAATTATTCAGATGGAACCTTATCAGGCATTGTACAGTATGCCATACTGATCACCCTGATGTTGGATAGAGGCAGGAGAGGCAGCTTTTCAGGGACCTTTACTTGTTTAAGAGACCACAGAGCAGATAGAGTTGATTCGGAAAAGGATGGATACTGCGCAGTCTCGACAGAAGTCTTATACTGATCAACAGAAATGACCTCTAGAGTTTGAGGTTGGGGATCAGGTTTTCCTGTGTGTCACACTGAAGTTGGAACACAAGAGGATTAAGAGGCATTGTAAGCTTTTTCCGAGGTACTTCAGGACATTTGAGCTGTTGGAGAGAGTTGGGTCGGTTGCCTATCAGTTTTAGTTACCTCAGAGGTACTGAGCTATGCACGACGTCTTCCACGTTTCTTAGCTTCGACGCTACTTTTCCGACCAGTCTCATATTTTCCAACCTGAGGTGGTTGAGTTGGATGTGGATGCATCCTTTGAGGATCATCCTATCCAGATTGTGGATCGAATTATGAAGGTTATTTGTGGTCGGTATGTTCCTCTGGTACATGTGCTTTGGTAGCACGAGCGAGTAAAGGACAAGACTTGGGAGAGGGAGGCAGGCGTACGATCACAGTGGTCGGAGTTGTTCCGAGTTTCTTCTTCTACATCGCTCTAGGGAAATTTGGGGACTAATTTTTTTATGTGTGGATGTTTTTAAGAACCCGGGTCTTCTTTTTAGGTATTTTATTCCTTTTCTAGTGATTTTGAGAAAAAATAGGACATTCTGGAAATTTTCTAAGTACACATCGTGTACTTTATGAGTACACACCATGTACTACCTTGCCACAGGAGGTTGTGTGCTGGGCTGGTAGTAGGCACACACACGACCATGTGGGAGTGACTTGGAGGCTGCTTAAAGCAGAGTACGGCAACATAGAGTACACTCCGTGTACTTCAAAAGTACACGCCATGTACTTTTTTTTCATTAAACACATTGAGGTCTCATCTAATCTCTATAACACTCTTCTTCTAGTTCTCATTCATCTGAGAGCTCCGTACGGCCAGAGATCTTCGACAAACCCCCCCCCCCCCCGATCAAGCGTCTATCCTCCGAATCGAACACTATCAGTTACATTGGAATTGCATTAGTGATTTCTCTCTTCTCCAAGAGCACCATCATTTGATTTCACCTCCCCAGTGAGATATCGTGGGTTGATCATTTTAGACGTTCTTGTAGATATTATATGTTATAAGGAGATTCAAGATTCAAGGTTCACATATAGAGATCTCCTAATTTCGAGGTAGGTTGTTTGTGCATTTCCGTTCAAATTCATTGCGTATTATTTGAAATTTTGACCAATACCCTTGAACAGGGTATTACGTGCTTACAATTTTACCCCAGTTGATTGTCTGCCATGTTTTTATGCTTGTGTAGAGGTTATATGGACAGGAGTATGATTGATTAGCTATGCTTTAGATGTTTTCCCCATGCATTCTATGTTTTTGACCGTTTGGTCTTGTTTAGCCTGTTTGGACGCCTTTCCAGTTTTCCATTCCTAGAGTTATAGGGTAGAATATTTGTACTCTGACATACGTGATATGTTGTAGACTGATTAGACAAGTAGTTTTGTAGGTTTAATTTGTCCATATTTCATTGCTATGCTTGTTGACCTACATAGGGCCTTGATAACCTGGTGTAGTAGGCTATAAGGGGAATTGACCGAGTGAGCTTCCTCAGAGAGTCTTTGAACACTTTAGACTATGAGGGGAATTGAGTGAGTGAGCTTCCTCAAAGAGTCTTTGAATCTCATTGGGCTGTGAGGGGAATTGACCAAGTGATCTTCCTAAGAGAGTCCTTGACTACATTAGACTATAAGAGGAATTTTTTGTGTGAGCTTCCTCAGAGAGTATTTGAATGAATTGAATGACCTGGGATATAAAGGAAATTGACCGAGCAAGCTTCCAAATAGAGTCCTTGACCTCGGGGCTATAAGGGAAATTGACTATGTGACCATCCTCAGATAGTCCCTGACTACCATAGACTATAAGGGGAATTGACTGTGACTGCTTCCTCAGAGAGACATTATGAATTCTTATGACTGAACCAGAGGGGTTAGGCCAAGTGCACTACCTCGAGGGGTTCTTGTACTTTTTAGGTAGGACCATCCATGATAGCTCTGAGTACTTCCCAGAGGGTTACCTGTTTGGGGTTTTGCTATTTGTTTCTCTATTTCTTGGTATTGAAACTATGGATTTCTTACTGTAGAGTACTTCCATGTTTATTGTATTCTGTACTTTTACCTGCAATATATTCACCGACGGTTAGGCATATATCTTCGAGTGGTTGCCTACTAGGATTTTATCTCACACCCTGTTTGGGTCATCGTTTTGGGCCCAAACAGATTATATAGCTACAGGTATAGATAAGGGAATATCCCTTTCTACTTCAAGTACTTGACTTGTTATAAAGCTAGAAATCATGGGACCAAGATTAGGCTTGCGATGCTGAGATGTTGTTTATCGTTTTCTTTTGTACTTTGGGTTAGCACTATGTGTATTTCTAGCATTGTGACTTGATTGGATGCTTTCCCAGACATATGTATCATGGGTCAATTTATATATATATTTTCTCCAGTTGTTTATTTTTCCTGTCTTCCACTGTTTACTGTTTTTGGATATTTACTTCTTCTGCTATTTAGTGTTGTTTACTTCTGTCGTGTACTCTGCCAATGAGGGAATAGTTTCTCCACTATCACACCCAATCCCTCGCTACTAGTCGACAGCCTCTGGCGTGCGGGGAAGTGCTCTTGAGGCCATATGAACAACTGGGTATGGGGCACCTCCAGGTGGCTTCCAGAACTAGGATTTTACATAATGTGATTCATTTTTTAGACTGGTGGATGTTGTCAAAAATTTTATAAAATAATTAGTAAAAGTATTGTAAATAGAATATCTAGTATTTCTAACTCAATTGTTTCTCCAAATTAGTTCTGTTTCATCATATTAAGAAACGTTAGATGTTTTATTAATACTACATAAAAATGCTTCAAACTTATAAGAAAACTCATTAAGGGAGGTAACATTTCTATTAATCATGATGTTAAAAATCATTTGATACACTAGATTGCGATTTCATTTGTAGTGTTTTATATAATTGTTTCTTTGAAAATATTTTTATAAATTGGGTTAGAACTATTTTAGGCTCAACTCATATCTCAGTACTTATTAATAGATTACATGAGGGATATTTTACATGTACCATAGGTACCAGGAAAGGTGATCCTCTTAAAGTAGTCAATTTATCTATTATTGATGATTATTTAAGTATGATTTTTCTTGTTATTGATATTAATAATAAACTCAAGTCCATAAAATATTACAAAAATTTAATAGATCCTAAACATTTATTATATACTGATGATATTATTCTTTTCAATCAATGTGAAAAAGAAATATTAATAAAGTTAAATCTGGCCTCATACATTATGAGAAATTCATATGGAAGAAAATTAGTTGGGACATGTCCATTTTATAATTTGGAAAAAATATAACATCTTTTAAGAAAAAAGATATTATTAGTAGAATTGGGTATTAGAGAAGGATTATTTTCAATTATATATCTTCATGTCCCCATTTATTAGGGTAAACCACATATCAGGCATTTCCCTCATATTGTTAGCCAGGTCAAAAATTCGTTAGCTTCCTAGAAAGGTAAAACATTCTCGATTGATGGAATAGTTACCATTGTGAAATTATTGGTTATCTATAATTTTTATTTCATTTTTTTTATAAAAATATAAAATATATAATATTAAAATAATTAATATTTCAATCAAAAAATTTATCTACAATAGAAATAGTCTCAAGAAAATACTTTTGATGGTTTCTTAGAATTATTTTTTCAAACCTATTTATCATGGTGGACTTGGCATTAAAAATCTATAAAGCTTCAATGGTTTTTTGAAGGATAATTTTATTTTTATAAATAATAATAAAAATTCAGAATCTATCACCTTCATGAAATCTAAATTTTTTATCAATCTAAAAAAAATTTATTTTTATTTTTTTAGATTCTCATGTTTGGCATGTATTCAATAATTCATCCTCCCATATCTATGTTAACTCTATCAAGTATGAAATCCATAATTATTCTTTGATATATTGGTTAGATAATTTTATATTTATTCCTTTTCTCATATATATTACTTCTCATCACACTTCTTTTGAAAAAGTATATATATTAACGAGAAATTGGAAATTCGGATTGATGTTCTTCTTCTTGACATCAAGGCGTTGGATTTAAATTATGATATTATGAAAGTTGAGGTTTTTTTTATATGGAATACTACCCACAATGGGGGACTTTATATTAATGAATTTTATTATGAGATAATTAATGTACATGTTAGGTCTTTGGCTAATGATTTTAACAAAAAATTCATTATACCTTCAATATTTTTCATTTCCTGGAAAATTACACATTATAAACTCCCTACTGATGATTTTGTATGGTGTTTGAATTATTTTCTGTTCTAGATATATTCCATGTGATCATAATAGAGAATACATTTATCATATTATATTGGGGTGTAAACCTACTTCTTCATTATGGGTTTCAATACAATAATGTTTAAAATTAAAATTCCACATACTCTCAACAACCCAATACATATTTTTGCATTCATATCCCTATCTCTTTCATAAAACTTGTACAATATTTTTTTATGTCACCAACATGGAAGATGTCCATTCCCTTTTAAATAGCTAGAATAAAATAATTCATGGGGGTGTTTCTTTTAATTTTCAGTCAACTTTCTCCATCATATTCTTTTTTGTGAAATTTGAAAATGACAATCCAAAAGGATTTTGTGATAACTTTGATATTTATTTTTCAATAATTGTACATTTTGGAATTATAGGTAATTATTGCCCCTTATGAAACCTTTGAAGATGTGTATATTTCATGATTTTATGACTAAATTAAATGTAACAAATATGGTTCATCAAAAACATATACTGGTCCTTCTCGTTATGGTGATGTTTTTCAAAATAATTTTGGTGACATTATGGGCTCTCTTTATGAAACATGTGGTATTCATACCTCGCTTTATTCAAAATTGATCGATAATGTCAATGTGGTGAAAATTTCTTATCAACTAGGTTACTCCAACTTTTGGCTGGAATGTGACTCCACCACCATTGATCAAGCTATTAGAGATGATATCATTCATTTATCCTAGATATTGAATGCATGATGGAGAAAATACATAGTTATGACATCATTAATGAATTATATAACCACTAATACATTCCACAAAACAAATTATTTTGTTTATGGGATTCATAATAAACGATTCACTGCTCTTAATCTAATTTGGGGTAATAATGTACCTGATGATCATTCTTCTTTTTATCATAATGATTATTGTACAAAATCGTCTTTCATTATTGTTTAAAATGGGTTTTTAATCAATAAAACTAATTTTTTTAGGGATGTAATCATTTTTCAAAATTATGAATAATTAAATCACAAAATTTCTATATTATATGTATAAGTAAATTTTCTACCTTAAAGGTGTGTGATTTATCCCTTTTACAAGCAAAGAAAAGGTAGATTTCTATGGAAAAGAATGTTATGTATGTGAAATGAATAGAATGACCTGATAATTAGGTCTGATAGAAAAGGGAAGGTTGGTAAAAAATGTAGGTATGAATTTAAAACATAAAAATTAATTATATAAGGTATATATATCATGAAAACATAGGATAATCTGCACCCCATTAGATGACTCTATTCAACACTAATTAATCAAAATTAAATATTAATAATTGGAATTAATTTGTCACAAAAAATAAAAGAGGACCCTTCAAACTAAAATTATATGTGATGAATCAAAATTAAGACTCTATTTAATCTAATTATAATTCTACATAAGGTAAAATATACCTTTAAATTCAAACATATAATATATAAAAAAGTATATTATATAATTAAATACTGTTTTGTCAAAAGATATTAATCCTGGGTTTGTAAACATAATATATTAAATAAATATTAATAAATATAGAGAAAAAGTTTTTTATAAATATTTATTTCATTTTTATGTTTCTATAGTACATAAATGTTATATATAATTATCGAATGATGATATTTTTCATAATTTAAAAAAATTATATATTTTAGAAAAAAGAAAAATATCATACTAAGCTGAATTTAGTAATCAAAATTCAAATATGTAGATAATTTAATTTAATTAAAATTCTAGAAATTATATTTTTATTTTTTAATAAAGATTTTTAAATATAATCCACCATAAAAACATCATAAATATTAAGTGTTATGAATATTATTTCATATCAATAGTACAATTTAAACAATATTAATATTTTATATCACATATATATCAATTATATTATCACAGTGATAACTTATATATGATTAATTCAATTAAAAAATGTAGAACAAGATTCATTTTAGGCTGGTGTAATAATGACAGCCCCCATATAATTATTTAAAGGGAAAATATATATATTAAAATCCTAGGATGTTACATTCTACCACTTAAAAAAATTCTCCCATGGGAATTTATTTCACATAATAAGGTGAGAAAAGATGATGGTTATTTTATTTCATGGTCTCGTTAGATTCTTATATTTAATCTTCACATATATGGTTTCTCTAAATTGCATTGACATGGTGTGATTTCTTGTTTCACATAACCATATCTATTTATCCCATTATCTCATTGGTTTCTACTCATAAGAGAGATCTACCTCCAATTATACCACCTATAGATTCAAGACATGTGAGGAGTCCAGTATGTACTTAGTCAAATGGGATATATAGAAGACATCATGTACTTTTTTCAGGTTCATAGGGAGAACTAGTCAATATAATAAAGCTTTAATGTGATCAAGGAACTTATAGGGGAAAATGTATCTTGGAATTAGCTTCCCTTTCATCTAAAACAACATGACTCTATTACATGGATTTAATAAAAAAACACTATAGAACTAACCTCAAACTCTGATGGACAGGGTTTGGGATAGCTCTGTTGATGGTGGTTCCAGCGTTTGAGTAGGTTAGATCCTTTTGATTATAAATATCCCTCACTATCTTGGCTCTATCCTTTTGGGGAGTAATTATGCTTTTGAAGGTTCTCATCAACCAAGTATGATGGGAACCAACTGATCTTGTTGTACTGTTTTTAGGGTGACCATGGTTTCTAGAATGAGTAGGTTATGCTGATTATCAATGGATGGATTTCCTGAGTGATAGAAGCACATTAGATTATGGTCATGTTTGCTAAGGAAAATGACATGCTTGGATCTTCCATGATAACCGTTGATCTCAGTCGACCTGTTGAAGGTCGTTGATTTGCGGTGATTATGGTCAAGGTGAAGGTTGTGATTATATATTTTTTTAATGAGGAATATCTACATTGACATTCTACAGTGACGAGTGATTTATTATGATATCAATGATCTGTTATGGATGTAGTTATTTTGAATGATGCTTCTACATAATTTTATGTGATGAATTTCCCTCGATCTATATCCTTGATGAATCATTCCGCATAACTTAATAGATCAGGTAACTCAGTAGCAGCTAAGGAGTCAAAGATAGCCTGCTTGGATGGAAATTTCTGATCCAGGGCTATTATTCAGATTGATGGGATACGTATTCAGTCTAAGGTGGTGGATAATAAGGGATTTCCTCATCGACCTTGTGATATGGAATCATCTTTATGGTAGATTATATTTTATATTATGAGAAATGGGGTGAATCTTGCTTCTTGTATTACAGAAATAGAATTCAATAGAAGACATTTTTCATTTATAAAGGATCTTGTGAAAGATATAATTGTGAACAAAGAAAACACTGCAAGGTTAGTTTCTAAAAAAGAGGATATTCTTGAAGGATTCAATATTTTTAGCACTATATCATTTCTAGGCTCATTCTATCTACTGAAGAAAATATTTGGAGAACCGATAATATAGTTCAGAAGCTAAATTATGTATGGAGATATTTTCATGGGAGATGTCTTCCAATGGTTCGAGGATTCTATCACATCATTTTTTAATTATAAAAATATAATGAAAAAAATATTGGGTGACTAGATCAATTTTGTTAAACCCATGTATGTTTTGATTTCAAGAATGAGATTTTTGATTTAATACATTTCTGATAAAAAAATACAATCACTCAAATCTAGATCAAAATTATTTGTCTTAAATAGGTTTTTTTGCATTATAAAATTTTATTTTATATAGCCTATTCTATTTGGATATTTACTAAAATGGATAGGACCACTATGTTCGTTAAATTCAGTCATAATGAAAAACAAATAGTGGATGAAAACATGAGCTCTATTTTGATGAATAACATAGTTTTATCGTCATTAGATGATAACATCTCTGTTATAGTGGAATAAGAAAGCATACATATTTTTTTTGTATTTTTATGATATTGGTAATGAAAAGGATATATTTCCCAAGAAACGTGTTTGTCCTATTTATTCATTAAAAGTAAATAGTGAGGCTTAATTTAGTGAAAAAAATGTATCTTATGTTTGTGGAAAACGATTCTATTGATAGGGACAAAGATCATGTCATCCCTGGTTCCTTATGAAAGGATGGGGAGTCTTCTCAGAAGGTGGTAAAACTGAAGTAAAGAGATTAGACTTATGAACAAGAGTTATAGAACCATGTAAATGTGGAATAAGGTCTTAAATTTTTTATATTAGGTATGAGATTAACTATTAGTTTACCTACAAAATAAGGATAGTATATTAGAGATTAGATGGGAAATGTTAAATCTGGTGTGACCTTAGAAATGGGTCACAGTTCGCATACCAAAGATCTTACAGTTGAGGAGAACCCCAGTATAGGTAATAATGAGAAACATTAAAATATACAGGATGGAATCAATCATCTAATAGAAACTCATGGAATATATGGAAAATGGGATGATATATAGGATGACTCCCCAAAGAATATTTCATTTATTCAAGAATTTTCTAAAGGAAAAAATGTTCTTGTGGATGAGGAAGGATTACAACCTGTCCATCTAAAAAATCAAGATTTATAAAATATTTCTCATATATAAATACAACTATTGTTACTTGGTCTCTTGGACCCTTAGATTATAAATTAAACTGGTATGATGACTATGACTATTTTTACTAGTTTTATTATGATATTTAATGCTTATTTCTTTTGACAGTTCTTGGAATGAGGGAATAAATGCATGTATGACCCCCAAAACATTTCTCTCTATTATTGATTCAATATTAATAAAATAAGAATTTTCTTTGATTAAAAAAAACTAACATTGAACTCTAGGGTATCGTCGATGATTATCAGCACAATTAACTTTTCTATTGATTATGAATTACTTTGATGTCACATTGAATTGTCTTGACCTCTCTACCTTTTCATTGACCAAACTAGATTCTAGAAATATTATTTCACCCAATTTATGATAGAGCATAGGTGATATACATACCTTATTATAGAGTTTTGCATGTTTTTTAATTTTAATATTTGATTGATAACTCCTATTTAATGAGAAAATGATAATAGAGATATGTTTTTCCCAACCTTCATTGAGCTATATAGAGAAATAACATGAAAAATCCCTTTGTATCTAGACATAGTTTCATATTTTTCATCAATATACGGATGAAAGGTCAAACTAAAGATCAAATCTATATTTTACCACTATGAAGACTCTTCTAGAACATTTAGTTAAACATTGTATCTTTATCAGATACAATCAATAGTGGTGTCCCATATAGCATCAACAATTCCCTAATATATATCATTTCTAGCTGACCAAGTGAGATTTCATCTCAAATGGAAATGAAGTTAGCAATATATATAAGATGGTTAACTAAGTCCCATATAGAATTGATCCCTTTTGATGTATATAGAAGACCCATGGAAAAATACATAGAGATTTTTTCTAATTTACATGTAGGTATGGGTAATGGTTATATAATTCCTTTTGAAATCTTCCTCTCACCATCTTTGTGAAAACACACATAGCAATATGATGTATAATCTAAAATATATTTAATCATATTTTCCCACCTATATTACTCTGAGATATAATTAAAAATCTTTTTTATTTCATGGAAGATGGATAATGATGAGTTATGACATTATTTAATAGATCCTTTTTTAAAATTTGGCAAAGAGGGTACACATATTAATTCACAAAATCTCACAATTCCATTGTAATAACCCTATAACTCATAGGTTTCTACCTTCTTGAATAATTTATCTATCTTCTCTATATCTACTTCATCCTACTGAACAATTTTAATATTCCCATGTAGATATGGGTGATCAATAATTTCATAATTCTATGATGATATTTTATTATTCATGATCCCCATGTCCATCATTTTCTTGTCTAAGATGAGTGGATCCATCTCAATCCTTGTCATAGATAATTTTATAGGATATTTTCTATTTACAACATCAAGAATAGTAATTTCCAATATCAAATGGAAGTGGATTTAGTATTCATAGTCATTTATAAGATCTATCCATCATCAAGGGTTTATGTTGAGCTCCTTCAGTGTGATGATATATATAGGATATTATGATCAGTACATATTGAAAAATTTTCCCATATAGACACTCCCACAAAATATTCAATATGAAGATCACTTCAACCAACACGAAATCACGTGTTGTATAACTATTCTCATGAATATTTTACTTCCTTGATGCATATGATATCAATTTGTCATTTTTCATCAATAAAAAATTAAATCCATTCTTCAAATAATTGTTTTATCCCAAAAAAGATCTACCCTTTTGGGTAGTATATGTACTTGGGTAGTGGTAATCTCATTTTTAATTCATTAAATCCTTCTTCACATTCATTGGTTTAGGAAAACATTACTCCCTTCCATTTCACTTTGGTTAGTGGTTTTTATAATCATCACAAGTTTCTATAATATCATCAATATAATCTAACTACTCTAGAGAAAATGTGGATCAATATTTAGGAATCTAATTTTTTCCACTCTTAAATTTAATTTTTCTAAAGGGTCTGTAGATATATATTTTCTATTGATAACATTCCCAAAACATTTATATTTCTTCATCAAAACTCGCATTTATTTTACTTTTCATATAACTTCACCTTCTTTAATTTTTTTAAGAATATTGCTCAAATTATCCTTGTATTCCTCAATAATTTTAAAGAATATAATAATAATATCTATAGATACTATCATATGTTTTTGGTGGTTATCTCTGAATACACTATTCATAATGTCCATAATGATTTCTGGAGAATTTATGAGTCTAGAAAACATTAATATAAACTCAATGTGCATGTACATTTTACATAAGGCTATCTTAGAAATATCTTCTTTCATTGACTTTAACTAAAAATTTCATGATCAACAATCCACTTTAGAGATGTATTTGCATTAACGACTGATCAAATAAGTCATCAATCCATCAAAACAATAAATTATTCATTATTGTGATCTTACTTGTTCATTATAATCAATTTAAAGATGAATCGACCCATCCTTCTTCTTAAAAAAGAGAAATGGTTCTCCCCATGGTGTTGCACATGGGAATATAATCTATTTCAAGATATTATTATAATTTATTTATCAATTATTTCAATTAAATTGAGGTCATTCTATATGGAGTCTTGGATATCGATATAGATACAGGAATAAGGTCAATTAAGAACTCAACCTCGCGATTAGAAGGAATACCAAGCAGCTCTTTGGATAAAAATATCAATATACTCCACTACAATGGGAATATCATTAAAGGAATTCATCCTCTTTTATTTAATCAATTTACATAGATAATATTGTTAATTGTAAAATAATATCCATGCCTCTAGAAAATATTTTGAAGAAGATTCATCTTCGTCATTACAGTTTTAAAGAATTAATGAAAATTATTCAACATAGAATGTGATGTTTTTACCTTGTATATGATGTGAGATCTATAAAATGACAACCAATACATTCCATGTATAAAATTAAATAATTCTAATAGAATTATGATTGGTTCTCCTCTAATATTAATCACACAAATAACCAATGAGTAAGTGTTATTCCCTTATGATGTAATAATCACTCAACTTTCAATGTTCATGGTTCATTATACCTCCATGTTTTTCACTAATGTATGAATGGTTCCACTAGACATGCATGATATCAAAGAATAAATAGAACTAGAATCAAATAGAATGTTTACTATTATTAAATGAATAATTTATTTACCTATCACCAAAAAAAAATTTCTTCACCATCCTCTACAGTAGTGATAACATAATCCTTCCCTTACTGGGTTTCCATTAGAGGTCCTTTGCATTTTATATCTTTGATAACCGATATATTTGTGAATTTCATTTTATAATTTCCATTTTACATATAGTTTTAACACTATATTGAAGGTTGAGGATTTATCAGATCATTTTTCTCTTTAATCAAATTTTTTTATTTCTTCCTCCCACTTTGAGTTTCATTCTCACTATGACTCTACTTTCCACACATGATTCACTTACATATTCCCATGAGTTAGTTTCTAGGGTGTTTATTCCCACACTATAAAATGGAAGTATGTTGGAACATCTTACAATCAGCATTTTTATCTAGTGATTCACTAGGGTTAATCTCTATTCAACTATTCTTATATTCATTTCCCTAAGAATCAATCATCTCAATCTCCACATTGAGTGAACATAAGAAAATTTCATTTTAACTATCCAAATCTTGAACCTCCAATGATTATTGAATCATATGTTTCATCCCACTAGAGAAATAGTCAATATTACTTTCAAGGATCATGAAAATTTGGGAATCATATAATTCAAGCCTCGTGATGTTCACCTCATTTTATCTATCATATTCATCTTCTTTTTTCTAAGTAAAATAGAGGACAAATCCATTTTAAGTGGGAGATTCATGTGAAACATTTGAGATAAATGTACTCTTTAATTAACCACAATCTATAGATTCTATGTTATCCATAATCGTCATTTTATTTTTCATTTTCCATCAATGACTATCATCTATCTCCATGGGAAAGAAATCTAATATCACATTCTATTGTTCATATCATTTAAGGACAAGGAGTATCCATTCTATAGAGTATATCCACTACTCAACAATTATGGGATTAGCATGCCAACTATGTATTGGAGTCCTTTATTTCATAGAGGACTCAATTGAATATTTCTCTCTCATTGATAATTCCATGTGATTCATGTTATTATTCTTAAAAAGAGTTACATGTGTTGTTATATCGAGGGTGTTCATAAATCGTATTCCCATCATGTTTGGAATTTTGTTTTGGAATTATTTAAAATTCCCATTTCAGAAATCGTTAACATGAATCCACAAACATCTATCCATTCTCTAACATGAAGGAATGTTTAAGATGATAATATTTTGATTAATAAACTCTAAAAACTATACAAAAAACGTAGAATGAGTAACTCATAAATTATTTCTATATTTTATTTTTTGAATCTATAAGTGTCAATTTAGATTATTCATAGAAAACATATAATTTGGTTCTATAACACCAACTACATATTAAAGTCAATAAATTATGTTTAAATCCTTCATATTTGAATGTAATGAGAATGTTAATTTACCAAATAATATCATTCAGAAGTGTCAAATCATGTTCATGACTAGGGACTATTCATCGTGCATCAGAATAATGGCCAAGATATACTCACCCCAATATTTTTGGGTTTATTACCTCTAGTTTAATATGCTCCAAACCAAATCTACTTGTAATTTTTAAATAAGGATTTATTTATAGGAAAACCACAAAATGTCAACCATGCCATGAATTTAGGATCACATCCTATCCATGGTATTATCCAGAGTGTTTTTATTAATGATCAATAATTCTAATATCCAAAAATTTCAAGAATTTTATCTAATAACAATTATATTGTCCCAACCTGGAAACACATATTATTACATAAATTTTAAAATTGGTTACAACAAATACAAGTCACGGATATGGGGCTTCTGTCATTTGAGGATTAGACACAAAAATAAAATATCATAAAATATAACATCATCATTATTTTCTTTTCATAGAGTTATCCGAACTCCCATAGGTCCTCTAAATACAAAATATGATATCCTCATAAAATAAATTAGAAAATAAGTGTGATAAAAAATCCATTAAGGGAATAATAATGATAAATAATCATAACATGGGAGGCATAACATGATATCATAAAAATAATATTCATTACTATTAAATCAAGGCATAATGAAATGAAAAATTAATAAAATAAAGCAAACATGATAATATAATAATAGAATAGAATCATATCAAATATGGAAAATTTAAGAAACAGTAAATCATAAGCACATGTATATGATTCCCACCTAGATAACATAACACAATTAGCTTTGATAATTTCCCACTCAACATTGTTATCTTGGATCACTACCCATTAACTATGATATACCATGAGATGGAAACACTAAATATTATATTAGAGGGGTTTATAATTTAGTTCCCACCCATCAAATAATGTATATAATATATAGTTATTCTAGATGTCTAAACTATCATACATAAGACACATACATTGTAAAAACCCATGAGAAGGAATTGGGTGATAAGATTGTATCACAAAAAATATCTAAAAGCTATAACATAGTGATTATAAGGAGAACATGGAATCAAATATCTATAAAAACTAATATAATAAAGGAAAAAAATCCTTCCCCATGGTGTCACATGTCGAAAAACACTACGAGAAGGTTCAATGATGAAACAAATTAAAAATTGACCACTTTGGTGATGATTTATTTTCGTAATAGAAATAGAATATTTTAGAGAAACATGAGCATAATATTCCACTAAAATAATTATTGATCCAGATTATTTATTAATAAATTGAATATTAATTTTAAATTATATTATCATTTTGATAAAAATCTTATGTTAGTGATGGTTGATGTGAAAAAAAATATGGAAACCCCCCTTTAATCATGTTTCCATAAAAATTGGTATTTTGAATTGAACATAAACAAATATTCACCTAAAAATAGAGGGGATATTAAAATAGGAATATATTTTGGGGATATATATATTTAATTATTAATATATATCAATTATAATAGGCTAATTTGGAATATATTAGAAACAAATAAAGAGAAAGCATAACCATAATGTCACAAGGGGAGTATAAAATATCCCATACCATTATGTTAAAAAGAACTATGAAAATACAATAAAATTTTTATTCAATTAAATTATATTCCATTAAAAATATAAGAATAACCTTCTTCATGTGGAATTATTTTCCAAGGGTATATATAATTCCATATTTTGTTCTTTTATTATATATTTTCTTCCCTTGTTGGTTAAATAAGGTGGTTTGGTCAATTTTTACATGATTCCCATGAAATGTATACCATAGTGATGTTTAAATTAAAAATAAATTCACAACATATATATTATAAATAGAGTAATTAAATTATTTTTTATACATCAAGTCATCCAATTAATGTGATAATGTAAAATTAAATTCATTGTTGACCTGGAGGTGGTGGTCCTCACACACACACAAAAAAAATGAAATTTCCATTAGATGGGTAGGTGATTTGAAACAAAATGATTAATCATTTATGGTCGATAATTAAGACATAAAAAATATTTATTATTCATGTTCATCTTTGGTACAATTCATGAATTATGGTGATGAAAAAAAAATTCATTTTTCTCATTGAGAAAACATCATGAACAAATACACAATTGATGATTATGTTAATCTTAATAAAGGATCTAAATAGTTTTTGGTTATCTAAATTGGAGTGGGAAGCTTTAACATTATAAAATGAAATATAAAATTTGTCTTGAACTCATTAACATAGGTATTTTGGATAATTTTTTTCACCAAATGCATTATTATTAGAGTAAGAAAGTGTTGTTAATAATCAAATTAAAGCATTCATATAATATGAAAATAATAATTTATAATAATGTTTAAAAGAAGTGAAAAACAAAAAATAGTTATTAGAGAAAAACATAAAAAAGCTCTATCATAAATATCTGTACATTATAATTAAGTGTTAAAGATATCAATTTCCCCAATTATATATATCATTGGTTTTAACCAAATAGTAATGGATCGATTTCCATTAGTGAGGAATCCATCAATACTATGATCAGACATACTCTTATTTTCCTATCCTTATGAACCCTCACTAAGCGATATCAGTTTCATATATCTTCATAAAACATGGAATCCTTCAATCACACGAGATTATAAAATATATTTGAAACAAAATAAAATCTTATTAAAAAATTTAAAAATGTGTCCTTACATTGATTCCATAAAAATACACTCTAAAAATACAATATAGAACACTAAAGTAACAATATTTTAAATAATTTTCGAATAAAATTTTGATTATCTAAGATGTAAAAATATTCCTACTCCATGAATGGAACATATATTCATAGGAAATTTTAAATTATATTATTTCAAATTATTCTGAGTTTTTTTCAACAACATTAGATTAACTCATTTATTTTAAAGGCACAACATAGCTTCTCTATCTGACAGTCATCTAAAAAATTCACCATTACAAAAATTTTTGTTTCAATTTTTTTATAATAGGAAATTATTTTCTGGTGGACTGATTGAAGTTAATATAAATAATTAGGCTTTATAAATGTTCATATAGAAACTATATCGTCCTATGTGCTATAATTTTTATCTTCTAGACTATGGAGAACATTTTATGATAAGGATTTTTTAGACATCAAATTTTGGACTTTAAAAAAACTCATCCGATGAACTATATTTATCTCCATCCAATGTATAGAGTACAAGTTTATTTGGTTTGGTAAACATGGTCTAGTGGAACAGATTTTATATGTAGTAAATCAATATTATTATTAATAAATTATTCAAATAATTGGAAATATAAAATACAAAAAGTTAATAACTTTTAGATAAGTGTTTTTTGAACTTCAAAAATAATATTTGAATGTGTTGAAAAAAAATTACTCAATTATCCCTCTATTTTGAAAATCCCAAATCACAACTATAAAATGGAAAAATATATATACATTCTCTAATAAAGGAATAAATATCCGATAATATATGTTTAATATCCTGAATAATTTCTTCATTCTCAATATTAAAATATCATTACATTCTCCCATTTCATTGGAGTTTTGAACACGTTTTCTCTATTTTTTAATTTTTATAAAGAATTTTTGGGATGTAGAATTTTTATCTGAAATTTTAGAAAAAAATACACCTAATAAAATGTCCCAACCCAAACCAACATGTAACAAACCATTACTACCCCATGATTGACTTCAATTGGCTAAAGGATAGTTCCCAGTGGTGAGTAGGAATATCAATCACATGGGAGGCCTTACCCTAATGTACTTTCACACATTCACACATCTACATGATCGTACAATGTTGAAATTTAAAACAACTGGTCACCATGAATGAATATATCTAAATTTCCATAGTCATTGTATGAAATTAATTACATGGAAGAAAAAGAAAAAATACAATATGATCACAAAACAAACTAAAAATAAGTCTGAACTATAACATTTGTGAGGACTACTGTCAAAGTAACTACAGAAACACACCTCAGTTTGTCTATCTCACTAATCTCCTCTGAATCCTGGTCTCTCTAGGAATCCATCAATAGGCCTATAATTCAAACAATAAATGACACATGAGGTAAAATCCCATGCATGGGTTAGTATAAAAATACCTAGTTGGACACCCTGAATTTACTAAGCACAAAAAAATAACACTAGTAATCTCATCATAGGTATATGAATACATCAAATATAACAATAAAAACTAGATATTCTCAATAAGGATACATGGTAACTAGATAAAATCAATACAATAATTCGACCCTAGGATTCATATTCGATGGTTCTATATTGGACTCTTCTGGGAGAACAAACTCCATGAGTCATATAGTACAGATGAAATTCGTTTTAGATTTCATTCTTGTCAGGTCTCTCCCTAAGAAGTACGTGTTTTATGTCTTAAGAGAACAATAAAAATATGGAGTTTACACCCAAGACCTTGGGGTATAGAAACAACCCAATCTAGATTAACCCGATAAGTATGGGATCAAATCTTACATATTTTTGGTCATGATGATACCAAGAACCCCATATTTGGAAATAATGATGATATAAGATGTCACTCCGGTCCTCATAGTGGAATTCCCACATATTTATCCATGATTGAACTTCCTCCCAAGGTATAACCATACTATGTATCAAATATGATTCCATAATAAACACTCATGGAATGAGTCAAGGGAACACACCCCCAAGAAACTCATCGAAGCTAAAGAGGAAAACGGTTCCATGCCATCTTTGAGAGGGAACATGTTTTGTTTTTGAAGTACATGATGTGTCCCTTTAGAATTGAGTCCTACCTATGTATCATGGCCCATTCCTATGTTTTCATCTTAGTATAATTTAATTCTTACCCATGTACTCTTAATTGTGATAATGTATAGTTAGTTATATCTATGTGTGCTTAGCTATTTCTATCACCGTTCATTAGAATATATCCACCAAATTTCATTGTAAAACCATCTCTAGCATCACTCAGTCGGTGAACATAAAAAAACTCATGTGGAACTCTGATTAGGTCATGATCTAACAACGCAGCCTGATCTCATCATTGGTCCAAACCTAGATCTATGATAAAAATCCATTTCATAATGGAATGGGTGCTCAATGATTGTATATATGATATTTTTTAAACCTTCGACCAAAAGGAATGTCAGTGATGAATGAACAAAGAAAAGTGGGAGTAAACCAAGGATCATACAAAAAAGGAATGAACGTCATTCATGTTTTGGGTGACATTGATTTATTTTCATTAGAATAAAGAACAGATACCCATAATAAATAAAACCAATATCTCCCAATAATCCATGAAAAAATAATCCCTCAATGAATTATGATCCAACGGTGAATCAATATATTAGTTGAATTATTTTCATTTTTCATAGGATAATAAAACATAGATAAATTTTCCAAATATAGACATCATACCTAAAGGTGGGTCGATCATTAATGATGAATGATCCTCCATTGATGTTGTTTGTGAGTTCCTTGAATCACAATGCACACGAATTTAAAACCCATGATTCAATGTTGTTTCCATGAAAAAGATATTCCAATGCTCTCCCCAGTGGTTCTATTGTTATATGGATAACCATGGTATTTATTGATTGATGTATATTTATTGGTAAAAATAAGTAATGGAAAACTTCATGATATAAATTATTTTAATCAATTAATGAATATAAATATTTCCCACAATTGTGCCCAAAACTATCTTTTGACATGCCCTATTGTTATGTCATGCCTAGGATAAAACACACACTCTGAACTCAATGAAGATCAAATATTTTTTATTTGATCCTTAATTTAGAATATATACCAATTTTAAGAATGTTTTTCATGCATGACATTTATTATATTTATTATATTTTTAAAATGAATTCATGTTACTTCAACCTCAGAATCATACCCCTTATCAGCACCAAGCATTGAAAATAATCAATAAAATAATCCTAAAAAATACATGGAAACATTGAATCTTTTAAAATATATCCACCATGGTACTTTACATATAATAGATAAAAAATGAAATGTTAAATGAAGACATGTGGGAAATGAGCATGCCTCTGGCCCTCCCCCTCCAAGGTTCTCTCCATAAAAATCTCGTCCTACCAACAGACATGCACTAGTGGTATCAATCACCCACCGAGGATCCTCTCCTATAAATCATTTATATTTATTGAGAACTCAAAAGAAGTAACCTCATCCTTAATTCATATATAACCCTAGTTGATAACATGTAATTGTGCATCTAAGTACCTCCACAACTATGAATCTTGGAAGCCATCATGTACAATGCCGAACTATAGTAGTAGATTTAATCAGTATTCCACCTTTCCAACTATAAGTTGTATATGGAAATGGACAATGAATCCAAAAAATATATTTTTTCCTCAACCAAATCTCAAAATTCACATCGAGGAGAGACACTCTGGATAAAATGGTCTCCCTCCTTGAACTCCAAATGCCTCCATATTTGGTCTGCATAATAGTTTTAATGTCTTTGTGTTGTACTTGTCGACATCTGGATGATATACACCTTCGATGTAGTGTCTCATTCCAACAATGATACCCTAAGTATTGACTCTCCCGGTTTAGTCTAGTAAAGTGATGACCTATAAGTTTACATATCCAAGGCCCTTAATGGAGCCATACCAATCGAGGGAATGCAAGATTTTTTTTGTATTCAAACTAAACCAATTGTATGTAATCCCCCTAACTATGGTAAAAGTATAACATGAAATCCCATAGAATGTACTCTAAGACCTGAATTGTCCATTAAGTCTGGCCATCGGTTTCGGTATGAAAACCCTTTCTTAGATACAAATGAGTCCTAAAGGACCCTTGTAATCCCTTTGACAATAGATTTGTGAAGAAATAATCAAGGTGATAAACAATCATCAAGGTAAATCCTTAGATTCAGACCATCTCTTACATGTAGAGGTTTCCAAATCTCTCTACTGAAATCTTCTCTCAAACATCTAGAATGCGGTCTGACATAGTTATTCAACCTACATCCACCCGAATTTCATTGTGTCCCCTAGACTTAGGTGTGGACCCCATCACAATGTCCATGGATAAGCCATCCCAATTCGACTCTAGAACCTTAGGGGGTTGATATAAACCCACTAGAACCTTGTACTCATACATCAATTGATGAAATGTAAGATATCAAGAGAAAAAAATAATATCTATATTATTCATCTGTAGCCACCAAAACATACAACGTATGTCCTAGTATATTTTACCCACACTAGGATATACCTCTATGGGATAAGTATAAAACTCTCTAATAACATGCTCCTATAACATCACCAGTAACATTGTGCATCCTCTAAAAAGAAAAACGTGCTTCCTGCTTTCAGAAAATCGATTAGAAGCTTGTCTAGTGAAAATATGGTTCTGTGAATTATCACAATTTGTATACCCAATTCATGCCTCAAATATATTTTGTAAAAGAAAATGGATAAAAACCATCTACTAGATGTAATCTAATCCATACCCATCCACAATAGACAACTACAAATATTATAACTACTATGATCCCTCTCTCAAAAACTGAAAATGAGATATCCTCATGAGAGAATCTAATACCACATTTCTCTTCCAATGAGTATATACAATATCAATGTAATAATCAATGAGGAACATTGAAATTTCATCTATCTAAAGATAAGATCATTCTAAGATAAGATATATAAGAGACTCGTATGTTGAGAATAAACTATAAGCCACTCAACCATCATGTAGTGTTTCCACATCATCAGTGCATAGACTTCCTTTGTGAACTCAATATCAGGGATTTTACAGCTCTTCGCAAGTGATCAAAACTATGATGAACCATAGGAAATCACTAAATTCCTCAAAATCATAACACAACCAAGGCTAATAATTGATGTGTCAGAAAAAAATATATATTGAACACCTACCTCCAAAAAATCTCAAAATGTGATTGCTCGTCAATCTATGTCTCAACTCTTAGAATCTGACTATCACCTCTCATTCCAAAATAAAGGAATCTCCTTAATTTAAAATATTTCAAAGAATATTATATCCCTGATAAATAAGGTAAAAATCACTGATATTATCCTACCAACCCAAGGAATCTTTATAACTCCGTCACTCTATTGGGTGTCTCCCAAGATAACACTCACTCAACCATTTCAAGGTCCACTACTACACTATCTGCTGAGATAAAATGTCCCCAAAATTAGACAAATAAGAACTGGGATTGAAACATCAATCGATTTATATAAATCTAGTTCTCCCAAATAACATCCATAAACAACCTCAATTGTCTCTTATTCTCATCATCATATGTTGATTACACTAGGATATCAATTATGAAGACTACACGAACCTATCTAATAATGTAAGTAAGATCATGTTTATGAGTCCCAAAAAAACTATAAGGATATTATTCCTGATTAAATCTGTAAAAAAGTACTCATACTGACCCCAGAAATTTCTGAGTACTGTTTTCGTAACGTCCTCATCACGTACTCACAACTTTTGGAATCCTAATCTTAGGGGAATATTCAAGAATCATTGTGCCCCTATAAACTAATCAAAGTGGTTATCGAACAACTATAATTGATAATTTTTTATTATATTCACTTTATTTAGGTGAAATTAGTCCACAAACAAAAATAATACCCTATATTTCTTCTTAGTGAAAAATATTGTGGCTTCCCAGGATGAAACATTGGGTTTAATAAATCCATTATGCTGCAAGTCCTCCAACTGTACCCTTATCTCATGAAACTATATGATAAACATATAAAATAATGGTGAATATGTCAGTTTTAACCTAATGTATAAATTAATGATGAAGTCTCACTCTTGGTGGGAAGTAATAACATGAACATCCACATGAAATAATACATTATACATCACCACCACTACCAAAAATTAAAAAATCATAGCATCCACTACACCAGGGTTATTGTTATCAAACTTAAGAGATATTGACTTCATCATCCTACCAATGATCCCATCATGCTCTATTAGGGTTTTATTTTTTCACGAAAAGGAAAAACTTTTCCATTAATGTGAATTCACCATATACTCCACCTAAAATAGTCTATCTAGTTATTAAATGTAGATAACCAATCCAAACCAATGATAATTTCTTAATTCAAGACCACTACTAAAATGAGATCCCAAAATACACCCTCATCTTGAATAGTCAACTCATAGCATTAGTAGAAGTATGTGATAACTGATTCACCTCCTTTTGTAGTCTCTATGCACAATGATTAAGCCAAAGTCTCAAAAGTGTCAAAACACTTAAAACTCATTTATGGAATATCACCCAACATGGGGTATTTGGATTTGTGGTGGAAACCACCAATAACCAATAAAATTTGTAAAATTAGAATAATATTATAGTTATAATGAATATAATCATGGAATATAAATTCAAAAAATGGAACTTGATGAATAGGCATGCCCCACATACCAATTCAAAAATCATTGAAGTTGAGGGATGAGTTATAAACCACCCACCTTAGGCTTGTACGACTCTCCTCATCCAAAATTAGCATTTAATTTGTCTTAGAATTTATTTTATCCTAGAAAATAGTAAAAATTAATAAACCTTGATAACTAGGTTGTGAGAAAGAAAGACAAATAATGGCTCAAATGAACTCGAGTACTTACAGTTGTGCATCCACTATAAAAATCAAAAGTTTGATCGGACTCCGTGGGAACGAGATCTCTTTATTCCTATATTTCTCCTATAAAATATCAAAAAATGGTAGAAAATAGAGGTTAATACCAATATAATTTGTATTGGGGAAGACGAGATTAGTTAATTCAATCAATTAGGGTAAAAATTTCAAATTATCCAAAGAATTACCTTATGCACAGTTTGGCGGAATGAATTTCTGAAGTGTGCGCAAACCATGAACAATTACCTATTGAAAAGGGGGAACCCTCTTGGTTAGGCTACACAGTATGAGGAACTATGAACCAATAATCCAATATGGATCTATCTAAAAATGTTGGTCATCCAGACGGTTTAGACGAACATTGTGTCCTCCCTGCACATATTACTCTAACGATGCAATATGACCATTTTTTCTAAAATGTTGTGTTACGGCCTCCGAATGAGCCCCGAAGACCCCTAAGACCTTTTTAAACTCAATACGAATGCACATTATGTTCATAAATAGGAAATAATAAAAAAATTATAGGATCTATACTTTAGTCAAAAACTAGGTTCTTACAAAAGAGGTATGCGATTTCTTATATCTCTTTTATTTCAGGGAGAAATATGTAAATTCACCATTATTTTTTATATAGTGTATATACTTCCCATTTGAAATGTTGAATATTGAATTCAATTATTTTCATGATATTTATTGTTTGTTTTTTATTATTATTTATTTTGGATTATGATTCAAAAGATTATCAAAGCGGTAAAAGTTTTTTTCTTCTAAATTTTTCTTCATTGAGATGTATGTTATGCTATGCACCTATATTCTATCAAGAGGAGTATATATAGCCCAATTTCTCTTATAATTTCATGAATTTATTTATCCTTGTGATATTTTATGTTTCATTTAATGTTAATACTTTATGGGTATTATGATTCAAATTTTCTAAAGTGGGAATGATTTTATGTTACAATCTTATCATTTATCAGGATTATTTATGATAATGTTTCCCATAATAAAATATTATGAACCAAGTCACAATAAACTCATGAATTTTATTCTCCTATTTTTATTCATGATATTTAAAAATAATAGTTTCTTTTTCTCACAATTTAGTACTTAAAATAATGAAGCAGATGTTTTTATAAAAATACAACTTTATCAATATATTCGGTCAAAAATAAATTTTCATCAAATAAAATGTTTCTCCAAAAATGATTAATTTTTTGTTGTTGTTCTCCAATTTTTTTTAAAATAAATTTTTAACCATGTTTTAGATAAAAAAATGTTTTGAAAGGAATCTTCTTGTTATTTTCCAAAATAATCCCATTTCTCTGTTATCGAATATGTGAATGGTATATTTGTTTTCTCATTTGTAGCAAGAATAAAACTTCTCATCATTATGAACATTATTTTATTTGAAGATTCGTTTATAATTTCTAGATATTATTTTAAAATAAAAATAATTTAAAATTATTTTATGATTTAAAAATTATTTTTCAAAGCGGAAATGATATTTTGCACATGAAATGTTTAAAATTATTTTTAAATATTCATTTGTATACATTTAAGGTTATTTAAAATGAAATTTATTTTTTAAAGGATTAATTATTAAAAAAGTGATTTTAAAAAAAACATCCCTAAATAATGTTCTTAAATGATCCTTCCTAATCATTTTCCATCTAATCTAAAATCTATTGATTTTACATATGCTTCACTAGGGATATGAACCATTTATACCATTATTATTCATTATGAAAATATTTTTATAGGAAAATATGTTTTTGGAACCCATTTTTCTTCCACGAGTTTTAACAATATATAATTCTTATAAAGAATGATTATTTTCAAGGCTTATTATATAATAAAATAATGAAATGATTATGAAACCTTTCAGTTTTTTATATTTTATGATATAATGAATTTTTTATGAAACCAATTTCATGTCATGGGTTATGATATTATGAATATTTTATAATCTTTTGGAACGCATATGAATGATTTTCATTATGTGATGGTTGTGAACTATATCTCACTCCACTGCATTGGTAATGATTAATGTCATATGAGATCAAAGGGTACAGATAATGTTATCCCAAAGATGATATATAGGTTTTCATACCAAGTATGAAGAAGGTACATGGGTGTTTATACCAAGCCTAATAAGATATAAATGTATTGGTGGCTTTCCATGAAATAAGATTTGCTATACTTATGTTCTTTAAAAAAATTGTTGTCTTATGCGAATGTTATGCTCCCATGGATC
The DNA here is from genome assembly GCA_963277665.1 of Viscum album. Classification (NCBI taxonomy): domain Eukaryota; kingdom Viridiplantae; phylum Streptophyta; class Magnoliopsida; order Santalales; family Viscaceae; genus Viscum; species Viscum album. The sequence continues at coordinate 969,359,981 of OY728167.1, forward strand.
ATGTTGTTATATTCCGTTATTATTCATGCCTTATAAAATGAAAATATTTATTCTATGACACAATATTATGATCTTTGATATGCAATTTACGATTTTCAAATGTTATAATCATTTAATCTCACGTTATGTTTGTGCTTATATATCTACCTAGTTTACTCTTACAAAGTCTCTAAGCTCACCAATTCTTATGTTTATTTTACATTGGTTATTTATAATAGGTTTATGTAAGCTATTACTATGAAAAATACTAAATGAGAAGATATTTTAGGGAATCATATTGAATCTTTAACCATATTAAAATATTTTATTCCACTTTTCCAGTGGAATTAAAATGTTATGGTCCTCATGTGTGTGTTTGTGTAATGTAATGAATAATCATTTAGAAAGATGAAATATCCATGAATGAAAATCATAGGCCACTATAATTTTCCCGAGTCAAATTATATGTCAAAAAATAACTTGTATCAGAGATATATATTGTGTTAAATTAATTACATGTCATAAAATGTACCTTGAGATATACACATTTCCTTACTAGGGATGGTATACTGTGTAGTAAAAAATCAATAGAATTTCAGAATCATTATATCCTTATCAAGAACAAATTTTTTTATCTCTTCCATTAGGTACACCCCCAATAATAGATAGATACAATGCTATCACGACCATATATAAATAAAAAATTCCATCTTATATTTATTTTGGTATCTCAAAGTCGAGATTCATTCTGGGAAATTTTTCTTACATTTTCAATTTTATTGTAAGACTATGGCCATAGGGTATCCTATTTTGAAGGTGAATATTGGATGTAGGATAGATATTTCCATGATTGACGTTGATCAGGGAAATATGATACCCAATGTCCTTGGTTTATATATTCTATGGTCGTAAGAATATGTTTGAAGACCCATTCTTTGGTGGGAAACATATATGAATGCTCTAATGCAGTACACTATGGTCATAACCACCGTACCAACATGGTTCTATATAATATTATAGATATATATAAGGTTATATAAATAATATCTATAATATATTAGTGGTAAAAATTTAGTGTTATGTTTGAGGAGACATCAGGATCAAAACTCATCAGTGGTGTTTTTTTATTTCAATGGTCTTGGTTATGGTTTTAGCTTATAGGTTTTTATATATCCATAGTCAAAAGTGTGTATAAAAACATGGTCATATACTGTAGGATATATCAATATAAATAGACCTCATATTCCACTAGATCATTGAAATAGTATATTTCTTTGTTCAATGGGCCTATTTCCATGATTTTGGCCCATTGTGACAGGCCAATTTTTCTTAATAGAATGATGAATTACATGAGACCAAGGAAAACCAAGGATGAGAACAGTGTTTTTTGGATTAACTAAAAACCCCAAATTGGATCATGATCAATTGAAATAATGAATATGGGAACAAATAAAGGAAATATTTTTCACATAATTATCATTAAATAGTTCATGAGTAGATTAAAAAATGTATTCCATTAAAGAAATGTTAATTTATAAATAAAGGTTAAATATTCACAAAACTAAAAAATTATAAAAAACATTAAATGAATTTTGTTAATTTAATATTCTATGGTTAATATGGGGGTCTCATCTCTATTTTAATCCTTTATAAAACTTGAATTTATAAAAAATCCATCTTGCATGATGAAAATAAAATAATTGATGTTTAATATCAAATTTTCAGGTGACGGGAGAATAAACAAATATAATAATTCAATAAAAATTTTATTATTTTATATATATTCAACTAAAATTCATAAAACACTCAACCCATTCCATTCTAATAATTGTTCATCAAATAATTCTAATCTCACAATAGAATTAATTTAATTATAAATACATTCAATTAATTGTCATGTAAGAGAAGAAATTAACATATAAGGAATAATTTTTGTACTCTAATTTTTTTTTCTTTTCATAAATTGATTCTCTCAACCCTTTAATTAATTAAAATTTTCTTCATTCATGAATATTCTTTAAAAAGAAAATAATTTATAAACTATAAGAAATACCCACTATTCATCATAAAATTTTTTAATAAAGAAAACACACTAAATAATATATCCATGTTTTAAATATCAAGGAAATATTCTTTGGTAATAATCCAATATCCATAACCAGTATTTTTGTTGTGTTCAGATCAGTGTGAATCCCTTATAAGTGGAGGGGTGAATCAGGGATCCCTTTAAATATTTTTACAAATTGATTCTTTAAAATTAGACCTCTATGGATGGTCAAAGCCTTGATCCACTCTTCTTGTGTCTTTCAGCCTAACCATGAATGATGTTATAAATGTAAAGGCACTGAACACATGGATTTACAAGGTTTGGTTCAAAGACATACTTCTTGTTGTGTTGTTTATTCTCCCCAACACGGATTCTCCACAATAATTTGGTTAGTAATTAGAATGATCAATACATAGTCCCAATGTATCTCTCATGAGTCCCACATGAGGTTCTTTATACTAATTCACACAGTGTTACTAGAGTCCCACTGGTCTACTTCTGAGTCCCACTAATGACTTATTCTCCTCCCTAAATCTCAAAAATTTCTTCTAGGTCTCGAGTCACATGAGAAGCTTATTTATTTATGTTATTATTTTATTCACTGTAGATTATCTTTTGATATTCCCACATAGGATTGCTGAATCATACTTTATTTTGTATATTTTAAAAATATTCAACTGCCTTTGGTAACATATATTGGCCTTGCTCGATAATTCTGATCACTTGAGTTGATTAATTTTCAGTCTCAAAAATGATTAGGAAATTTATTCTTCTTCTAATGAACACCTGAGCTCACATAGATGTGTCCCAATGGTGCAAAAAACTACATCAAGAATATAATTATAAAAGAATGATGTTTCACAATATCAGGACTATCTTCCTTCTTGGATTCTCAAATACCGTAAAATCAGATAAAATATCTTCTTTAACTCTGTTTGTCTTCATTCCCAATTCTCCTTCCCATTATGCATGGATTTCATGGGATCCAATACTTTTTTTTATTTTGAAATATCAATTTCTTCTTCTTAGTGCAACTACTAAATTCACTAAAACTTCTCTTTGATTTCTTGGAAAGAATCACATACAATTTTGTGATTATTCCAACATTAAGGATCATATCACTTTGAATATGAATTTATTATGCATCAAGAATGAATTTCATGGCATTGCTTATTATTATTTACAGACGTTCACTAACAATATTGATTCTTCTTTTATGTGCCTTCATGTGTGCATGTGCATGCATTCATGGGAAAGCATTTTCTTCTTTGTTTGAAGACCCCACTGGGTATAAGATTTTGAGCACACACACTTTCTCTTTATTTTCCTCACTTGTTATCACACGATAACATTCTTTCATTTAACTATTTTCAAACAAACAATTATCATTTGATTAAATTCAATATAGGTGTGTGTCTTCAAAACAAAATGGGTCTAGTCTCTTGTGTGTGTTATTCTTATTTCTTCCTCTTCCTTCTTCACATGTTCTCAAAATTTGTATTTCATATTGTTTGCATGCACATGAACTCAACCATGCATGCACACTTTTATTTCTTCTTCTTTCACACACAACCATAATGGGTGTAATCCACCATTTGGCTTTTATGGGTATCTAAAATCATGCATATTCATGCATGAGCATCATGCATGCATTTTCCTTCCACTTTCTATGAACAAACCCTAATGGATGGGGAATGTGTATGGGTAATTCTTATTCTCCAAGGTAAGTGTATTTGTACATTGTTCTTTTCTTGTTCTCAAACAAAGGGTGTGCATGGATTCCTTTTGCGAACCAGGATGGTTCGTGGTCATTCTCTTCACGAACCGAAAATGGAGTGAAACTCCTTTCTTCACGAATCAAAAGTGGTTCTTGGTTCTGCCTTTGCAAAAGCAAAACAAGGGTGTAAGTGCATCAATTGTTTTACCCATGGGATACTCCCCACAAAGACACAATGAGGTTTCAATGAACATATCGCGTGCTTGTGGGAACCTCGCACTAGGGGTGAGAATTATTTTGTGAACCAGGCGGTTCACTGTTCTACTCTTCATGCCAGGGATGCACAGAACTCCTTCATGCAAGAGATGCACTGCTTTCCTTCGCATAGTAGGGCTACACAGAAATTGTCCTTCCTCGATTCTATATTATCTTTAGAATGATATCTTTTTCAATATTTTCAGCACTTGACCCTCATTCGAGGGCTCTCTCTTTATAGGTGCTGAACAACGATCAAATCGGAATGAGATGTTGTAGCATTCAAAGCATTAAATATCCATGATTTTCATCTTTGAATATTTCTAAATGAGGATGAGATATCCCAAAAATATCAGTTGTTTCATTTTTATTTTTCATCTAAGGGCTCCTTCATTCTCGGTGAGTATTATCCTCATGTGCATGCATTTTTGAATGCATTCAAATCATCTCATGAATGCATTAATCATCCTGACATGGGCTCACAACTACATTTTCTTTTTCTATGTTTGAATTATCTATCTTGATGCATGCATGAAATATTTAATTCATTCATGAGTTCAGTTCTTACAGACGATCACCACGTCCTAATTTTGAGCTTAAATAGTGGTCAGAGTGATGATCTTGGTGCTTGTCTCGAATACTGGTCTACGGGTGGAGAATAGGTGTTTAGAGGATGAGGACAACCTTTACGGAGAGATCAGACGACACTCATTTAAAGTTGAACTATGATGATAAGTTGGAGGCATTGATGCACAGGATCTGTCTCACGACTGATTGAATGGTAGACCGTGTGTCACTGAGGGATCAACGGTCGAGATTATTTCTACGGTTTTAAAAAGTTGTCCCACATCGAAATGCAATGCTTGTTTTGGATTATTTAAATAACAATCCTTGACAACATACATCCAGAATTTTACTCTCTCCCTCAACGGTACCACCCCGTACCATGTTCACCCTACGGGCATGCTCTTAGCGCCCACTCTACTCATCATGTGTGTACCTAGAGTCCACTATGCATGATTGCGCACACAGTTCGAACATCGTGCATGCTCCTGCGGGCTTATAGATGACCTGCACGCACTATGTCATTCGGGGATGGCCTTGGGGGCTTCCCTTGAGCGCGGTTGACCCTCAGGTCCAACATGTGCTTGAGGTGAGGTTCTCAGCTGGCCCTCCATGGTTAGACCATTATTTTTTAGGTAATTCCATCTTATATACAAGGTTAAGAACTATGTGTATAGTTAGAGAATAATGGATGGACAACTTCTTCATTATCTCTACAATTTCAAACCACCAGCCTTCTTCTCTTCTTATTCTTTTTATTTTTGGAATGATAATTCCAATGATCTTCCATATTCATTTAATCTAACCATGGATGATGCATGGATCATTTCTTTTGTGCCTCATGCATTAAAACATAATTCTTGGCTTCTTCTGGTTATGAGGAATGTGTACTCTGTTAACACATGTCTCGGACTCTGAGGTCTAGCTTAAACAATCATTTGATATATTGACTTCATCTATTTAGATTAAATGTAAGGATAACCATTACTCATTTCCTCATGAAATTGAGTATTTCATGATCTTATTCAAAGGTTGTAACTGTGTATCACTTTCATACAATTCATGTAACTTAAGACAAGTTCTAAAATCATCATAGTTTTATCATCTTAGTGAATTGATCAAGTGTATTATTCAATTATTTGAATCAATCAAAATTCTCCATGGCTTCACCAACTTCTTCATCAATACCTTTCATTCAAATATTGACTTCTAATTGAAAAAAATGAAAATCTTATGCACTTCAATATATGTTGACAAAAAATGAAACTCATATGCACTTCAATCCGCCCACCCTTTGTATTTTGTTGTCAATATCACTTAAGAATACATTGAATGGGTAAATATGTGTTACAAACCATTCTCACCCTTATTGGAAACAAAATGAAAAGGTGTTAGTGGGGTCTTTTCAAAAACCTATCCTCCTCCCTTTGGATAATATATTTTGGAATATTTTTTAGAGAAGGAAAATTCCACATGGTTCACATAGCAATGAGCCTCTAGTTAATCAACTCTAATTCTACATGGCCTAACCTAGTGTAGAAAACAAGAAAGATATGACCATGGTTTTTAGTACTGTCCATAGACAACCACACACATGAAATCATGCTTAGAGTGTATTAATTCTTAACCACAGAATTATAAATAGTCATATTTATCAATGAAATTATAAATCCTACACATACTTCTCTAAACATATAAAAAACATGAAGTTCAAAGATAAAGATCCCCCTTTTATCACATCTTTTCATAAATCAATCACTCCCCATTAATTGACATAATAAATACAATTAATAACTAAAGATAAAAGTGTGATTAGAAAACCTCAAGTTTCAATTTCTTCAGATGATATGAATCTAATGGTTTTCGATGCCATAATCCTTGATATCATATCCTTCATATTTTCTCCCCCTCAAGAGGTGCGCTCCATTTGATTTTCCTTGGTGGAATATAATCAACAGATGATCTTCAAAAAATTCATTTTGATATTCTTCGACTATGGACCACTTCAAGTTATTATCAAATCATGAATAATGAGTCCATCTTTTTGTTCTCCACTTTGATCATAGAATTTTCATCTTGAGTATGAACTTCAACTTTAATTCCCTGAAATGTACGCACAAGATTATAAGTAAAATATAATGGAATATGATGGAACATTTGTGAACTTCTTAATTGAAGAAATAGGGTTGGGGATTTTCTCTCATCCCAATAACTCCTTTCCTTGTAGCTTTAAAGTGTCTGGTACTCTTCATGCTAGTGTTTTTTCACACATTGACATTTTGATCTTTCTTTGTCAGCATGGACCCTTTACTACCATTCACCTTCAACTTTTGTGGATTGTTTGTCTTTAATTCTGTCAGTAGTGAATTAGCTTTTACTTGTGCATGTTGTTCAATTTTATCTATTTGGGCTAGTAAAATAGGTAAACACTTCTTTTCATGATGTTAATCCTTCTCGCACCTTCCACACAGTAGTTTTCAGACACTTGAATTATCATGTGCTGAAAACCACTCATGAAATTCAAATTTTTCTTAATGTGGACTGATATTTTTTCCCATTTCCTTGGCTTTAGCTAGCATTTCATCTTCATGTAATTACAGTTCTCTAGAAATTTGCAGTTTATTAGGCCAGATAACTAAACACACCTTCATATCATTTTCTAAATTGGTGCTTCCATGTGGCTTCTGCATTGTCTTCAAGTTACCTATCTTAGGCAACTTATTATCATCAGGAATGTCTTTAGTCAATATCATCGATGTTTTATTCCTTTTTTGTAGGATGCATCATTTCTTCTATCTACTTTCAAAAAAAACTTCCTTCCATATTTTTTATATGATTACAAATTATTCCTATAATCATTTCCATGATTCCCAAACTTTCAACAATACCAACAATAGCCAAAAAAATCTCTTTCTCTGACATGTAGTTTCAGTCTGGCTGGATTTAGTGTATTTTTGTTTCTGGATTTGTCTTTCTTCAATTGGAGCATCCATTTGGGAGTTATTATTTTTAATTATCCAAGAATACATCATTGAAATGTTGATGGATTTATCAACATTTTTGTCAATTTACATCTTCCTATATTTTAACATGGAACATGAACTTGTAGATGCAACTGAATTAGTAGAATTAAAAATAACTGGGTTGTGGGATACTTTTTCTTGGAAGATATTTCCCTTGGATTAGAGGATATGTTATGTTCATTTTGGAATTATATTCCTTAATGAAACCTTGAGTGGAATCATTTCTTCTTTCATATTAATGGGTAGTTTCATCTTGGGGTGATTGATGATTTTTTTTAATATCACCTCTAATTATAAATATTTAATGTTGAGAGAGTTCTTCTCATCCTTGACTAATCTCATCTTACTTTCCAAATTCTCCTTCAGCATTGTTATTTGTTATTCAAGCACATTTCATAATTATTGCAAATAGTTTTCAAGCTTCTTTAGCTTTTTGGATTTGTCTTCTAGTTGATAAGCTTTGACAACTATAGAATAATTTTAAGCTTTTCAAAAGCATGAAAAGATTCTACAAATACAATGCCAGAGAATTCTTTATCACAAATACTTGCCTACAATTCTTCAGTAACTTGAGTGTGCCTTTAATTGCAAAGGGAATTTTTTTATTCCTTTTCCTTCACTTGTTTTGTGAGAGTGTTGAATATTCCAACCCTTTTAGCCAATACTTCTTCTATGGAACTATATTCTTCTTCCATCTGTAATTTTTCATCTTGAATAGAACTAATGCTTGCAACAATGTGTCTTGATAATTCTCTAGGGGATTTCTTCAGATGATCTTTGTGTTCAGTATGAAGATTACTAATAGATCTATTATCATCATAGCTTGAGCATGCTTCATCAAAAGAATAATATGTATTATCACATGTAGTACTTTTCAGATTACCTTTAGAGTATGTTGACTCACCATTAGTACTAAGCATCTTATTCATATTTCATGCATGTTTCTTGTTTCTATTTTTCCGAGTCTTAAAAGAAATATCTATTTGAGGTTTCTCACTCATCTCCTCAAATATGCACTTTATAAAGAATCCCTTGGATCTTTTAGAGGTAACCTTCCTCGGATACGAATTGAAGGGCCTAGATAAGTGTAAATCACTAAGAGGGGGAGGGGTTGAATCTGTGATCCCATTAAATATTTTTACTAATTTATTCTTTTCAATTAAAATAGCATGGTTGGTTAATGCCTTGATCTTATTTTCTTATGTCTCTTAGCATTGCCTCGAAGGTTGTTGTAAATGTAAAGGCACAAAACACAAATATTTGCATTATTTATTTTAAAGACCTACTCTTTACTGAGTTAGTTATTCTCCCCAACACAGATTCTCCAATATAACTCGGTTTATAATTTCAATGGTCAATATAGAGTCCAATGGTATCTCTCATGAGTCACAAAGAACGTTATTTATACTACTTCCTACAGTGTTACCAGAGTCCCATTGGCCTACTTTAGAGTCCCACTAAAGACTTCTTCTCCACCCTGAATCTCACAGGGTTCTTATAGCTCTTGAGTCACATGAGAAGCTTCCTTATTTATGTTTTTCTTTGATTCACTATAAATTATATTCTGATCTTTCCACATAGGCTTTCTGAATCGCAATTGCTTATGTATCTCTTCAAGAATCCCCAATAGCCTTTGGTAAGGTCTATTGGATTTTCCCAATAATTCTGATCACTTGAGTTGATCAGTTTTCAATCTCAACAATGCTCAGGAAATTCTTTCTTCTTCTAATGAAGACCTTACATCACATAGATGTGTGCCATTAGTGCACACAACTTATTCAAGAATATAATTATGCAAGAAAGATCTTGCACAATATTAGAATTGGGTTCTTCTTGGATTCTCAGATACTATAAACATATATAAAAGATCTTCTTTAACTATGTTTGGATTCAGTCTCAATTCTCATTCACTTCATTCAAGGATTTCTTGGGATCTAATACTTCTTGTATTTGGATATATCCTATTCTTCTTAGTGAAACACTTGAATGCACCAAAAAATCTCCTTTTTTCTTTGCAAGAATCACATAAACTAATGTGATTATTCAAAAACTGAGGATCAACTCACTTAGAATCATCTGAATTGATTATGATTCGTGATTGATTTTTATGGAATTGCTTCTTCTTGTTTACAAATGTGCACTAATAATCTTGATTCTTCTTTCAAGTTTCTTCACATGTGCATGTGCATGAATTCATGCACAATCCTTTTCTTCTTTATGTGAAAACCCCATTAGGAATAAGCTTTTGAGAACACACACTTCCTATTTTTTCTTAACTTGTTATCACACACACACATTCTTGTCTTTGGTTATGTTTACAAACCAACTTATTATTTGAATTATATTCAATATAGTTGTCTGTCTTCAAAATCGAATGGGCATAGTCTCTTGTGTTTGTTATTCTTCTTTCTTCCTCCTCCATCTTTACATGTGCTCAAAATTTGTCTTTCATATTCTTAGAATGCACATGAACTCAACCATTCATGAAAACTCCATTTAATTCTTCATTCAAACACAACCCGAATGGGGGTAATCCACCCTTTGGCTTGTTCGGGAATCTCAAATCATGCATATGCATGCATGAGAAGCATGCATGCACTTTCCTTCATCTTTTTGTGAAAAAACCTGAATATATAGTGAATGGGTTTGGGTTATTCTTCTTCCTTAAGGGAAATTTATTTGTACATTGTTCTTTTCTTGTTCTCGCACAAAGGGTGTGTACAGGTTCCCTTCATGAACCATGATAGTTCACAGTACTTCTCTTAGAGAACCCAAAATGGTGTGTGGATCCTTTCTTCATGAACTAAGAGTGGTTCTTCATTCTGCATTCGCAAAAGAAAAACAAGGGTGCAAGTGCACCAGTTATCTTACCCATGGGCTACACCTCACAAAGACACAATGAGGGTTCAAAGAACCTATCACGTTCTTGTGGGAACTTCGCACTGGGGGTGTGAGTTATTTCACAAACCAGGAGGTTTTTGTTTCTTTTATTCTCTCAAGGGATGAACATAAATCCTTCGTGAAAGAGATTCATGGCTTTCTATCACGTAGCAAGGCCGCACAAAAACTGTATTTCTATGGTGCTCTTTTCTCTTGAGAATGATAGGTTTCTAAATAATTTTAAAACATGACCCCTGATTGAGGCCTCTCTCTTTATATATGAGGAAGAGCATTCAAGTTAGCAAGATATGCCACTAGATTCAATGATTTAAATAGTTGAGATCTTAATCTTTGAATATTTTCAAACACGGATGAGATATCCTGAAAATCCCGGTTGTTTCCATTTTTTTCAACCGTGGGATCCTGATTTCTCAGTAAGTATTATCCTCATGTTCATGCATTTTCAAACGCATGAAAATCATCTCCCAAATGTGTCGAACATCCTCATATGGCCTCGCAACTCCATTTTCTTCGACTATAATCGAATTCCCGATCTTGATGCATGCATGCAACTTTTAATGCATGCATGAGTTCATTTCTTCTAGAAGATCACTTTGCACAAATTTTGAGCTTCAATAGTGGTTGGAGTGATGAGATTGGTGCTTGGCTCGAATACTAGTTTCTGGGTGGAGCTCATGTGTCCAAAGGATGAAGACCACCTCAATTGAGAGATCGAATGGTGCTCATTTAAATTCAAACCTTGGTGATCAGTTGGACGACCTCGATGCAAGGGATAAATCATGAGATTGATCGAATGGTAGACCACGTCTCTCTGAGGGATCAACGATCGTGATTATTTCCATGGTTTTAAAAACTTTTCCCACATCGAAACACCCTGCTTGTTTCGGCTTTTTTAAATAACAAGCCATGAAAGCATATTGCTAGAATTCTCTTCTCTACTATTACGAGACTCCCCCATACTGTGTTCACCCTGAAGGTGCACCCTTTGTGACCACTCTTCTCCATAGGTGTACACCTAGCACCCACTAATCATGCTTATGCACATGGGTAGATCACCGGGAGTTCTCATGCTGGCTTATACATGGGACATATGCACTGCCTCATGTAGGTGTAACATCCCAGGTAAATAAAGAATAAAGAATTTTCATATTTATTAATATTTACGAATTAAATATTAATTTTATTTTAAAGGGGTTTCTATGTTTGATAGCGTACCCGATACGCAACGATGAGTTTCTTTGAAACTTACGTAGCACACTAGTAATAAAATAATATTATTTTAAATTTTAGTTAACAAGTAGCCGTTGTACTGGCGGGAATGGATAGAAATAACTAAAATATGATTAGATTTGTTTTTAAATGTTTTTACATTTACCCAATAAAATATAAAGGCTTAAAATATGGAAAGAGTTCAATTTTAGGCATTTATACCCTAATTTTCACGAAAGGTCCACTTATCACCTTTTGATGGAGAACCGTCATTAAATATAGTTTTGATCGATCCTATAAATTCTATTGGACCAAATATAACTCTTATTTAGAATTAGGACATCAAAATTTACTTTGTGCAAATTTTTGGTACCTTTCTGATAAAGTTCTTTTTTTTAATGAATAGTGTAAAATGTTGTATTTTAATTCAAAACCTCTTTTTAATCTAATTTATTTATATGATTAGATTATCTTTTGAATTGGTTTTAAAGTTAAATTAGAAAATATTTTTACCATTAAATCCAATAGTGGTCATTGGAATTAATTTCACTTTGAAATCGGACTTAAACTAGTGTCAATCTTTTGATACTTATTGTTTCACAAAAACACGCTTTTTGTCATGACAGCGGGAATTAATTATTAAATTAATTAATTTGACTTATATGTTTTGAATTTTGTAAAATGGACTTCATTTTTGAATTCGGAATATCAAATATAGCTTAGGGTGAATTTTTGGTAATTTTCTGAAAAACTTCAATTTTTGATGAATAGTGAAACCACTAAGTGGTAATCAAGCAAACTGATTTTTCAGATAAATGAAATTTTACCACTAATGTGTATTGAATTTTGAAAATCCTACATACATGGTTGTCATTAAGATGTAAAATGTGGTTCAATGAGATTAAAATAATTTTTTGGTGAATAGTAATTTTTTTCATTAATCGCGATTAGAGGTAATTAGTGTAGTTTAAGGTAAAAATGGTATTATAAGAATGTTAAAACACCATGACACTTGTCCTACACCTATTGGGTGAGTCATGGCCGACCAAGACAAGAAATGGGCCAACTTGGGGACCCCATGGAGCCACTTTAGTTGGAAAATGACATTAATATATTTTTATTTAATGTTAAAGTGAAAATGACACTAACATAAATTGTTTTACTAAAATAATTTTTGAGTGGGGTTATACATATCCAAATTTTGATTATAAATAGTCATTGGAAAGATAAAAATATTTCCTACATCATAGTATTTTTTTATAATTTTTAGACATTATATAAATTAAATTATATAGGACATAATAATGATGCAGCGATGACATCATTATTTGACGATTTAAATAAAATGGAAAGATAATGAAAAATCTAAAACCTACACATGGCCAAAACCAATTAGATGAGTGGATTTCAAACCCTTATCACCTTATCCACGAATTATATCAATGTGGGACCTTTTTAAACCGAAACACATTTTCAAATAAAGTAATATTTCTTTACTTTCCAAAAGTGCCCCTCCTCTCCTCTTATAAAAGGCCCCCACCTCTACCTCATTTCACACACTTCTCAAGCCTTTGGCTCGGCCAACCCCTGCCCAATTACTCTCTCCACATCCCTCTCCTCTTCCTAGAGGATTCCCTTTGGGCATAATCCTTTCAAAGGAAGCCTTTAGGCTCAAATCAAAAGGGAGTTGCACTTTTAAAGGTAATTCATTCTCTCTTGTTCATTTGTTTTATTTTGCTTCTCCAACCCTCTAAACTCTTTTTATTTACTTCTTTTGTAACAACACCAGTATCTCCAATATACTAGGATGTTGTTATAATATTTATTTTAGCTACACTCTCACACAACTACATCAAATGGTTAAAGAACATACGGTTTCCGTGGATGGCGAAATTCTGCCTCCCGAAACGATGATTCTTCAATACTCATTTAACACCTTCAAAGGTGGCCATTATGATGTCACTATTTTTATATATGATATATAACATGTTTATGCTTTCTTTAAGCTTCTGTATTTTTCATTTTTGGCATACCTTTATGGTTTCCATTACGGGTAAACACGATATCTTCATTTAAGGAAGTGCGGACTACCGCCCCCTCAAAGTGATGTGATTCGTTAATGCCATATGTGGGACGTGTAAAGGATGGATTTAAAGTTATTATATATGATTTTATACTGAAATTATAATATAACCCTATATCATTATTATTTCTTTCCATTAAAGTATGAGATAGAAATGAAATTAGCGTTCATGTGTACGTACGGCTTACCGTCTCCATGAACGGTGCATTTCATTTCTTATCCCCAAATGTAATGTACTATTAAAATTACATGTATATAATGTATATATATAATTAATGATATATATAAATTATGAATATAATTCTGGAATTAAAATATACATACCTCTCATTTAGTTTTAATTCCACTAATATGACAAAGAAATGAAAGTAGCGTTCATGCGTACGTACGGCTTACCGTCTCCATGAACGGTGCATTTCATTTCTTACCTCTAAATGATTATGTAATATTATAAATACATATATATTCTGGATATATATGATACATATTATATCAAAATCGGGAATTTCATTCTGGATATAAAGAGCTTTTGACCACATGAACAACATGTAATTGTAAGAAGTCAACTTTCGACTTAAGAACCAAATATTGACAAAACAAACATTATTAACTTAAATGGTTACATAATGTTTATAACATGGCAATAAGTGATATAAAAAGAATAATGAACTTTAAAAAGGTTCTTAATCAAGTATAAATTAACTCAAGTTTATAATTCAGGACGTTAAAGAACGATCGAGTCAAGTCGGACCCAAGGTAAGGGAACTTCTTAACCCAATTTCCGTTCTTTGGGTTAATCTCCTACTTTCAAATTATGTCATGATATTATTATGTCCTATCTTGCATTTTTACTTTCTTTATGTGTACTTATAGTTAATACACATAATATATCTATTTTATTTAAAAATGATCTTTGTAAGGGACTTCGTCTCAATCTCATTTCATTGAGGCATATTTCGTTTTATACACAACTTTCTTTTATACGGTGTATAAACTCCTTTGACTTTTACTTTTATACAAAAAAAATCTTTTTCTACGAAGCGTTTTACTAAACGACAAAAAGGAATGTTTTTTTTAACGTACGTGGTGACAACGACCTTTTCCGCCACCGCGAGTATTATTTGGTCTTTGGCTTTCTCAACAAGCCGTAATGTTTTTAGAATAAAATAAATACCATATAATATTTTATGTATTTTGGTATTGAAAATGGTTTTGAAAAAGTATTCTATTATGTCAATATATTTGTGATATATTGTGATTGAAATGTGGAAATGTTATCATTCCTTTATATTGGTTTTATGTTTTATGATTTTATACTGGTACTTGGACATTTTAACGGGTGGTTACGTTATAAACCATATGACGGGTGGTGCCGTGAATACCAGGACAGGTCGTTACGTTATAACCTCCAATGCATTGGGTATGGAAGTCGGTCGTATGGCTATTCCATTAAGTATGTATGGAAATTGGCCATATGGATATTCCATTAAGTGATATGTGTGGAAGTCAACCGTATGGTTATTCCACTTAAGTATGTTTATGTCCCAAGTTACCTTTATATATTCTATGTGTTCTTTTTATGGATTTTATGGTAATCCTTTGGTTACAAAAAGGTAAGTAATGATACTTTATTCAGTGAAGATTTTTTTTACTACTTCATGAAGGTGAAGGTATTACTTTGATATATTATACATGGTTTACTTGATGTTTGAAAAACTAACAGTCTTCATTCTTTTTGTATCCCTTACTGAGCTTTTTATGCTCACCCCAAGTTTTTCGAAATGTTTTTCGCAGGACTTAAAGTGGAATAAGGTCAAGGATGGGATCAAGGGAATTTCATGCTATCTAAAACATGGAATCTAGACATCTTTCTTTTTAAGAGTTTTTATTTTATGGAGACTTAGTAGAAGTGTCTACTTTGTAATCTTTTAAGATGTAATAGTTATGTTCTAATTATCTAAAACTCTAAACCTGAAAAGATCCTCAATGTGAATTATTCATTTAATTCAATATTAAGTAAGGTTTAAGGCTGGGGCCTTATAGTTGGTATCAGAGGTCGGTTTAGACAACTTTAGGAGTTAGAAAAGTGTTAAATAATAATATGATTGAAATGATATAGCATTTACGGATTACCATGTTGCTTCGCCTAAGATATTTATGTGTTCAGAATGGTTTTCCGCAGAGGAAACAAAGCAGCTATGTTGGGACGACATCAGGAGGAAGATAACCTTCCAAATCAGTAACCTGAGATGGTCGGAATCGGAACTGAACAGTTTGTTGCAGTGATGGCACAGTTGACTCAGGCTATAAATGGTGGTGGTATCCATGCACGAGATCATCCAGATCAACCGCATAGGAACATGTCAGTGGTGGAACATTTCATGAGGCAACATCCCCCATCATTCAGAGGATCATCTGACCCTGTGCAAGCTGAAGGGTGGATTAAAGCATTGGAGAAGATTTTTGATGTCATGGGGTGTTTAGAACATCAAAAGGTTAGTCTTGCTGTTTACCGTTTGGAGGGTGAAGCAGATCAGTGGTGGTCTATGGTTAAAAATATCAGGGACGCCGATGAGATTGATGCTCTTGACTGGGATGAATTCAAAGGTATGTTTCTTGAGAATTATTTTCCTAAGGCTGTTCGACTTAGGATGGAAAAGCAATTCTTGGAATTCATGCAAGAGGAAGACTCAGTGGCTGCCTATGAAGAAAGGTTCACTCGATTGGCAAGGTATGCTCCAAATTTTATCCGAGACCTTGATAGTAAAATCAATCGTTTTTACTCAGGATTAAAGCCAAAATATCGAAGGGCATTAGCTTCTCGTGAGTTTAAAAGTTATGAAAATCTTGTTCGATGTGTTGAGAAGGTGAAAATGGAGTTTGCCGATGATCAGGTGTTCTATGACAAACAATAGAATAAGAGGTCTAGTTGGCAGGCAAAGGGGAAGAATTCGACAAAGAAGCAAGGAGGTAAGAAAACCAAATATCCATCCCGTGAGAAGTGTGGTAAAATGCATCCTGGAGAATGATTATCCAAGTCTGTTAAGTGCTTTCGGTGTGGTAAGTCTGGTCATATTGCTCGTAACTGTAAGGAAGATGATCAAGCAGGAAATGAAAATCCAACGGTAAGATGTTTTAAGTGTAATGAAATGGGTCATTATGCAAACGAGTGTCCAACGAAGAACTCAATTGGGGGAATGCAGCCAGACTACAAGCAGAAAGGGGTGGTGAAATCCTTTGCAACAACATCAGCAGATGTTGGGCCATCGAATGAAGTGGTATCAGCTCCAGGGAGCTCAGTATTTTTCGAAGATTGACTTGAGGTCGGGGTACCATCAGTTGAAAGTAAAAGAAGCAGACGTTCCGAAGACTGCGTTCCGTACTAGATATGGCCATTATGAATTTGTAGTTATGCCTTTTGGGTTAACCAATGCACCTGCTGTATTCATGGACCTTATGAATAAAATTTTCCATGAGTTCTTGGATAAGTTTGTCTTTGTGTTTTGAGGTTTGTGAAGAGGTTATGTGTGCCTTGTGATTCACAGTTGAAGAATGAGTTGTTTTTTCATCCTGGAAGTACTAAGATGTACAGAGGTCTGTGAGAGTATTACTGGTGGGATGGAATGAAAAGAGACATTGCTGATTTTACTGTGAAGTGTTTGACATGTCAACAGGTTAAAGCAGAGCAGCAGTTACCGAAAGGGATGCTTCAGCCTTTACCAGTGCCAGAGTGGAAATGGGAAAACATATCCATGGACTTTGTTGTTGGATTACCGAAGACATCTCGAGGTAATAATGCAATATGGGTTATTGTTGATCGCTTGACCAAATCTGCTCATTTCCTTGCTATACGAGATACTTTCTCTCTTGATCAACTTTCCTGTTTGTATCTAAAAGAGATAGTCAGGTTACATGGAGTTCCTCTCTCCATTGTATCGGATCGTGATCCCAGGTTTACTTCTAACTTTTGTAAAGGCCTTCAGAAGTCGTTGGGTACTGAATTAAATTTTAGTACAGCTTTTCATCCTCAATCAGATGGGCAGTCAGAACGAACAATTCAGACATTGGAGGATATGCTACGAGCTTGTTCTATGGATTATCAGGGAAGTTGGGACCAACAAATTTCTTTGGTTGAGTTTTCTTATAATAACAGTTTTCATTCCAGTATACAGATGGCACCATTTGAGGCATTATATGGGAAGCGGTGTCGAACTCCAGCATTTTGGGATGAAGTGGGTGAAAGGAAGCTGATGGGACTAGAATTGGTAGAAGAGATGGCAGAAAAAGTTCAGTCGATTTAGAAGCACATGAGAACAGCTCAGAGTTGGCAGAAGAGTTATGCGGATAACCGGAGGAAGGATCTATCTTTTGTAGTAGGTGATCATGTTTTTCTCAAGGTTTCTCCTTGGAAAAGTGTGATGAGATTTGGTAAGAAAGGAAAGTTGAGTCCAAGGTTCGTTGGACCATACGAAATTCTGGAAAGAGTTGGATCAGTTGCATACCGAGTGGCTTTACCTCCGAGTTTATCTCAGGTACACAATGTTTTTCACGTTTCGATGTTGAGAAAGTATATGCCAGATCCATCTCATGTTTTGAGTCCATAGGTAGTTCAGCTGGAAGAGAACCTATCTTATGAGGAACAACCGGTCCAGATTCTTGACCACAGGGAGCAAGTGTTACGGAATAAGGTGATTCATCAGGTAAAGGTTTTGTGGAAAAACCATGTGATTGAAGAGGCAACATGAGAATCTGAAAATGCTATGAGGGATAAATACCCCCACTTATTTTGATAAGTGAATAAAATTGCGAGGACGCAATTCCCAAAAGGGGGGAAGGATGTAACATCCCAGGTAAATAAAGAATAAAGAATTTTCATATTTATTAATATTTACGAATTAAATATTAATTTTATTTTAAAGGGGTTTCTATGTTCGATAGCGTACCCGATACGCAACGATGAGTTTCTTTGAAACTTACGTAGCACACTAGTAATAAAATAATATTATTTTAAATGTTAGTTAACAAGTAGCCGTTGTACTGGCGGGAATGGATAGAAATAACTAAAATATAATTAGATATGTTTTTAAATGTTTTTACATTTACCCAATAAAAGATAAAGGCTTAAAATATGGAAAGAGTTCAATTTTAGGCATTTATACCCTAATTTTCACGAAAGGTCCACTTATCACATTTTGACGGAGAACCGTCATTAAATATAGTTTTGATCGATCTTATAAATTCTATTGGACCAAATATAACTCTTATTTAGAATTAGGACATCAAAATTTACTTTGTGCAAATTTTTGGTACCTTTCTGATAATGTTCTTTTTTTTAATGAATAGTGTAAAATGTTGTATTTTAATTCAAAACCACTTTTTAATCTAATTTATTTATATGATTAGATTATCTTTTGAATTGGTTTTAAAGTTAAATTAGAAAATATTTTTACCATTAAATCCAATAGTGGTCGTTGGAATTAATTTCACTTTGAAATCGGACTTAAACTAGTGTCAATCTTTTGATAATTATTGTTTCACAAAAACACGCTATTTGTCATGACAGCGGGAATTAATTATTAAATTAATTAATTTGACTTATATATTTTGAATTTTGTAAAATGGACTTCATTTTTGAATTCGGAATATCAAATATAGCTTAGGGAGAATTTTTGGTAATTTTCTGAAAAACTTCAATTTTTGATGAATAGTGAAACCACTAAGTGGTAATCAAGCAAACTGATTTTTCAGTTAAATGAAAGTTTACCACTAATGTGTATTGAATTTTGAAAATCCGACATACATGGTTGTAATTAATAAGTAAAATGTGGTTCAATGAGATTAAAATAATTTTTTGGTGAATAGTAATTTTTTTTCATTAATCGCGATTAGAGGTAATTAGTGTAGTTTAAGGTAAAAATGGTATTATAAGAATGTGAAAACACCATGACACTTGTCGTACACCTATTGGGTGAGTCATGGCCGACCAAGACAAGCAATGGGCCAACTTGGGGACCCCATGGAGGCACTTTAGTTGGAAAATGACATTAATATATTTTTATTTAATGTTAAAGTGAAAATGACACTAACATAAATTGTTTTACTAAAATAATTTTTGAGTGGGGTTATACAAGTCCAAATTTTGATTATAAATATTAATTGGAAATCTAAAACGATTTCCTACATCATAGTAGTTTTTTTATAATTTTTAGACATTATATAAATTAAATTATATATGACATAATAATGATGCAGCGATGACATCATTATTTGACGATTTAAATAAAATGGAAGGATAATGAAAATTCTAAAACCTAAACATGGCCAAAACCAATTGGATGAGTGGATTTCAAACCCTTATCACCTTATACACGAATTATATCAATGTGGGACCTTTTAAAACCGAAACACATTTTCAAATAAAGTAATATTTCTTTACTTTCCAAAAGTGCCCCTCCTCTCCTCTTATAAAAGGCCCCCACCTCTACCTCATTTCACACACTTCTCAAACCTTTGGCTCGGCCAACCCCTGCCCAATTACTCTCTCCACATCCCTCTACTCATCCTAGAGGATTCCCTTTGGTCAGAATCCTTTCAAAGGAAGCCTTTAGGCTCAAATCAAAAGGGAGTTACACTTTTAAAGGTAATTCATTCTCTCTTGTTCATTTGTTTTATTTTGCTTCTCCAACCCTCTAAACTCTTTTTATTTACTTATTTTGTAAAAACACCAGTATCTTAAATATACTAGGATGTTGTTATAAAATTTATTTTAGCTACACTCTCACACAACTACATCAAATGGTTAAAGAACATACGGTTTCCGTGGATGGCGAAATTCTGCCTCCCGAAACGATGATTGTTCAATACTCATTTAACACTTTCAAAGGTGGCCATTATGATGTCACTATTTTTATATATGATATATAATATGTTTATGTTTTCTTTAAGCTTCTGTATTTTTCATTTTTGGCATACCTTTATGGTTTCCATTATGGGTAAACATGATATCTTCATTTAAGGAAGTGCGGACTACCGCCCCCTCAAAGTGATGTGATTCGTTAATGCCATATGTGGGATGTGTAAAGGATGGATTTAAAGTTATTATATATGATGATATACTGAAATTATAATATACCCCTATATCATTATTATTTCTTTCCATTAATGTATGAGATAGAAATGAAAGTAGCGTTCATGTGTACGTACGGCTTACCGTCTCCATGAACGGTGCATTTCATTTCTTATCCTCAAATGTAATGTAATATTAAAATTACATGTATATAATGTATATATATAATTAATGATATATCTAAATGATGAATATAATTCTGGAATTAAAATATACATACCTCTCATTTAGTTTTAATTCCACTAATATGACAAAGAAATGAAAGTAGCGTTCATGCGTACGTACGGCTTACCGTCTCCATGAACGGTGCATTTCATTTCTTACCTCTAAATGATTATGTAATATTATAAATACATGTATATGCTGGATATATATGATACATATTATATCCAAATCGGGAATTTCATTCTGGATATAAAGAACTTTTGACCACATGAACAACATGTAATTGTAAGAAGTCAACTTTCGACTTAAGAACCAAATATTGACAAAACAAACATTATTAACTTAAATGGTTACATAATGTTTATAACATGGCAATAAGTGATATAAAAAGAATAATGAACTTTAAAAAGGTTCTTAATCAAGTATAAATTAACTCAAGTTTATTATTCAGGACGTTAAAGAACGATCGAGTCAAGTCGGACCCAAGGTAAGGGAACTTCTTAACCCAATTTCCGTTATTTGGGTTAATCTCCTACTTTCAAATTATGTCATGATATTATTATGTCCTATATTGAATTTTTACTTTCTTTATGTGTACTTATAGTTAATACACATAATATATCTATTTTATTTAAAAATGATCTTTGTAAGGGACTTCGTCTCAATCTCATTTCATTGAGGCATATTTCGTTTTATACACAACTTTCTTTTATACGGTGTATAAACTCCTTTGACATTTACTTTTATACAAAATGAATCTTTTTCTACGAAGCGTTTTACTAAACGAAAAAAAGGAATGTTTTTTTTAACGTACGCGGTGACAACGACTTTTTCCGACGCTGCGAGTATTATTTTGTCTTTGGCTTTCTCAACAAGCCATAATGTTTTTAGAATAAAATAAATACCATATAATCGTTTATGTATTTTGGTATTGAAAATGGTTTTGAAAAAGGATTCTATTATGTCAATATATTTATGATATATTGTGATTGAAATGTGGAAATGTTATCATTCCTTTATATTGGTTTTATCTTTTATGATTTTATACTGGTACTTGGACATTTTAACGGGTGGTTACGTTATAAACCATATGACGGGTGGTGCCGTGAATACCAGGACGGGTGGTTATGTTATAACCTCCAATGCATTGGGTATGGAAGTCGGCCGTATGGCTATTCCATTAAGTATGTATGGAAATTGGCAGTATGGCTATTCCATTAAGTGATATGTGTGGAAGTCAACCGTATGGTTATTCCACTTAAGTATGTTTATGTCCCAAGTTACCTTTATATATTCTATGTGTTATTTTTTTGGATTTTATGGTAATTCTTTGGTTACAAAAAGGTAAGTAATGATACTTTATTCAGTGAAGATTTTTTTTACTACTTCATGAAGGTGAAGGTATTACTTTGATATAGTCTACATGGTTTACTTGATGTTTAAAAAACTAACAGTATTCATTTTTTTGTATCCCTTACTGATCTTTTTATGCTCACCCCAAGTTTTTCGAAATGTTTTTCACAGGACTTAAAGTGGAATAAGGTCAAGGATGGGATCAAGGGAATTTCATGCTATCTAAAACATGGAATCTAGACATCTTTCTTTTTAAGAGTTTTTATTTTATGGAGAATTATTAGAATTTTCTACTTTGTAATCTTTTAAGATGTAATAGTTATGTTCTAATTCTCTAAAACTCTAAACCTGAAAAGATCCTCAATGTGAATTATTCATTTAATTCAATATTAAGTAAGGTTTAAGGCTGGGTCCTTATAGTAGGGATGGCCTTGAGGGATTCCCTCTGGTGCGGTTGACCCTCAGGTCCTGCTTATTCATGATGTGAGGTTCTCGACTGGCCCAACATGGTTGGACCCTTATTTTTTATGTCATTCCATATTATATACTTGGTTAAGAACCACCTGTATAGTTAAAGAATAATGCATGGCCACCTTCTTCAATATCTCTATGATTTTAAATCACATACCTTATTCTCTTCTTATTCTTTTTTATTTTTAGAATGAGAATTAAAAAGATATTAAATATTCCTTTAATCCAACCATGGATGATGCATTTAACATTTCTTCATTCCTCATGCATTAAAACATAATGCATGGATTCCCCTTGTTGTGAGTGATGTGTTCTCCTTTAACACATGTCTTTGACTATAAAGACTAGCTCAAGAAAATCATCTAATATATAGAATTCATCCATTTAGAATAAATGGATGGATCATATTTACTCTTTTCCTCATGATTGTGTGTATTTCACGATCTTCAGCAAGTTTTGTCACAATGTATCACCTTGATACAAGTCTTAGAACTTAATAGCAGTTTGGCAGTCATCATATTTGTATCCTTGTGGAGAATTTATCCAGTGTAGTATTCAATGCTTTGAATAAAAAAAATTCTCCAAGGGTTCAGAAACATCTTCATCAATACCTTTCATTCACATATTGAATTCTCATTGAATACAAATGAAACTATTATGCACTTCAAACCATATTGACAAAAAATTCAACTCTTTTGCACTTAAATTTTTTTATCATAATTAAAAATTTATAAATTTTAATATTTATCATTTTCATATATATAATGGAGATCCAGTCATGAGAGAAATAGGATATGATAAAAACATGATGTATAAGAAAAAGATATCCTACCATGTTATTGATTTACTGATACATCAATAATTTTTTTCATTGATTCATATTTATCATTATCACATTGTGTGGTCATCGTCACTTTTTTAAGAATAAACCTCCCTTTTAAAGAACATGATGAAAACATACATTGTGTATTTTCATATACCAAGAGAAAATATGTATACGTTTATTAGTGATTATAAAGGTTAAATTGACCCATTGTTTAAAAATAATTTTCCCCTCAATTACAAATAAATTTGATACTCTTAATCCCAAGAATAAATGACCATTAATCAAAATTAACATTTCATTATAAATAATCCATTTGATTCATATCATCATGGGATATAAACTATCATAAAATATCTTCTTATAAGTATATATAATGGTGATATCATCAATAATGTGAAATTTCACACCCGTGTCACCACCCAAAATTTTGAGAATACTTTTTTCCTATATTATATAATTTGGAAATATCTAATAGTTTCCTAAATATATTGATTCCATGGATCATTTACCAAGAATATTTTTACATATTTTGAAGACAAAAAAATAAAATTAAAACATAAACAAGATGTTAGAATATTTATCCAATCATTGGTATATATTATAAAAATGGTCATGATCATGGAATAAATATTAATTATTCCAGAAAACTCAAGGAGAAAAAAAATTATAAATTTAATGTGGTGGTTTACATAATATTTTCAGTCCAATTGGAAATTAATTTTTATCTATTGTTAATTAAGGGTGTTAAATTACACTTATACCCAGTCGTGAGACGTGGAACAAGAAATTAAAACATAGCTAAGTCTCAATCATCAAAAATTATTTTTTGATACATCCAACAATTTTTGTTCTTTTTTACTATGAAAAGAAAAAAACATCAAGATGATAACTAATATTCTTATAAAAATCCTTGTAAAAAACAATTCATCTTTAACTGAACTTTATCCTTCAATGATTAAGAAAGATATATAAATCCTTAGGAAAGAAATATATGTGGGTTAAATATATAATTTCAATGTATATATCTAAATGATTCTTCATTGATCTTCCACATCACCACAAGTGAGATCAAATCAAGAGAATCACATTGTATTATCAAAGTGGTAATATAAAATTTCTTCACATGGGTCTTCAAAAAATACAATCACCTACTAATTTTTACTCACCCAATGGTAACCTAATTAAAAGGAACAAAATAAAAACATGAACCACCAACATCCCCCATGAAATTTTTCATCTTCAAAGAATTCTCTACTGAAATAATTTTACTCTCCACGCCTAAGAGAATTCCATATGGTTGTAACCTTGAAACAATATACCCATTTTAAATTATCCAACTGAGAACAATATAATGATTTTATTTTGACACTGATAGATCTTCTAGATAGAATTTTATATAGGTATTTCTTAATCATTACATTACATATATCTTAAAAAGAGTATACTCAAAAATTATATCAACATGTCACAAAGACAATACATCATTCCTTCACATAAAATAAAAAACCCCACATCCACATATCAAATACAAAATATGATTTCATCCATGGATAGTAAAAACATGTAATGTTTTTTATCTCTTTTCTGAAAACTATATACATGTCCTTCAAAAAATAACACTTGTAGCCTTCAGAATCATAGCCATTTTTAACTAGTCAGTGGTAACCCATTTGAAAAATTTTCAATGGGATATCTCCAATTGTTACTAATAAACTATAATATCAAATCTAAACCATAGGATAAAAACATCCAAACATTATCAACTAAAACTAAAATCATTAAGGATAAATACTCAATCATACTAAGAAAACAACTATTTTTTTGAATATAAGACTCTCTTAAAATCACTTCATTTAGAACCATTACCATTAAGGCATATACTTTCTCAAATTTCCATTCATAATAAAAATATAGATACCAAGGGAAACCCACAACCTACCTGGGGAGGTGGATGATGATATTACCAATTTTGGGGAGAACACTTAATCCAATTATATATAAATATCTAGTCATGAAGGACCAATCATTTAACACAGAAAATACTGGGGACTTTTAAAAATTCAAGGTGACAAACAACTCCCTCCTATATTGAGTAACTGCCACTTTGAGGATATCTACACAAGTTCTTCATACACTAAATGGAAATGGAATTTACCTAGTTGTGTGTCAATAATTATACTATTGTTAAACAAATATAATATCTCTATAATGTATAACATCAATAATTATTGATGATAGTTAGTATCAATGTTATGATAGCTGGTATTAATATTGTTTTGTAGCTAGGTAAAACCATAAATAT
The DNA here is from genome assembly GCA_963277665.1 of Viscum album. Lineage (NCBI taxonomy): Eukaryota > Viridiplantae > Streptophyta > Magnoliopsida > Santalales > Viscaceae > Viscum > Viscum album. Next base: position 969,386,002 of record OY728167.1, read on the forward strand.
CCCTCTAGTATTCTTTCATGTGAACTTTTTTATCATAATAAGTGAATCCTCTATAAGACCTTTAATAAAAACAATCTTATCTGACCATCTAGTGGGTTTTCAACAACATCATATTTTGGATTATCTCTAGTCACAATAGGTGGGGCTTTGGATACTCACATTTAGTGTATGCATAAGCTTATTTTCTAAACTACACTTCACTGTGAGATACCATAAATGAGTAATTAATCCATGCCAAGGGTGAGACCACTGGGTCTCATCACCACAATTATGGAATCCCACATATAAATTTACCTCCATCAAATAAATTATTATAGGTAGTGGTGTATAGAATCACAATACCAACAATTTTTTTTGTATTATAGTAAAAAAATTGTACTAAAAAATACACTATGAATCCTACCCATGGTTTTCCTAATGAAGTTTTTTACCACTATATTTACTTGGAAATGTTCATGCAAACCTGATATAGTGTCCAACATTTCCTAAATTTATATCACCTGAACAAGTTTTGAGACTCCAACCATGATTGTTTAGTCCCATCATGACATTGCAGAATGATTACATCTTATAATGATTCATTTCACCATAATAAGACTTAATAAATAACCATCATTTAGTTTATATTTTTCTACATAAGATAGGTCACATGTGTAACTATCTGTAATTAACATTTTCTCTATGATAATTAGGTTTATCTTAGAATCAAGGAAAATATAGAAAATGGACATCTTGGAGAATGTATTAAATAAAGGTAGTTTCTTCATACACGGTAGGAACTAACATTTTCTTTATGAGAAGTTCTACTCTAATCGTAATGGGATGCTATTTCACCTCTTTTCATGTGATGTTTGGCTATGCATAAGAATAGGCTCGTCATGAATCTAATTCTAAAATTATTTTGACTATCTTTTTTTGGAATACATTATTAAATATGATGATCAAAAAATGATTATAGTTTATCTAGGTGATGAGATATAGGAATCACACAAGGATTCATGATCTATTACTGTATTATGCATTTACCTCCTGGATTGTACCCCACAATAGATTCAATCAATAGATCATTAGATTCCTATAGAATGGATATGTCAAATATGTCACCAACACTAGGTTACTTGGTTTTTTTGTTCAATTAAAAACAAATTAACACCATTATATAATTTCCCAAACCAAACATATCAAAATTTATATCTCTATAATATGTCCCTAAAACTTGAACAACTCTAAGACCATTTTGAACTGAACTATCCTATTATGAATACTCCAAGGATAGTGATGAGATTAGTCTTCTACACCAATCCAATCTTCTATAGATTATTGTTTTATAGCTATCACTAAGAAGGCATAAACATGTATGGGATATATTATCCAATGAACTATAACAAATATACAATAATAATTATATTATATAACCAATAATTTATAGTAATACAACTAAAAACCTGATTTCAATTGAGATGAATGTTAGAGAAATAGTTATAACACCATAACGTTTTATTATAAAATTACATTAAAATAAATTTGTTGTTCTTGAAAAAGTTTAATGTAAAAAATAGTAAAACAAAATGAACCATAATTTATTACATTAAGATATAAAAGGTATATTTTAACATAAATATCAATAACTTATGATAAGGAAATATAAAACATCATTAAGAAAATTAAGAGTAATAAAATCACACACACACATATATATAATAAGACCACAAATATGAAATTTAAATCCCCACTGTTCACATTAAAAAACATTCCTCTCATTATAAATATGAAAAATAGGGAAAAATTGAAATAAAATTGGCATTTTTAAATTAAGTAAATTAATAGTATACATTTTTCTATAACTGTTTTTAGGGCTATATACATGGATGTAATATGACAGTTATATATATAATAATTTGAAATATAGTCATTGTAAATTTGTCTACTTGATATAAAGTAAATATATATACTATTATTCATTAATTATATTCATATTGAATAAATATTAGTAGTAAATTAAAAGTAATATGATTTTGAAAAAAATTGAAAATGAACAAATAATAATTAATTAAAATATGTTATAACAAATATATTATTTATTATTACATATTATTATTATTATTATTTCTAAAATTAATTAATTTATTTATAAATATAATTCCAATAATATTTATAGATAAATTGATTGATAAACATTAATGGGTTATATGTTAAACAAATATTTGAAATATAATTCAATGACAATCATTTAATGTAAAAATAGCTACTTCATATCAAAAAACTATTTATTTAGTATTTCAAATTTTTATTTAAATAAATTAATTTGATAAATTTTAAATGATCATTCCAATAAAATGTTTTAAAATATATGAAATTTATATTTACAATCATTTAATTAGTAATTGATAAGAAATAGTATTAAGACCGCAAAATGTTTAAAAAATTCATATAATTGTTTTTCTATATACTGTGATTTTTTCAAATAAAATTTAAATTTTTCATATTTATAAATTTAATTTGACTAAATGTAGTACACATTTTTGATCAACACATTTATATTATGTTAAAATATAGTTTTATTTTCAATTCTAAAAATATGTTACTGAGGTAAAAATTAAGTAACTGCAGAAAAGGTAAAATGATGTAAAACTAATCAAACTAAGTGAGAAAGCTTAAAATATAATGAAATATTATATCTAATTTTTTTAATGAATTTATTAATGACCCATATTAGTTTTATTCACTTTTTATCCACATTCCATTAAAAATGACATCCTTATACAATAGTAAATTAGTATTTGCAGAAATACAACTAAAAATCCAACAAAAAAAGAACTACACCTATACCAATCATAAAAAAACTATTTTAATTTGGTTATATTTAAACTAAATACCCATTTACCTATTAAAAATACTTCACAGACATTAGTTATCTTCTCATTCCTCAAAGGAGGCCTAAGTACAAAATTCTGAAGGAACCATGTCGAGAAGGAACGAATTTGTCAAAAGTACCTAATTCATTACTATTATTTGAAGTTACCTTCTCATATTAAATATTGACGAATATTATGATCTACATTAATGATATAATATTAGCATCATTTTTTTAAGAATAAAATTATATAACTATTGGATAACAACAAACCCTTACTCATTTAGTAGTACAACATGTTCTTAGTTGAGTTGGCTCAACCCCCTACATGAATGATGTTATACCAAAATCATCATTTTCATCAGAAATACGTATGAAAACATCAATATTTGTAATATATGGTATTTTGGATTAATTTCATTAATTTATATGGTTAATTAATAGTAAAAAATAATATTAATGGTTCTTATAATGTAAATAAATTTTATTATTATATTACCTAAATCATGCTCCCCATGCATTCCATTCTTTAGAACCATACCCATAATTATTATATAAATTGAACATGATATTGAATACATAATTTGAAAAAAATTATTCCACTCACATCATTAATATAGTAATTATAATTTTTTATGGAATATTGATGATCAACATCACTATTATCGAAACATGTACAAAATAATCAAAATTTCTAACAAATCTAGATGAAAATATAAAATAAGTAAAATATATGTTTGAACTCATTACAATTAATGAGTGTAAAAGTTAATAAATATGGATAACTTTATGATATATGTTATTACTATTTTTATGTTTATTATACATGAGTTTAAGGAAACATCATTTAAATCGAGTGTGATGGTAAAGTATTATTTTCAATTCTCATTATGAAATCAAGATTTAATATGTTTACATTCCGATTTGGGGAAATTGTATCTTAATTACCTTTAAAAGAAAAAGTATTTTATTAACTTATTTTTATTTATGGGGTTTACATTTATTCTTATAATTTCACTTTCTTTTTGTTCAAAATTCAATAGTAAGGGTTCTTATAAGCGTAGCTGGTGTTATCGCTTATTTCAGCTGGGAATATTTTTCATTTATATCAACATTAATTATATTATTTTCTGGATTTTTTCTCTATAATTATATTATTTATTAAGTCCTTTTAAAAATTAATTATATTTTTTACAGAAGTCGTCTTTTTTTAACATTATATGTATTCCCATTTTCTCCAACCACTGATCTTATTTTCAAAAAGGTGAATGTAAATTTCTTTAAAAATTTGTTTTGAAAAATTATAATTTATTATTATTTTAAATACATTTATTTAAAAAAACCCTAATAATATTTCATATTTTGTATAATTAATTTCTATACCAATGGGTTTTTAAATAATTTTCTATTGAAATAAAATTTATTACAAATTATAATGTTATTTCTTCTTATTTCTACATGTAATTTTCTAATTATCCTATCATGTCTTTCTTCATCCATTTAATATAATTTAATGTTTTTAGGATTCAATGAGGATATGATCTAATAATAGAATTCATCTTCTTTCTTTGTTTTACTTAGTATTTTTTTTAAAGATGTCTTCGTGAAACCTATTTCTTTTTGTAGGATCAATATTTGGGCTATAGGACCCTCTATTAGAATATTATCTGCTTTAGATCCCTGCCTCATTGCTTTGTTCATCAATATGGCTCACATCCCTCCATGGGGGATCACATCGCATCACTCATTTAAAATTACCTGAGACGTGGAGAGTAAGTCATCTGGCTTATATTCTATACCAAGCATAAATTATTCCCTGATGGAGGACATTGATCAATGCATCATATCGGGTTACCCAAATGTAATGTCGTGTCTCTCAACATCTAGAAAACTATAACCCTAAGACACATAAAATATTTATTTTATGAATGTTAAAATATCCCACTAAATGATTTATTTATGAATTAAATGTTTCCCACTGACATTGATTTAAATTATAGTATCTCAATTGGGGCCTAAGGTTCCTCCATCATTATATTATGTTCTTGAGATCACTATTTAAAAACATTGTACTTCAAAGTGGATCACTTCCCACCAGGGGATCTCACATCACATCCCTATCTTAAATGGACTTTTGATTTGTAGGGTAATTCATGGGGATTATATATCATTCCCAACACACTCTATTGACATATATTGGACAAGGAGCAATGTGTCCTGGAATGAAACCCATATGACATGTTGTGATATTCTATGGAAATTAAATAGTAGCCCTAGACAATGAACAAAAGTTAATTTGGGACATTAACACTTTTTATGGGTAAATTAATTAATAATGTAATTAAAAATGTTTTCATGGTCAATGGGAAAACACACACACACACACAGATACATATATATATATATATATATATATGTTTTTTCATTACTTTATTTATCATACCATAATTATATATCCCTTTAGTGCATTGAGTACAAATTTATATCCCATGATATTTTATTTAATGGGACGGATAAAAAACCCCAATCCCCCATGGTATTCATACCACTATGTTTATTGGAAAATAGAGCAAATACAATCCATTATGGTACACTATACATTATGTAGTGATGGTATTGGAATTGGTCCATGACACCATAAATGATGTTCTTTCCTTATGCATATTATAAATTATTGTTTCAATATTATATTGCCATGGATAAATATTATTGACTCATGTTTCTACAAATAAATTACACATGTCTTGTGTTTTTTTAAAAGCATTATTCCATGATTATTTATTTATTGTCTATTTAATAGTTATTAGGAGTTGGTCGGAGTAGATCACTAAAGATTAGGGGTGAATTGAGTGTCTATAAAAATTTCTATTTAAAAGTTATTCTTTAAAAAGGTTTTCCCAATAAGGTTAAATACAAACCAGTTGATCAAGGTTATACTGTTATGAATTTTTGATTATTTAAATAACTTCTTAAGAGATTGATAACAACTTAACTGCATTCCAATATTAACTATCAATGTGAATTTATTGATTTTAAAATTATACAGTAAAGTAGTAAAATAGAGAAGGATAAATTAAGAAGTACAATGGATATAAAACAAGTGGTTCAGTCTCAAGTCGAGACCTAATCCACTCCACTTGGTGATCACCTTCCCCCAAGAAGTTTATATAAATAAACTTGATCCACGCCCTGGATTGAGGTTATCAACAATACACAAGACTATCCAGGTCACCTGACCTCTTCCAAAGTTCATCATGGGTACAAACAACCATTTCACAAAGGGACCTCTTCTACACTTATATGTGGGTATACACAAGTGTCAAAAGATATTTGAGAAAATATATCTTATATCCTTTAGTTTAATGATGAATATAGAGTGTATTTTATACATAAACACACACTTCTTCAAATCTAATAAAATTATACACAACAAGGAAAACGTATTGAAATAAGTTTAGAAGTGCTCTGAGTGTTATTATTTGAAGCTCTAGACTTATGAGATGAAGAAGATGTAGAAATCAAGTCCTCGTTATGGAAAACATTGTATTTCAAGTCAGACAGATCTGACTTGTGTTCTTCATGATGTTTGATATTGTGAAGATGTTATCGATTCTGAGATTCAAGTATGCTTCGTTTGATCTTCAGTAGCGTCGAGTTACATGTGACAATTCTTTCTTCAAAAATTCACTGACTGTATTCTTTGTTTTCAGTATTTTTTCTTCTTACCTCGCTTTTCTCTATATATTATTTTTGGGCTGCACTACTCATTTATCTTGGAGTTCATGTGTTGGAGCTGACAGGTTTCATGTATTCTACACCTCGTACCTCGTACTATCAGGTGACATGTCTACAAAGAACCATTAATTATTTCAGTGCATTTAAAAAATTTAAATATGATATTTAGAGAGTAAATTGAAAAATGACAAAATAGATTATGAAATTGTGTCATAGTATGTCATGGAAGAGGTGTCTCATTAAAATGGTGTCTCGATTGGTCACGATGTCTCATTCACAGTGTTAGGTTTGTGGTTTCTGGTTCACGGTGTCTCGTTCATGTTGTCTCATGGTCATGGTGTCACATGGTCATGGTGTCTCATGGTTACGGTGTCTCATTAATATTCCAGAAAAACATAACTGGTGGCAGACTCCCGATGTCTCAGACATAGCCAAATATCTTTATTCAAACTTAAGAAGAGATATGCATAGAATGGGTTAGACATAATCTTTTTTCAAAAAAATTGTAAAGTAAATAAATAGATAGTGTACAGTAATCAAACTGGGTGTATAACACTTAATATATTTGGATATATTTTAACTAAACAACTATACATATGATGTGAGATATATTACATAGAGTTAATATAGTTTATAGACTGAATAAGATTTGGGATCATTATAACATGATTAAGACATGAGGAGTACAACAATATCCCTATTTTGATGATCACAAATCATGTATATTTGTTTCAACAACATATTTACAATGTGTATATATCATATACAGAGTTAGCTCTTATAGTGATTTTTCCATAGAGATATATACCCATTTTGGAATTATCAAAAAGAGTGAATAATGAGTAGATAACAAAAAGTGAACAATGATTTAGAGAAAAAAAGGTTTCAGTACAAACATTAAATGAAAAAACATTTGTATCAATGGATAGTAATCACTACTCTTCATCACTGGTTGGTCATCTCTTTTCTCTTAACAGAAGCATCAGAAGAAGAAGCCGTAGGATCATAGTTTGAGTTTGAAGAAGGGAGTTATCTGGTTGACATAGAAGGTAAAGGAAGACCTTCGAAGATAGAGGGAGCTAATGTAGGTGTATTAAAAGACTGGGGAAATTGTTGATCAAGGATTACTAGCCTGATCTGACTCAGTGCCTGACTGACGGACATATAAGTGGAGGCTAGGGTAGAGGTAAAGGTAGGAAAACCAGGTCTCAGAGGTGGAGTCGTAGGAGAAACTATGGTAGTACTCTATACATGAATATAGGGCCTCATAAGCATGATAAAATCAGCAATGGTCTCCCCACCATACTGCATGTATTTCTAAAAGTCATCCTTGTTTTCCATAAACTTATCCAACAAACGAGTGAACTCTATGAGCTTTTGGACTTGAGTCTTGAAATCTTGAGTAACAAGAGGAATCTTCATATTTTCTACAGTGTATAGGAAATAATTAGTCATGTCAGTCTTTGATAAGATTTGGTTGAAGTAGAAGTCCACTTTCATGGAAATTTTTTAATGAGAATCAATAGAAATTCTGGAAAGGATTTAGAATAGATCAAGAACTCTTTCACTATTCCTGATAACTTCATATAGAGAATATTTATTGAAACCAGAAAGTACAGTCTAATGTTCTTCTTTGTCCACTGTTAAGAGCAGGTCACTACCTAAGGAATGTTGAGATGATTTTTCTAAGGCTTTTGAAGCAGTGATAGCTGAGGTAAGAGATTTAATTTGATTTACCACTTTTTAAGTCACCCCTTATACTCATCAGTGAGCTTGTTAAGACCAACGACAAGTTCACGCGTCTCTTTCACTATTTTGTTGTTTCTTTCAGATACCTTCTCAGCAAAATAATATAAATAATGATGAATTATAGAATCAATATCTTGTGGGATTTAAGGAAAAAAGGCTCAAAAGGATGAGGATCAAGCTCTGATCATGAATTCTTCACATTCTATATGTCTTCAATCATACCACTTAGAGTCTTCACTTCATCACTATGAAGTTTGTTCTCAACTCTGACTCCCTGAATCTCATGAAGCATTTTTGGGTTGAATCATCCAAATGATTTTTTCCAACAATAGTGAGGAATCTCTCCACATAGAATTGTTACAAGAAATATTTGGGTATTCAAGAGTTTTTCTGTAACATACTGGTTCTGGATGCCACCCAGAGGCCCTCGTTGCTAGTCGGTAGCCTTTTGCATTTGGGTAAATGCGATTGAGGCCATGTAACCAACCAGGTACGGGGTACATCTGGGTGGATTCTAGAACCGGGACGTTACAAAGTGGTATCAGAGGTTGTTCTTTTATCCTGAAATACTGTTTGGAGCCTTTAGCTAGGGAAAGGACGGATTCTGTACTTGGTGTTAAGTTGTGCTCAGGAGTAGCTAACCCATGCAAGGTTCAACCGTGTAGACGGTCGTGTACTTAATAACACGGGCCTCCAAAGCCTTGTTTACTACATGTTGTGTTTGTTCAGAAGACGTCGTGTAGTATCGGGTTAATTCGGACAGTGTGGGTTATCAGTGTAAAGAGACTCAGGAAGGGTAATAGTTTTCATGTACACACAGTGTGTGGGGTTAACACGTGTGAAGTTTGAGGTATTACACAACCTGTAGGGAGGGTTACACACCCATGTTAGTGGCTTTAAAACCCGAAACTAAGATGTTACAAGGCCTCAAGCGCATTTACCAAAACCCCAGAGGCTGCTGTCTAGCAGCGATGGCCTTGGGTGTGATAGTGGGGAAACTATGCCCTCATTAGCAGAGTACACAGAGGAAAAGAAAGCAAATAACAACAATAGAAAAAGAAATAGACATACATACATGAGTAAATGATAAACAGCGGAAGGCTAACAAATAAAAAACTAGATTAGGAATATATGTAAAAGATGCATGATACATATATGCCTAGGAAAACAGCCAATCAAGTCAACATGTTTAATACAGTACTAAGACAAAGTACAAAAGAAAAAATAGATGAGTGACTCCTCAGCATCGCAAGCCTCGACTTGGTCCCATGCTCTCCAGCTCCACAGCAATGAAGAACCATAAGTAGAAGGGTTCTTTCCCTTATCTATACATACAAAAATATAATCTTTGTAGTCCCAAAATCATGGCCCAAAAGGGTGTGAGATACAATCCCAGTAGGAAATCACCCAAAGATCTGTGCCTAACAGTCAATGAATACAAGGCAAGTAAAAGTGCAGGAAGCAGTAAACAGAAAAGCACACAGCAACTACAATCCACAGTAATAGCATATAAAGTACACAATTGAACAACCAACAACAAGTATAAATACTAGTAACCCTCTGGGTAGCTCTCACATCCTAACCCCTACAGTTCAACCTACATGTACTAGCAACCCTAAAAAAGGCACACCTAGTCTCACCCCCAGGTTCAGCTAAGAGTAGACTTTCTGAGGAAGCACTCACCATCAATTCCCCCTATAGTCTCATGTCATACTAAAGGCTCCCTGGGGAAGCACTCAACATCTCATTCCCCATGTGGCCCATGTCGAGGAACTACAGACTCTCTGAAGAAGCACTCATCGTCAATTCCCCCTGTGGTATCGTATCGTATAAAAAGACACTCTGGAGAAGCCCTTACATCCATTCTCCCTATGGTCTACTACACTAGGTTCTCACGGTCATGTGTGAAATGAACATGCTCAGCGCACATGTATCATCCCATGTAAACCTCAAGAACTACTTGGCTATCATACTAAGGCTCAGCAGCAAAACAGCACAACAGTTCCACTATCCTACAACTAGGCATGGCAACTGGAAAAACGCATAATAAGCAAAACATGAAAGGGAAAGCACATGAAAACTATTTAAATTATCCAAATTTACAAACAATGATCTCTACTCAAGAAATAATGTAAAGCAGATAGACAACAGGGAAAAACAAGAAACCCACAATTCGCTGTTCAATGTAATTGGTGGAATTTGAAAAAAATATTCATAGAATTCCTACGAAAAGGCACAAACCACCTACCTCGATCCTAGGAGATCGATATACTTGAACCATGTCGACTAATTCTCCCTTGAACGTCGTAGATCTGAGAAAATTTCTAAAACACATAGACCACGATGACTTGAGAAATAAGAGGAATTGGAAAACAAGGCTCAAGAAAAAGGGAGAACTCATGGTTGTGATTCCAACGCAATCAACGGTGCTCGAATCGGAGAACGGACAGAGAGGTGGGGGCTCGTCGAAGATTCACAGATCCTCAGTGCTCTCGGACGAACGAAACCTAGAAGAAGACCATTATGTGCGTCATGCATGATCCCGGTCCGTTTAATGAAAAAAAAGTACATGGTGTGTACATTTAGAGTATACAACGTGTACTAGGTCTTTCTGTACTTTTCCAAAATCATCCTCCACGTCACCCCTACACACCGTGTGTATTGCCCGGACATGGCTAGTACTCATCTTCGAGCGGGAAAAGAGTACACGGCATGTACTCAGAAAGTACATGGCATGTACTTCAAAAATTTCCCGAAACATCATTTTTCTTAAAAAATCCAGAAAAAGGAATGACATACCTGAAGCGAAGATTCTGGATCTTACATTTTCAACCCTAGCCAAAAGGGTAGAATTATAATCATTCAGGCCTTTTTAACTTACCAAGGATTGTTGTTTTGGTGAAGGTTCAGAGATAGAGACTGAGATAGGCATAGGTTCTTTGGAAGAGATAGCTTTAGGACCAGATGTCATTTTCAACTAAAACATAGTGGAAAGGTCGAGACCTTTGACTAAGACTTCCTGAGAGTTATTCACATCAAAATGACTAGAAAATTTATACCATGTATCTACAGAACTTCAATCAATCGGGTTTAGCACTACAATAGATTCCAGATTAGGGGTATGCTCCCCCTCAACAGTTTCATCCTTCTCAGGACTGATAGGCTTACAATATTGGTCTAATTAAACAAATTCATCCCTTAGTTCCTCACATATTTCTCATCTAGCCACTTGAAAAGCTATCTCTATCCTCTCTTCAGCCGATGGAAAGACATCAAGAATAGATTGTCCCACCGGGAGTTCGTCAAGGACAACTTCTTGTATAATAGGAATTTCTTCTTCTATATGTTCTTCCATAGAATCCTTTTCGGTTTCTTTGAAAATAGATTCTTTTTCAACTGAAAATTGATCTTACATATTTGAAACATCTTTAGGAGCAGGGATTTCATTTTCAATTACTACATGAGGAACATGAGTAGTGTCTTCCTTATCAAAAACAGTATTTCTAGAAGGTTCAGCAGCCTCTTCTTCTTCTTTGACTTCTTCATAATACTCAACACATTCATCTAGTTCCAAACCATGATCAGAAATAACTTTTGGTCTTGAGGGATGTTCCACTGGATTTAAATTTTCATAGGCCCTCTCATTGTCTTCCACCCATGACTTTTTCCAAGGATTCAAATTGATCTTCATCCTCTTGATAACGACTTTGGAAAGAAATAAATCATGATCCTTGATAACTTATTCATTTGGTCCAACCAATCCTTTAGAATGTATCATGGCTGAGATTAGCTGAGAATAGAATAGGGAGGTTGACTTGGATGTGGTCTTGATCAATTCAAACATATAGTTTAAGTCATACTTACAAATATTGATCTTATGTCCATTTTTCATAAGATGTATCCAAAATATATCAAGATACTTAAGTACAAAAAAAATCACCTTTTCTGGGGGTAATTAAGTTCTAAATAAACTTAAACAGAAATCTAGATTCCACATCTAGTTCCACAGTGATAGCTCTCCTCTTGGTTCTATTTCCAGTGAAACTTTTTAAATAATCTTCCAAAATAAATAATTCACTAGTAGGTGAAGGTCCTCTATTATAGTACTCACAAATACCCTCATGAGGTATCCTAAGGCATGAATCCCATAACGTCGATGAAAAATAGCATATTTGTACATTTATCCAACTCCTTGCAACATAGACACTTTCTAAATCAAACGCAAATTGTACAAACTGATAAAATTGTGAAACTAGATTTGGGTAGATAGGTCTAACTTTTTTTGTAAATGATTCTGACCAGCCCTGATCTTTTAATACTTTCAAAAATAGATACTTACTCAATAGAAGCCAATCAGGGCATCTATTTTTCTCAAGTACTATAGTTTGGTTCACCAGATTTGGATTCAGAGGACCCTCTGGTGCTAACTTAGGCGCGATGTTCTTCTTCTTTGAAATGTGTTTCTCAGGAGTCGATGACGATAGGAATTTCATCCTGGGAATTCACCAAAGGTTCGAGATATAGAAGGTTTTAAAGGTCGAATAAGGTTTAGGGTTTGATAGAATAAAAGGGTGATCGAGGGAAGAATGAGTGAAACTACCATTTATTTTATCATTTAAGAATACCAAACGTCGTAAAAACAATAGCGTGGGAAAGAAATAAGTAATTACCGTGATACAGATTATATTTTACTAATAAAATATCAAGATATTATTACTGTGAGATAGGAACAATTATTTTACATTGAGACAGTAACAAGTGTTTTACAGTGAGACAGTAACAAGTGTGATTTCTAAATCGTGCGACCGTATTGCTAGAGACAACAAGTGTCAGATAGTAACCAAGAAATACTAACTGTGAGAACGTAATCATGAAACAGTAAGATATAAAATAGTAAGATATAAAACCGTGATATATAAAACAGTAAGACATTTACTTAAGGTTTATCATGCCTAGTTCATGTATGATATAGTCTATTCTTTCAGAATTTAATGTTTTGGTGAATATATCAGCAAGCTAATATTCAGTTCCAATGAATTCAAGAGTGATATCACCTTTTTTATAATGATTTCTCAGAAAGTGATGTCTTACATCAATATGCTTTGTCCAAGAGTGTGAAATAGGATTTTTCGATATATTAATAACACTTGTGTTGTCATAATTTATAGGTGCATGTTTGATTTGATATCCATAATCTAATAATATGTGTTTCATCCACAAAATTCGTGCACAACAGCTACCAGTAGCTTTGTATTCAGCTTCTATAGTAGATAATGCAACAGAATTTTGTTTCTTACTACACCATGATACAGGTGACTTTCCTAAAAAGTTACATATTTTAGAGGTGTTGTTTCTATATAACTTTCAGCCACCGATTTAGCATCAAAATAACTAACTAATTCAAATTGTTGTCCTATATGATAGAACAGTCCTATATTGTGTGTATTCTTGAGGTATTTGAAAATTATATTTACAATATTAAAAGGAGATTCCTTAGGATTTAATTGAAAACAAACACACATACACACACTAAACATAATGTTAGGTCGACTAGCAGTTAAGTAGAGTAAACTTCCAATTATTCCTCAATAAGTGGTTTGATCAACTGATTTTCCATCTTCATCAAGATCCAACTTACATGTGGTACACATTGGAGTGTCACTGCCATTAGTGTTATCCCATCCAAAACGTTTTATAAGATCTCTGGTGTGATTACAATGATTTAAAATAATACCATCATTATTTTGAATGATTTTAAATCTGGGAAAGAATTTTAGTTCACCCATTAAACTCATTTCAAGTTCATTTTGTATCATTTTAGAAAAATCAATAAATAAATAATTTCTTGAAGATCCAAAGATTATGTCATCAACATAGATTTTAACCACTAAAACATCATTAGAAATTCATTTTATAAAATGTGTAGGATCTGCTATTCCTTTTGTAAATCATTTGGAAATAAGAAAAGTACTCAGCCTATCATACCAAGATCCTGTAGATTAATTTAAACCATATAAATCTTTTGATAATTTAAATATATGATTTGGAAAATATGGATTTGTAATACTAGGAGCTTTCTCAAAAAAGACATCCTCAAAAATATATCCATTTACGAATTCACTCTTAACGTCCATTTAATATAGTTTGAAATTCAGATGTGCAGCATAAGCGAGCAGATCATTGATGGATTCAAGTCTAGCTACGGGTGAAAATTTTTCTTCATTTCCAGTTCCTTCTTTTTTACTATAGCCTTGTTCAACAAATAAATCCTTTTTTCTAACTATGTTACCAGCTTCATCTACATTATTTATACACACCCATTTAGTGTCTATGGTGAATGCGTCCTTCAGTCTTTTGACAAGTTTTGAAACATTGTTCCTTTCAAACTGATTAATTTCTTCTGGCATATACATCACCCAAAAATCATCATTGATTGCATCACTAATGTTTTTAGGTTCAATTTGTGACAAGAAGACTTAATGTTCAACTTGATTTCAAAGAGAATCTCTAGTTTGAGTTATTTTGTCCAGGTCTCCTACAACAACATCTAAAGTATGGTTCTTAAGAGTTATGACATCTCTAGAGATGGAAGGACCAGTTATTTCAGGTTCATCAACAGGTTTAGGTTCATTGTGAATTGAGTCTTAAAAATTTCTAGAACTAGAAGTTTTCAAAGATTCTTTCATAGAATGGTTTGAGGATTTTTAATTAATGTTCAGATTTGATACATTATCCTCCAGGTTTTCTATAATGGTTTTAGGCTCATGTAGATCTATTTCATCAAATTTGACATGGATAGATTATTCAACACATTTAGTTCTTTTATTGAGCACTCTATAGGCTTTACTAGAATTTAAATATCCTAAAATATGCCTTCATCACTCTTGGATGAAAATTTGACAAGATTTTTCTTAGTATTAAGGATATATACTTTTCAAAAAAAAACATTTAAGTAGTTAACATTGGGTATTTGATTTTTCCATAGCTCATAAGGAGTTTTTTTAAGAATAGGTCTGATCAAAACCTTATTGATTATGTAGCATGTTGTATTTATATCTTCAACCCAAAAATAAATAGGTATGTAATATTCACTAAACATTGTTCAAGAAATATCTTGTAGGGTTTTATTTCTTATTTTTACAACTCCATTTTGTAGAGGTGTTCTAGTGGCAGACAAATTATGACTATAGCCATTTGGTGAGAAAAATAATTCAAACTCATGATTTTGAAAATCACGGCCATGATCACTTCTTAAAGATTTAATTCTAAGTCCAGTAATATTTTCTACAGACTTGGCATATTTAGTAAAATAAGAGAATGCATCACTTTTGTGAGCTAGAAAGAAGGTCCAAGTATATCTCAAAAAGTCATCAACAAGAACATAAACATAGTGCTTCCCATTTAAATAAGATACTATATATGGTACAAACAAATCCATGTGAACCAGTTCAAGAGGTTGAGAAGTTGACACTTCTTTCTTTGGCTTGAAATACATTTTTTGTTTTTTCCATTTTGACAGGGATTATACAGTTTATCATTTGGAAACTCGAGTTTGGGTTGTTCATTGACTACGAATTTTATAGCTATCATTCAAAGGGAGTGAATATTATAGTTCCCAAGTCTCCTATTCCAAATCCAAGACACATTATGAAATATAATTAAGTATGAAAGATTTTGAGAAACTAAAGTATCTATGTTAACAGAATAAAAATTTTCATTTCTTAATGGAGAAAACAATAATTCTTCTTTAGAATTAAAGACATTGCAAGATTCATTTTCAAATCTAACATGATATCCATAATCACATAATTGTAAGATACTTAACAGATTATATTTCAAACCATCAACAAACTGTACTTTAGAAATCAAAAATGAGTTAAATTTACCGATTTTTCAAAATAAAAATAATCTTTCCTTTGGCATTTTCACCAAATTTGACATTTCCTCCATCTATTTTTATTAGGTTCTTGAAGCATGAGTATTCTCTTGTCATGTTTCTTGAACACCCGCTGTCCAAGTACCATAAACTTCTACAGGATCTATTTAAGGTGATTTCCTACAAGATGATCAAGAAAAAACATATTTTTGTACCCATACTTGTTTGGGTTCAGTAACATTAGTGATAAGTGCTTTTGGAACCCATATCTGCCTCATAGGTTTCCTATAAGCATTGTGTAAAGTAAATGAAAAATAAACTATATTTGGTCCATAAAAACTGAAAACTGTATAAAGTGTATTAGAACTTGAACTAGTTGAATTGTGTCCAGAAAGGGGAGTAAATCTATATGTCCTAGATTTAGATACCAAGTTTTGTCTACCACGATTTCTTTTCCCAAGTTGATAACCAATGCCAGTGTTGTATTTATGGGGAAAATTTTTACCTAGAAATTGTGTAAGATTATTTTTTCCATTGGTAATCTTTTTAAGTCATTCTTCAATTTCTCATTAGACCCTTTTAATTCATTTTTCGCTTTGAGTAGTTGAGCATTTTTCTCTTTTTCAGTTGTGAGATCAGATTTTACTGCCATAGTAAGAGCATAATGTTTCTTCAAAGATTTATATTTGTCTTTTATTATATTTCATGATTCTTCAAGCATGTTACGACATTCAAATATGTGTTCATTAGTCATATTTTTATAGTCAATATCATCTTTACAATAGTTTGAATTATGTAAAGAGTCTAGTGTTACCTTAGATGTGTTTATCATAAAACACATATTGGCTATGTTATCATGTTCTTCATGTGATGTTTTTGAATTGCTTGAACTGCCCTCAGAAGCACTCTAGGTTGCTTTCATTTCCTTTTAATACTTCTTATCCTTTTCCTCATATCTCTTTTTATACACGAGCTTTGGAAAATCAGCCTTGATTTGTTTTCTGTGCTTACATTCATACCAGAAAATATCATCAGTCTGGTCACTTCATTTCCAATCCTTCATCCAACTTCCTTTTTGGTCATATCTTCTATTATATTTAGGATTTTGAAAAAAGTTATTCTGCTTGTAAAATATATTAAATCTTTCGGCTAACTGATTCATCTCCTCATCACTGTCAGTTGATGATAGTAAAATACTAGAACATTCTATAGAAGCTTCTAATTTCCCTTAGTCTTTGTGTTTAGTGGTGGTGGTCCTGAATGAAACAATTTTTTTTGGTTCATCCTCCTCTTCTTTGTTGACATTCAGATCTTCTTCATACATCATCAGTTTCCCAATGAGTTCTTTTAAATGTAGATTACTGATGTCATGTGATTCTATAAAAGAGACAGAGGTTCCTATCTATATATTATGTAGATATCTGATAATTCTCATGATCTATTCCATAGAAGTTACTTCTCTTCCAAGACAAATCAGTATGTTGACAATCTCATTGAACTTGACATACATGTCATAGATAGGATCTTCAAGATTCATTTTAAATTTATCATATTTAATAGTATAAGTATTAAGTCTCATTTATTTTAAACTATATTTTCTTTCATCTGAAACAGACAAGGTGTCCCATATCTCATAAGCAGTTTTACAAGTAGAAATTCTATTAAATTCATCATCCCCTAAAGATAAATATAAATCTTTCATAGCTTTGTAATTGTTATTATAGGCAGCTTTGGTAGGTTTATCCCATGTGATTCTATCAGTAGCAGGAATCTTATATTCATCTATAATGGAAGACCAAATTTCAAAACACATATATTCTAAATGCATTTTCATTTTAATTTTCTATTGAGTATAGTTGGTTCCATTAAAGAATGGTGGCATGTTGGTTGCATCACATTCCAATCTATTATCCTTAAAAAAATACTTTGAAATAGATACAAATTTCGAATTAACAGAAATTTATAAATCATTAAAGTAAAACTACAACCACATTAGAATAAGATTAAGAAGAGTATTTAATAAACAGACTTTGATACCAAATGTTGGTTGTAGTAGATCACTCAAGAGGTGGGGGTGAATTCAATGTATATAAATATTTCTGGTTAAAAGGTATTCTTAAAAAAGGATTTCCTAATAAGGTTAAATATAGCCTAGTTGATCAAGGTTATACTGTTATGAAAGTTTGACTATTTAAATAACTTCTTACAAGATTGGTTAATTCTTAATAATCCTATGATCAATTATTATGATTAATTTCTGAGCTATTCTACTAAGGCAAAACAATTATAACATCTTTCCAACATTAACTATCTAAGTGAAATTAGTGATTTATGAATTATCCAGTAAATCAGTAAAACAGAAAAGACTAAATTAAGCAGCATAGTGGATATAAACCAAGTTGTTTAATCTCAAGCTGAGACCTAATCCACTCCAATTAGTATCACTTACCAGCAAGCAGTATATATAAATAAACTTGATCCACACCCTGGATCGAGGTCAAAAACAGTACACAAAACTGTCCAGGTCACTTGACCTCTTCTACAGTTCCTCATGGGTATAAAATACCAGGCTACACAGTGACCTCTTTCCCACTTATCTGTGGGTATACACAAGTGTCAAAAGATGTTTGGTAAATAATATCTTTTATCCTTTAGTTTAATTCAAGAGATAGAGTGTGTTGTTATATAGATACACACACTTCTAGAAAGCTAATAAAATGATTCAAAACAGATATAAAATATTGAAATAAGTTTAGAAGTGCTCTGAGTGTTAGTCTTTGCAGCTCTGGACTTCGGAGATAAAGCAGATGAAGAATCAAGACCTCATTATGGAAAATAGTGCGTCGCAAGTCAGATAGATCCGGCTTCTATTCAGTATGATGTTTAACCATGTGAATATGTTCTCGATTTTAAGATTCAAGTATGATTCATGTGTTCTTCAGTAGCGTCGAGTTGCATGTGACAATTCTTTCTTCAAAAATTCTCTAAGTGTATTCTTCGTTTTCTGTCTTTTTTCCTCTTGCCTCGCTTTTCTCTATATATTTTTTATGGGCCACACTACTCTTTTATCTTCGATTTCATGTGTTAGAGGCTGTAGGTTGCATGTATTCTTCACCTCGTACCTCATACTGTTGGGTGATATGTCTACAAATAAACATTAATTATGAGAGTGCATTTACAAACCTCAAATTTGACTGTTAGAGAGTAAATTGAAAAACGACAAAAAATATTAAGAAATGGTGTCACAGTATGTCATGGAAATGGTGTCTCCTTAAAACGGTGTCTGGATTGGTCATGGTGTCTCGTTAACAATGTATGGTTCGTGGTGTTTGGTTCACGGTGTCTCGTTCACGGTGTCTCATGGTCACAGTGTCTCATGGTTATAGTGTCTCATTGCTTTTCCAAAAAAAACATAACTGCTGGCAGACTCACGGTGTTTTAGACTTAGAAAAAAACTTATATTCAGACATAAGTAGAGATATTCATAGAATGGGTTAGATTTAATCATTTCTCAAAGAACTTTTAAATTAAATCAAAAGATAGTATACAATAACCAAACTGAGTGAATAACACTTAATATATTTGGATACCCTTTAACTAAACAACTGTACCTTTGATGTGAGACATATTAGATCGAGTTATCTTATTTTAGAGACTGAATAAGATTTGTGATCATTAAAAAATGATTAATACATGAGGAGTCCAACATTAGGAATAATTTATTTTCATTCTATTCTAATTTATTATGTCCACTTACACAAATTATAATCTTATCTTCAAAAATGGTCTTTAATTATTTTCCACCATGTTTACTCTTGTTGAGAATTTGAGCCCACCCTAACTCTTTTTTACATTACCGATGTTATGAAGAAAAAATTTATGTTTGATAATACTAAAATGGTATCATTTTAGAATAAAAAATGTGACAGATGTTGAAGATATTGTAAAATATGTTTTTAATGTATCTAATCACCATGACACTACTGCTATTGGTTCTGGGCTATAATATATAATTATAGGTAATGAATAATAATCTAACATTATATATTAAATATTCAGGACGTTATTTGTTTTTCTAAACTATAATTATAGTGAGGTTTAGTTATTTTTATATATTTGGATATGAGTAATTAGAGGATAGAACCCAAAACAACTTACGATGAACACAATGTGATTTTCGTTGAACCTAAAATGTAATATGATGAAATGAATATATAATATTTCAGGATATCATAGAATTTATTTTTCTAATCATTTTATTTCTTCCTCTGGTTATTTCTTCTTGAGAATAAGACTAACCCCTTTGGTTTTAGTCAATGGATGGGTTAAGAGGTAATAAAGGTAACAACTTGGTTAATGAATTATTCAATGACTATCCCAATGAGAAATCAAATGAGATCTAGATAAACAAAAAACATTAATGGTTAATCACACCCCATAGCGTCAACCTAGGAATATTAACATGAATCCTTTCAAACTACCAAATCTGTTAAGGAAGAAACAACTCTCTATTTATTTATTAATATGGAAATTTCCTCTCTCCTTTAGTGGGCCTTCTATTCCACTAATTTCAATGCAATTGATCCATACAATCGAAATTATATTTGTAATTCTCTAGTTATCTTTTTATGAAATTATTGTTTATATTGTCCCTAATTTTGAATATGAAGAAGATAAATGGTGGTCTCTCATTAAGTATATAATGAATGAGGGAGAAATCATATCTAAGGAATAATAAGTGTTCAATATAATTTATTTTAATAAATATTTTACTCTAAATCATTACACTATAATCAATAGATAATTACTTTATTTAATGTAAATATATGGTGAATTCATTGAAACCTATAAAGAAACATTCATAAGAATATCAGGGTATGCTTATGGTTTTTCCATTGACATGGAAGGAAAAATCAATGATTACTTTAGTGGATTTAAATTATGTATCTAAATAGATTTATCTTTTTTGGTCTTTGGTTTCTATGAATAAATTTTATGACATTATATCATGGTAGAAATATATATTGGTGACAAAAATTATTATGATTATTTTAGGGATAATAAGATATAAATTCAATTTTGAGGATATCAAATGATAAAACATGTGGAGTGAAAAAAATTTCTTACTATATACTAAAAATGTGGGAAGTAATATGGTCATAATTTACATAAATGGATTTGTAAATCCCCCATGTTTTAAGAATAAATAAATAATGGACATAAAATTCAAGGATATATAAAGTGTTTAAGAAAGATAACTGATAAAAGAAAGATCTCTCTAATTTACCACCCATAATTCAATTTATTATTTATAAAAATTATAGAAATTAAACTAACTAGTTCACTAATCCAATGGTTAAATATTTCAATCAATGTCACCAACCCCTATATGGAAAATAGGCTAGGAAAGCCTTTGAAATCATAACTAATAATGTGCGAATTGAAAATGAAGTGTGAATAGTATATGTATCGCCCACTCTAGAACTATAAATATCTTTTTTGATTTTGGATCTATCGACATCATAACATATCATACATTTTATAATTGGACCAAGTCACCACCTAAATGAAATTATATTGCAATATTAATGAAAAATCATTAAGGTGTGAGGATTACATCTCAATTATATAAATCCTCATTGGTAGAAGTGTGTGGGAATGTTCTGCCTTCAAATAATTTTATTATTAATTTAAGGGAATTTTATTTGACTTCTTGAATGGATTGGATCTCACTAAATTGAGACAATATTAATTTTTTCTAATAGGAATTCATATTTCATATCATGGATTAACCTATGATCATATATTAGAGAAAGTATGATTATTAACTATATATAGAAATTACATACATTATATGGGTCTTAATGACTTATTATGAGGGTTATTGAGATTAAATGGTCATACAAAATCCAGTATTTAGGATACTTCAATTGTGAATGAATAAACTGTTTCTTTTTCCGGAGAGTTGTATAGTATTCCACTAAATCCTAAAGATTGATATTCTATAGAAATTATGAATATTATTATTTCAATTTCAAAGTATCTATAGTTAATAGACATAATTAAATTATATAAATTGATGAATTTATTCAAATAGAATATAAAAAACAGACTTATATGCCCAATTGATCTACTCTAGGCTGTTGAGGTTCTCCTTGTTAAGAAAAATGAATTATCAATGCATATCAACATTTATTATGATGATCTTAAAAATAATAATTATCAAGAAAAATTATCTACTTACCCATATTAATGACTTGTTAAATATGTTATGGGGGGCTCAGTAATTCATAAGGAATGATATTTGATAAAGATATCGTCAATTAATGTTGTAATGTATGTATATATCTTTAATAGCCATCCATAAAATATATCGGCACCATGAATTAATAGTTATTCCATTCAGACATAAAAATTCCCCAAAAGTCGCCCTAGATATAATGAATATAGTCATTAGAGATTACATCAATAATTTTATAGTACTCTTTACATATAACATTATCATATAATCCATAATAATGAAAGATAATGGAGATCATTTTAGAATTATGGAGATAAAATTGGGAATAGGGATGTTTTACACTAAATTTATCATGTGTGTATCATGGATATAGAAAGTATAATTCTTGGGTCATGTAATCACAGTTAAAGTTATATCAGTGAATTAATAAAGACAAACATGATTGAAAAATTTCCCAAACTAGACATAATAATCAAGATATGTATTTTCATGGATTGGATGGATACTATCAATTCTTTTTTATAAAATATATCATTACAATAAAATACAATAACCAGGTCCACTTTAAATGGTTTTAAATTACTTTAGATAGATACATGTGAATGAAATCTCAAGGAGATCAACACACATTAGGTTATTTTACATGTACTAACTCTACCCTATAGTGGAGAAGGGTATGTGATATAAAATGATACATTAATGAATGGATTGATGTTTTCTGGGATAAAAATTAACATTATGGTTTATTATTCATGATACCAGAAAATGATTTGTTATAAGAATTACCTTACATATGATTTGAAGATTCTAGTGATAATATTCTTATTATTGATATGGATGAATCATCTTTATAGTGAATATTGTAAAATATAAATTAGTTAAAAAATATAATGTATAAATTCATATAGAGGGTTTTGAAAATTTGAAAGGGATATGGTTTTTATTTACTAATGATCATAATTATTCAACATGTTACCACCATGAGAAGGAAGACATAGTGTATGATTCCTCATGAAAGAAGGATCATGATGATTTATCCATGATATGGATTGAAATTTACCCAATACCCATTTATTTTAAAAGGATGGAACCTAAAAATATAATGGAATAGGCGAAATCCTATATTTCAAAAATAATTACTCGGCTATATATCTATGTTATGATCAAATAACTTTATATGTAGTATAGGGTTATATAAAATATAGTAAAAAATATTCTACAGTTAAAAATTGAGATAACTGAAGTTATTATATTTAAAACATAAATTTGTGTCTTATAATTAATAAAATTGAATAACTGCCTATTGGATGACAATAATTGAATTTATTTCTCTACTCTCCTGTGGAGAAAAATAATCTATAGGGATCTTAAACAACACAT
Source organism: Viscum album (assembly GCA_963277665.1). Taxonomy (NCBI): domain Eukaryota; kingdom Viridiplantae; phylum Streptophyta; class Magnoliopsida; order Santalales; family Viscaceae; genus Viscum; species Viscum album. Next base: position 969,409,837 of record OY728167.1, read on the forward strand.
CTTGTGGTATAATATGAAAATAGTGATTAAAGATTATATTTCTTGATGTTTGGGATTATAGTATGTCAATAAAGGCTAATAGATGTATAATGGGATGTTTCATCCATTTGCAATACTAATATCCAAATGGGATAACATCACTATGGATTTTTTTATAGGACATACCTTCAATTTTAAAGGTTATAATAATTTTTTGGGTGTAGTTTATCACATTATGTAGTTAGCACATTACATTGATATATAATAATATCTCTCAGTATATCAATATTCAATGATATACATCAATGAAGTGGATTGACTTCATGAAATGCCTCTTTTTATTTTATCAAATCAAGATCTAAGGTTAACCTCTATAATTTACAGACGTATTAAATTAGAATATGATACATTGTTGATATTAAATATTACATATATACAGTAGAGTGATTGTAAATATGAATTGACCATAAAATATCTATGGGATATGATGAGATAATATTCATTAGATTTCAAAGAAATTTGTATTATATAACTTCCCATAACACAGTTCTCATAAAACAGTAGTTTCTATTATGGAATCCACTATAACTATATGAGGCTCGTTATAGGATGAATTGAATAAATCCAACATGTTATTATGGATTTGGAAGAAACAAGCAATACAGACAATATCTTTCTAAATATATGTCAAATATTAGTCAACAAATTCAAAGAAACATTATCTCTGAATATTGTATATAGTATTATTATGAATATAATTATCAATGAGATATGAATATTGATGTTTTTGAAAAGTTATTCTTTTTAACATCACAAACAATATAGTAATGATATTCTAGGAAAAAGGAATGTTGATCCCAAGATACATTAGCTCTTTCAAATCCCCATTCATGTGGAATCAATATATTTTAATCTTGTACTTACACTAAACCTCTATTAGGTGATTGATGTGATCCATATATCACTTTTGAGTAAGTACATACATAACCCTTAAGATGCACTGAACTCGGATGTTATAATACTACAAACTGATATCTCTTATGTGAAAAAATTGAAATCATGGATTGTTGAGATAGATTACCATGAATCAAGACCAATCGTCTGGTTAATGTTCAATAGATGAATTATAAGATTGGGGAAGCTATATATGAATCCAAATATGCAATGTGGAATAAATATACTTATCTTTTCATCTTATTAATGAAACATCGAGTGAAAAATTTCTCTATTCTAGTATAATATAACACCCTAGTATTTCTATTTATTTAATTTTAAATAAATGTTGTATATTTGATAGCTATTAATATGCAAAAAAATAAACCAAAATTAAAAATAATATATTTTATTGAGTTAAAATATTAAAATAAAGGATAAAAAGTCATATATTGTGATAATGCAATATGAAACATAATTAATAAAATTAAAAGAGTAATAATATCACATATTAATAAAAATAAATTTAACATGAAATACTTATCTAGGTGGTTTCCATAATAGATAATTCCTATGATTCTAAAAATATATTGAAGGAAAAATATTAAAATAAAACAAAAATTTACAGAATGAATTAAATGAATTGGATGATTTATTATATAGATGAATGTAAGGATATATAAATGAATTTAATATGACCATTATATATATTGTCATCAAATATATGATCATTTTAAATATGTCCTTTGGATATATGGTGATTTGATATATGGTCATTGTATATAGTGATATCCATTATATTCAAGGAATTTGTGAAAAATTTGGTGACAAATTAAAAGTAATATAATTAAAAATTAATAAATAATTCCATAAATAAATAAAAAAATATTTTAAATATTTTACAGTATATATAACATATATTTTTATTATTATTTTCAAAAATAATGATTTTATGTGATAAAATTTTTAAATAAATATTATAATAACAAGGTTTTGATAAAAAAATTAACGGGTAAATGAGAAGTAATTATTTTTCATTAGATATGATTAAAATCATTAATAATTACAACAATATTTCATATGAATGAATTATTTTTGAAGTAATGTGCATTATTATATTAATATAAAATAAATCAATGTCATAAAAAATATAAACCCCCATTTAATTAGTAATTTATATGAAATATAATTAAGAACACTTAATGTTTAAAAATATATTTTATTGATAATTTTTTTCAATAAATTTATGGTTTCATTAAATAGTGAAAGTTATCATATTTAAAAATTTAATTAAATTAAATTGATTCCATATTTTTAATCATTATTTAGAAATTGGGAAAAAATGGATATATAATTTTTAGAATATATTTAAGTTACTTAGGGAAAAAAAGTATTAACCATGATAAATGTAAAACAATGTAAAAAGTGTAAAATAGAGTTAGAAATAATTAAAATATCATAGAACCTTATATATATATCATGTTTTAATAAATTAAATCACGACCCATATCAATTTTCTTTAAAAATTATCCACTTTCCCCTTAAAATGGAATGTTTACACCATAGGATATGAATATTTATGGAAATTATACAGGAAAATCACTTATAAAATAACCCATGTTCAACCCCTCCATAACCACTATATACCATTGGATTCCACCTTAATCTCTCTCTATGTTTACTATCTAAATACCTTTTATACTTTTATTATTTTCGAGTTCCATGAAGGATTCTAAAATCCTTCATTTTGAAGGAACCTGTGTGGAGATGAAGAAAATTCATCAAAGAAAGTCCCTTGTTTTTCTCAATAATTTTCAATTATCATATAATATAAGATCTTTAAAAATGTAATTATCTATTATAATGATGTTTTATTAACAACATTATACTCATGAAAAATTTTAATACTCATATATAACTCTGAACTCTAACTATTTCAATAGTATAATAGGTTCATCTTTTGGTTGGTTCAACCACTTACAATAATGACGATATACAAACATCATTGTTTTAATAATTAATATGTATCAATAAATTAATATTGGTAGTAAATAATATTATAAAGTAAATTATTACATGATTTTATAACTATATGTTTGTAAAAAAAATTATTTTTTTATATTGGGTCTTGTTGTTGTCAGTAAATTATCTGAAACTAGATCATCATGGAATCCATTCTCACATGCCATACCAATACATTCCATAAAATCAATTTGTAAATTAATAAATTATTGGAACACAATAATCAAACTACCTAGAATAAAATTCTAATGAATAACTTTTTAATAATTATTGAGGATCAATATCGCTATTACAAAACATTTAAGAAATAGTTATAATTACTAGCATCATATGAAGAAAAAAAAATAAAATATATGTAATTTTTTTAAAACATTAAAATTATAAATTTTAATATATATATATATGAAAAATGTTTTTAAAAATTTAATAATACATTTTTTTTATATAAGAGGATAAATTTCCTTCATTGAAATCAATAGTAAATGTAAGAGTATCTTTTCTGATATCACTTTGAAATCAAGACTAACATTGTTTAAATTTAAATCTAGGGAATTTTGATCTTTTTTATCTTGGAAACCCCATATATATTATTCTTCACTATATTTTGTTTTTTTATTTTGAATCTCGTTTCCTTCTTCCCTTGGGTTGATAATTCACCTCAATGGATTGTCATAAGTGGAATCAACTTTGTCTATTCTAGGAATTGGGAATAATTCTATTTCATGATCATATTTATTATAAGGTTTTATATATATCCTTATATCTTCTTATTTGATTTGTTAAGATTTTTTTCTAATAACAAGACATTTTCATTAATTAGAATTTTATTTAAATGGTTTCCATACAATTATTTTCTATTAACATGAACCTTATTAAAAAATCCAGAAAATATTATCATTTATAAATGTTTTATACACAATTTTATATTCCTTCTATATTATTTAGGTTATTTTTTAAAACATTTTGCTTTATGTCATTATTTTTTTCTAATGTAATTTATTTAACCATTATTTTATAAATAAATTCCTTTTAAAATAATTTTAAAAACAAAATAATTTAATTGAATCACTATTCAATGAAATGATATAATAATAATATTATTATTTTCTAAAGATATATATATATATATATATATCAATTATCATTTTAAAAAAATATTTTTTGAAAAAGTTTTAAAAATATTTTATTAAAAAAATATATATTATATAAATGTAGATATTCATACATTTTATTTATAAAATAGTGATATTGATTTATTTTTCCTAATTTCCATTGTGGAAATCCTCTTTTTTTTATTTTCATTTTTTACATCACATAATCATCTAATTTTTCACGTCATTAGTCTAAATTTTATGTGGACCCATGGTAATATTTAAGGAATAAAAAAATTAATATTATAAAATACATTACATTTTTTTACTAATCATAACATAGTTCTCCAATAGAGATCATCGTCATACCAACACCCCTCTAAGATCACATCATCTCATTAATTTAGGTTTTTTATCTTATCATATATCTCAATTATATAACCTTTGGTTTTACGGTAAAATTTTCATTCATTAAACTACCTGAATTTAATTAAAAAATATTTTTCAATTATTTAACAAGAATTAAACATGAGTAGGAATTTTTTATACAACATATGATTCAAACTAACAAAAATTTATTAAAACTTAATAAAATATTATAATATGATTACATGAACATATGGTAAAAAATCCATGGATGGTAACAATCTATATATCATTACATGAATTAAAATAGAATAATTTAAAAAGGGAAAATAAATAGTGATGAATAATATCATTACAATAAAAAAATACCATGGATCATTGTCTCCCACCTGGATCACCATTATTAAAATGAAAATTAAATTCATAAGGAACAATATCAAAGTAGAATATATGCTATGAAATTTAGATCAAAAATTAAAGGAATAAAATGTGTGATTTAAGAGGTAATATTGGAAATAATTTATAGGGTGTAATGGCGGTATTAAAGCCATTACCAAGGGAGATATTTTTTTGGAAATATAAATAATTGGATATATATGTATCCAATAGTTAATATAAATTTATATATTCTTAGTAAAATTTCTAAAAATAATAATTCATAAATAATAATGAATGAAGAAATAACAAAATAACTAATTAGAATATTTATTTATATAAATATTTTAATGTCTTTTATATTATTATTATGATGAAATTCTCTTATGATAAATGTATAAAACTATAATAAATATTTTAATATCATTTTATTGATAAAATTATATTTTAGGATTTAAATACTCAATTACAAAGGTATTTGGTAAATATTATTTGAAAGTCATATTTTCTAAAAACGTTTTCTACTTGTTTAGTATATTTATATTCCTAAAATGATTCTATACTAGAGAATTATTTAAAATAAAATTTATACATTAAATATATAAGAAAATAAATTAAAATTTAATTAGTAGTTATTAATTAGAATTTAATAAAAATAAATTCAATTCATGCTTAAAAGTACATTATCTCTAAAAAATTATTATTATGTGTTACGTGTTCTTATATTAAAATTAATTTGTCATATATATAAATTTTATCATAAATAAAATTTTAAATAATTTTATCCATATTACCAATTTGTTCATTTTTTCATTTTTTCTCATAAAAATAATTAATCAAAGTTAATATGTGTTACCATGGTGAAACAATTATTTATCAAATTAATGTTTATATAGACACTGTGTAATTTTTATTTAAATAAATTAATCTATTTTTTATGACACTAATAAGATTCGTAATTGTATAATAAAATTTATTGACACTAATTTAAATAGTAATTGATTGGGAATAAGAATAAAAATAGTAAATGTATAACAATACTTTTTCTACAAAAATTGTATTTGATATATATAATTTGTTTCAATTTAAAAGTAAATTTTACCATATTTATAAAATTACTGTGATAAAAGTGAATCAAAATTAATATTCATCAGATAATTTTTCTAATATAGGTCATCTTATATTTTTAATGAGAAATATGTTTACTATAGTTAATATTAAATCTTTTTTAACTATTAAAAATGAGGTATTCTTCTATTGATTGAATTTTACTAAATAAAAATGAAATATAAATATTATAGAATATATTTATTGGTATAAAATAATATCTGGCATATATATCTACCATTTCTTCAAAAAAAAACTCATATAAACCCTATTTAATTCCATGTCTAACTTTTACATTACAATAGATTCTAATAAAATGTCTCTCTCCTCACCTATAAAAAGATATTACCTCTACCAATAATAAAACAGACATATAAAACAATATTTATAATAAGTTATGCCTATATGACCTCCACTAGATCCAAATTTCGCATTTTTAATCCCAAGTTTATAAGAATGTTTCCCATGACCTTTATTTTTAATAAATCATTCATGTGAATATTCAAGTCGTCAATGTGGGCATTATGCCATCCTTACTCATTTCATCACTATCTGTGCCCCATATCCCTCATTTAAACAGATTCTAATAATAATAATAATATAAATAAATATGTATAATTAGTATAATAACATGTTACTATTTTTATTTAACATCTTTTATTTTTCACTATCCCATCCATTGGTAAAGAAAATATTACTCAGTTTATGTGCGGACTAGTGCCTACATAAATGACATATTTAATTATTCGTTATTGGATTAAATGAAAATTTCAATGAAAATTTTTAATGATTTAAAATCATAGTTATTACATGATTATTATTCTCTAAAGATAAATAAATAATTTTTTAATATCTATAATATTATTAATATGCCTCTATCAATTTATTAAAAAATTACTTTAACAGAAACGTCATCAATTTCATCTGAAAAATGAAACAAGAACATTCACTGATTGAAATTTGAAAATTATTAATAATTATTCAAAATAAATTATAGTTCATAAATATTATAATAATCATATAAATTTATCAATGTAGGGGTATTGACATCAAAATTACAAAGAGTGTGAAAAAATAATATCCCTAACATTCAGTGATGCAAATAAACAATAACTGAATAATAAATGTATTATTAATCATTATATTTAAAATGTTTAAATGATTATTTATTTGAATAAGGTACTAAAATTACTAATTACGAAAGTTATTTTTTAATATAATATAGTTTAGAGGGTGTCTTATGAAGATAGAATCCAAGGTATGTGTTTTAATTCAAAATCTCGTTTTTGAGGCATGTTTTCATATGTTGCACATATTCATATATTATATGGTGTAATAAATACCACATTTGGATGATATTGGTATTATTAAATTTTATTTATTGGTATTTAAAATTAATTCCTCTAATCCCTCTTTTATATTATTTTTATTGAATTGATACCAATTACATACGTATTTTTCAAAACTCAATTTCCTTTCATTTAGTTATAATGTTTTTTTAACCATATTTTTCAAATTTTTATTTATCCAATTGTATGATTCTATAAAATTTTATTTCTTATATGGTTTTATAGGATTAAAATTTCTTTCTCATAGACACATTTTTTATGTATTATTACTTCCAATGCTATGATATTCATAAGGGTTTTATAGACTCAAACTCAATTTCATTGAGTAATTGTTTTTCTACCTTGACTATCTTATTATATGTTTTTTTATTATTACATTAATACATTTTAGGGTCATATGGGATTCTATTTTTTGAATTAACATTTTCTCATTAAAATGGTTTTCCTTGATGGATTTTTTTATTCAATAACTTTTTATGGAGAAGAATAATTCTCATACCCACTAATAAGATATTTATTTCCAATATAGATTTTATTTAATTCTAAAAGTTATTTAGTATAATAATTTGAAATATAAATAAATATTATCTCATGAGATCTTCATTTTTATCATAACCCTGTTTCAAAAAGTGGTTTTATTATCCTTTTCATTACATGGGTTTCAATAATGGCAATTTAAAGTGTTATAAGGGTTTCTACTTTTATAATCATATATCTTATCAATCACACAAAATTTCATTGAGATAGACTTTATATATTTTTAAATCCTATATTTATGGGGATTTATTTTTTAATTATGTTTGATAAATACATAATGTAATATTCTTGAAACAACTTTGATTGTAACCATAGATTATTCTTTTTATAATAATGTTAAATATATTTTTAAATCTATTTTTATGATTTTACTTCAAATTTCATATTTATTCCAGAAGATACATCACCTCTCGTGTTATGTTTTGTGATTTACCTTATAAATTCCCTTTTAAGATTATCTATGTGGGTGAATTATTTTGTGGTATCAACTATTCTAACGGTTGAAGTCATTTTATGTGATACAATTTCGAAATCAAATAAACCCATTTTCATTCTATTATTTTTCATGATATGATATATGATCAATTTTGTGTAACACACTTGTGTATAGATTATCATTATGTGTTATATGGATTCTATATAAACCTAAAATTAATTTTATAATAATTTATATATCAAGAGATAATGATGTGGATTTGTGACCTAATTACAATTAATAATGTTCATAGGATTGATGAAGGATCTGATTGTAATTAAAAATGTTCACAAGATCTTTTGTGGACCAGTTTGTAGTTTGATTTGTCCAAAAGATTTGTCATTTTTTGATTTAAGTTTTCTATGTTCATAGTCTTGTTATTTCCTATTATTGTTCTTTTTTTAAATTTCTATTTTATATTCCAATTATATTCCATATATATATGCTTTATTATATCATTTTATCCACACCATTATTCCATGGTATATGTTTGACCATTTGAGATTATATTTATTTTTGTTAGGCCTTATATATGAATCATATTAATTGATATAATTTTATAATCACATAGTTTTCACATGATCATGTTCAATATGTGCTAATTATTTAACCGTTTTTGGATCCTTGATACGTTTTTTCCTAACTAGGCATTTGATCCCAACACTTTATAATGTTTTCCATTCCCTGTGTTATGAAAATGATTATAACATATGAGATATATTCAAGGAGGTTTGGTATATTTATATTATATAGAAATACTAACAATAATATTTCCATAATGATAATATTCAATGATACTAAACCAATTATTTTTTGTGTTTAGATATTAGATGTTTTAAATTATGGAATTATTGTATACATAACTTGGTTTTCCTATATTTTTTTCTAATCTAGTTTATAAATATGTATTCTTGAAACTGAACATTAGAGTACAGGTCAGGGTAATATCAATTTATTATTAGAGGAGGGGTTAATTATTTCTTGTGATTTGGGATGATAAAACATTAGTGAAAACCCTATGTATAAATATAAATGTAAGAGAACATCCAAAAAATTTAAAAAAATATAGAATTTATGGTTTTATAATATTAAATATCCTTGTCTTGATACATATAACTAGATACAGGGTCTAGCTTGGATCTAACTAGGCGTAATAACCCTGAAAATGGTTTGGTGTATATTAACATTGTCTTTACTCTATGCATAATTAATGGGCCTAATTGCAAACCAGGTATGAAAGTCATGAGAGTTATGGTCTGTTTGATTCAAATACTCAATAGAAACCATTATAAATAATTAATATTAATTTTAATGATGTAATATATAAATTTTCTTGTTATTGAAGAAAATAAGAGTATTACTATTGATAGCATAGATAAACTCAATGAGTTTCATAATTTATGGTTTTCACATTATTTAAGAGTTTCTTCTTCCATGTTTATGGTCTCTTTTTAATTTTTTCATACTTTACAAATTCTCATACCTCAAATTTCTTTTATTTAATGTAATATTTAGAACATGGAGGAAACATTTTAACATTTGTGTGATGGATAATTATGTGATTATCTCAATAAAAATCAATGTGGGGGATAGTGTTACGAAACACATGCTTATGTTGAACCATCTATATCAAGTTATGATTAACAGCATGAACATATTTGAGTATAAAAAATCAAAATAAGAGAAAAATTGAGTTTTTTATATTCTTAGGGGATAAAGATCATGGCGAAAAAACATTCAATTGTCTACTTGTAACCAAAATTCAGAGAAACACACAGGTAAGTGTCTTAATGGAAGTGTAAGATATATTATTTATAGTAAATGAGGTCATTGAGTTGGAAACAGTAGAGAAAAAATGATGATAATAGTTAACATGATATATGAAAATAATGTCATTCCTAAGGTACCACCGAGAAAGAAATGTTTCAAATGAAATTAGTTTCATAGTTATACAAATTGTTTCCCAAATACAAGGGCGACCATAATTAATAAAACCCAAAAACATACAAGATAAAGGGAATAAGGAAGAGCCTTTTCCATAAATACTTTTGTATTTCTTCATGATAATTAGGCTTTACATATCCTCTAATCCAGATTTGTGTCATTTTTCAGAAAATTTTTATATCCAATATTGTCTATCTTTTATGTAATATAAGAGTATCAAATCACCACCCCCATTGTTTTGTTATCGAATTACACTAGAGAACTTATAATTTTAAGAAAATTGTATCCAAATTTGATAGCTGGGTGAATGTGCTCAATGAAAATGTTATTATTCCCCCAATTAATTAGTTTTGTTTTATTTTATAAAATGATTGGCTATGTCTACATAGACTCCAACTTAATTATTAAAATAGTGAAATAATATTTCATTTTAAAAATTATCCTAGTATTTTTAATCAATGCGAGGATGACTATGAAATCTCTAGAAAAAGAAATCTCATTATATGGGTTTCAATACCCAATCATTAGGGGTATTTAACACCAATATTTAGGTAGAAACTCAATACTATGGATATTCATACTTTGAGATAAGAGAGTTCTTTTTGATTTCTACCTAGGACAGTGAGATTTATATATGTGTAGAAAATATATCTTCATTCATATCTTTCTTATGTATACCTTTATCTATTTTTATTACTAAATATAAATTAAAAACAATGATGATAAAATTTATTTAATTTGGGAGTGGATGTAACAACCTAGGGTTTAGGAAAAAATTAATTCATTAAAAAACATGTCTTGATGTCTTAATTTTTTATATTTTTTCACAATAATAATTCCTGAGCATAAAATTACTCATAAAATATATGGATCAAGCTAAAACAACATATTAAATAATAATATAATTTTAAAATAATAGTATATGAAAAAATTAAAACAATACAAGTGTAGTTAGATAATGTGGATGGTTACATCCATTAAAAGTCCTTAAATTAAAATGGGATAATAAATATAAAATAATTATATCTTTCTAACTCTAAAATCCCCAAAATCATCTTTACCCTTGAGGAACAATAGTAGTAGAACAAAACCTACATTGAGAAATAAAAACTATAATGGAGAAATCATGTAGTGAAATCTAAAATGAAAATTACATGATTGAGAAGAATGATTTAAGAGGTAAGAATGTAATGAATTTATTGGGAGTGATAATGTTAGTATAGCCATTAAATAGGGAAATATGGTCATTTGATATATGATAATTTGATATAAATATATCTTATAGTTATTCTAAATTTTTTTTATTGTTAGTAACATTTATAAAAATATATCATTCCTAATTAATAATTAATGAAACATAAATATAATATTTAATTAAAATATGTCTACATAAAGCATATTTATGTGTTATATATTATTATTATTGTTAATAAAAATTGATATTAAAATTTTTAAAATTGAACGAATGATTTTAAATTTAATTTATTTATAAATATAAATTGTTAGGATATTAATAATTAGTTTTAATGGTATTCAATATAGATTATTTACAAGATACGTTTTTAAAAGAACTATTTTTTAAGTGTTAAGATTATTTAACTTAATAAATCACTGCAAAATAATGATTTTAAATTAAATTTATTAACAATATAGAAAATATAATAAATTAAAATTCATAATATATTAATTACTATGCCTGTAGTAAGAATATATTTTTTTATACTTAAAATAAATTGTTTCTAAAAATTATTATTTTTCATTATGCACACCTATATTAATATTAATTTATCACCTCATGAAAATGTGTCTAAAAAATGGGCTTCAAAATTTTAATTAGAATATCAATTATTTTAATAATAATATTTTCATTTTAATCATAAATATATATCAATAAAGTAAAGAATTGTTTCTACAGTAAAATGGTTATTTCCAAAGAAATCATTTAATAAAATGTCATGACCCACCTTCACCAAAAGTAGGGAAGGGTCATTAGATTTTCCAGGCCCTTCCATATTTAAGTTGAAGGAGAGATAATGACCCCCAAAACCAACCTTCAATAGGTCCTGGAGTGGCGAACAGCGCCAAGGTTATAAAATCACACACTAAATGGAAGGCATTACCCTTTTTTCTTTTAATAGGATCGGGAGATAAGATAGTGAATCCCAAAATACCAAACTGAAAGTGAAAGTAAAGTCCAGAACAATTCCCAATGCATGTTAAAAAGTAAAATCCACAATTTATAAAGAGAATAAAAATCAAAATACCAGAATAAAGAACAACAGCAACTGTGATGATCTGTCATAAGTTCTAAGCTAGTACGGTCCAGCACGATCCCTGAAATCCTCGTGGAATCATGAAAGTAGTTTTATATACGTAGGGTGAGCATACAAGTATACACAGTAGGGAAAAACCAAATATTATAGTGCACAAGTGGGGAGGCATACTAATGCACTCCCAGAAAATAGATAACCAAGCACCTGAAAAGTGAAACTAACCACCCAAGCCTCACCAAGGCACACTCCCCAAATGACGCAAGTCAAGTAACGTATAGTAATAGCACATCGATGTTTGGGTACCCCGCGCCACTTCCCACTGGTTATTGAATACATTCTACGCGTCGAACCAATCCCGCTATTATCATCACATTCACACTACCATACCCCACCTGCACACACTTGGGCCACAACCACACATCCCTCCCGTAAACACCTGGGCCACAACCACTAACCCGCCTAGAGACACCTGGACCACAATTGTCACACGTAATCATGCCTGCAAACACCTAGGCCAGAACAACCACTGCCATGCCCAAATACACCTGTGCCTCATCCCGAAGATACTTGGGAAACCACCGGCCCACACATGCCTAGGCCAACCACCAAACTACCCTTCCCGAAGATTATTGGACTAATAATGGACTTCAGGCCATCACAGCATGCCCGAAGAGTCTTGGGCTATTCGGGAAAGGGAGCAAAAAAGAAGCAAATAACCAGCCACTCAGATGAGTGATTGAAAAAAAACCCTCTCCCATGAAATGGGGGTGTTCGGCACTAAGTGATCAACATGGGTGGTGAGCGAATAAGAATCAAAAAAACTATAAGTATATGTATAGGTAACAAGCACTCACCCAGTCTAGGTTTTTCTTCAGACAGCCTAAAGAACACTATCCTTACTATTCATTCATAAGAGAAGAGAACAACACCCAAGCCCAACTCGCAAGTCACACCAAACCAAATCCCAATTTGTCCCATCCTTGTCTTCATGTTTAGTAATAATATTTAAATAAGTTACTACACCTACTTGGGAAACTAGCAGTATAAGCACAAACCAAGGAAAAAAGTTACAGCCAGCAATAATTTAAGCATTCACACCTGGATCTATTGCAAAGTCACAACAACAAAGGGATAAGGGAGATCCCTCGAAGTACTGGAAGCAAAAAACCCCAAGATATAGCCCCATGTCCCCAAAATCCAGGAGCCAACGGTTTCTCAATAGTAAGAGATCCCACCCCAATTTGTGACACGAACAGGGGATCCCATCCTCACCCTCATCACCCCAGCAATCTAAGCCCCTATCCATCCATAGAGGAAACAACCAAACCAATACTACCAACACAAGGAAGAAACAACAAGTATTTTCAGATTTAAATGATTTAACACACTCCATGATTTCAATTCCAATGGGATTAAACCGGGGTTATCATTGAAAAGGAGTTGATCCTGGTTCCTCAAATTTATTTAGCCGAATATACGTAATTAACCAATTTCCTTTACACATCAAAAGGTTCACAACCAAAATACAAGACATTTAAACATTTCAAGGGGTAAGGGTTTATTAATTCACAGAGAAAGACCACCAACTGACAGGAATTTCAGTAGGTGTAAGCCCGCACAATTCAGAATCATTAATCATGAAAGAGGATAAAAAAAGAACAGCATCATTGATCACACATTTCCCCTTCATTATTTAGAATCCATTTATTATCTTCATTAATGTTTGGTTCATCCAATTCTACATAAACAGTAGCGTACCCACCCCACAAGATACACATAATGGAGAGACGAAGTTGAAACCCCTACCTGACGATCAAGGATTGACGTTAAGTCCTCGCGTGGAAACTGGAAAACAGATGGAACACGAAAGGAAAACCTCGCAATAGGGGTACAGCTCATCTGGAGGAAGGGTAATCAGAGGAGGATGATAGAGAAATGAAACGTAGGGATAATTCTTTAGGTAATAAAGGCTGATAAGGGCTGAGATACAGCACTCCCGGATGGTTAAGATACGGAGAGAAACCGCGTATGGAGCGGGATAGTGGGTTGACCATGCAGCTAGGACACCCCACACGTCCTTAAAGTGTCCCCCGCCTTTCCGGGCGGTTTAAACTGACTCACACCTTATGGTTTTATTTCATTTAAGGGGTGCCTCACCAATCATTTAATTTAAACAGGCATTAATGGGCTTTAAAACAGGATTAAAGGGGTCAAAACGCGGCTTAAAATCCAATTTGCGCAACGAGGCGCCACTGGGAAAACCTGTGGTCATCAGTAGGCTAGGTCTACTGGTAGGTGGAGCCACCGGTAAGCTGAGACTACCAGTAGTCCAAGCTACCGGTTGGCCAATGCTACCGGTAGACCGAGCCACCGGTAAGCTGCGAATACTGGTAGGTCGAGCTACCAGTATGTCGAGCTACCGGTAGTCATGCTACCGGTAGACCGAGCTACCGGTAGACCAAGATACGGGTAGACCGAGCTACAGGTAGACCAATCTACCGGTAGACCGAGCTACTGGTAGACTAAGCTACCGGTAGACCGGGCTATCGGTAGGCAGAGCTACCTGTAGTCCTCCTACCGGTAGATCGAGCTACAGGTAGGCCGAGCTACCGATAGGCCGAGCTACCAGTAGGCCTACTACTGGTAGACCGAGCTACCGGTAGACCGATCTACCAGTAGATTGAGCAACCGGTAGTCCGAGCTACTGGTAGGCCAAGGCTACCGTTAAGCTTCACCGAGAAGCTGTGATAGCTTCCCAGACTACCCCAAACACCTAGACATCACATTTTTTATGAGTAATTGACCGTAAAAACCCAGGACATTACATCAGATACTTATCATACTATTCTCATCACCGAGAATATAAGAACAACCCATAAAGATACTTTTCAGGGGTAAACCTCGGAGTTGTTCCAAAGCTGGAACAGAACCCCTCATACATCCAGGAACACTGGCCCAAATGTCATCAACCACAATGTTCAAAACAAGCATAAGGATCACACTGTCCAACACATGAGTTAGGGAGTCCCGTCTTACATGTCAGAATATTATCCGCTTTGGGTAGCACTAACTCACCCACATGGGTTTAATCGCATCCACATTAATGCGTCCGGATTTGCAGACAGGTTTTCACATCATCACACATTCGTACACACACACAGAGAATATGGAATATATAATCTAATATCTAAGAAAAACAAGCATTCCATATAAAATAAAGCACAATGTATAATATCTCAAGGATCAGAACAAAAACAAGTCACAATAGCTCTGGGTACTGTACACATAACTGGGCCTCCCGCTCCCACGTGCTCCCTTCCAGGCCACCATGCCTCCACAACACACGAACAAAGGGGATGGTTTTTCCATGAAGCACTTTATCCTTACGATCCTCGATCTAGATTCGTCATTCTAGGAAGGTCGCATCGTCTTCAACATCTATCTCTCCCCAATCGATAATGTGGGAGTCATCGTGTAGATATTGGAGAAGCTGGGACACATGGAATACATCATGTATCCTTAGTAGCGGCGGTGGTAGAGCTAGCAGATAAGCCACTTCACCGACCTGCCGCAACACTTCGAAGGGTCTGATTAACCTGGGAGAAAGCTTACTTCCCCTATCGAACCTCTGTTATCCACGCCGAGGGGAGACCTTCAAGAACACATGGTCCCCAACTTCAAACTCCAAGGGTATTCTCCTATCATTAGCATATGACTTCTATCGGTCCTGAGCTGCCTTTATCCTTTCTCGTATAAGCTGAACCATCTCTGTCGTGCTCTTCACCACCTCCAGGCCAGGAACACCTCCTTCCCCAAACTCAATCCAGTACACGGGTGAGCGACATGACCTTCCATATAGGCCTTAGAATGGAGCCATTCCATTGGTAGAGTGATGGCTATTATAGTAGGCGAACTCTATGAGAGGCATGTGTCGCACCCATGATCCCCCAAAGTCTAGAATACATGCCCGCAGCATGTCCACCAAGGTCTGGATGGTGCGCTCTGTCTGCCCATCTGTATGGGGGTGGAAACCAGTGCTAAGACGTAACTGGGTGCCAAAATCATGCTGCAATCCCCTCCAGACTCGTGAGGTAAAATTTGCATCCCTGTCCGAGATTATGGAACTCAGAACTCCATGCAACTGCACTACCTCATCCACATACTTCTGTGCTAGAGCATCCACTGCAATCAAATCCTTAATCGCCATAAAGTGATCCGACTTCATCAATTATTCCACCACTAACTATATGGTGTCGAAACCCCCTTGCACCTTGGGTAGTCCTGTGATGAAATCCATAGATATGTCATCCCACTTCCACTTGAAGACATCTAATGGTTTCAACAACCCGCCTGGAACACAGTGTTCGGCCTTTACTTGCTGACACACTAAGCACTTGGCCACAAACTCGGCCACTTCTCATTTTACTCCGGGCCACCAAAGTTGTCTCCTCAGACCCTGGTACATCTTGGAAACTCTTGGGTGTACCGCTAGGGGTGAGTTATGGGACTCAAAAAGAAACATTCCACGCATCACCTCTGGAAGAAATAAATTTCCACGGAAAAACATCAGGTTCTGACCATCCTCCATCCACCCTTCCGGAGCATTGCCCTGTTCAACTCGGTCATGCATCACTTCACTCTCTGGGTCTCTCCATTGAGACTCTTCCACTATCCTCAACAGATAAGACTTCACTGTCATATGATAGAGGAAACCTCTACAACTATCCATCCTCGCATCCAGGTGCAAGGCAGCCAACTCCTCCATCGCCTTCCAAGAGTCTGCTGACTCTCGGCCCGCATCCTTCTGAGACCTTTTGCTCAAAGCGTCAGCCACTACATTCCTTTTTCCTGAAGTGTAGGATATATGGATGTCAAAATCTTGGAGGAAATCCATCCACCTTCACTGTCATAAGTTTAGGTCCCGCTGGGAGAAGATATATCTCAAGCTTTTGTGATCTGTGAAGACCACAAAGTGTTTTCCGATGAGGTAATGCCGCCATAACTTCAGTGCGAAAATGACCACTGCATGTTCCAGATTGTGGGTGGCATAATTACGCTCATGAGGATGTAGTTTGATAGACCCATAAGAGATCACCCCTTGTTGCTGCATCAACACACATTCGAGGCCTTTCCCTGAAGCATCACAGAACACATCATACGCCACCCCTTCTTCTGGTAGTCTCAGCACTAGGGTAATAACCAATTTATCCTTTAGATAGCTGAAGGCTGCCTTGCACTCCTCACTTCAAAGGGGATGCAACTCATGAGAAGTTGGGTACGAACCTCCGATAGTAACCTTCCAGCCAAAGGAAACTGCGAACCTCTACCGCATTCTTAGGTGCTTCCCAAGAAACAACCACCTCAAATTTTTATTGCTACACCACTACCCCCTGTCCGGATACTACGTGCCCAAGCAAGTGTACTTCTCACGTCCAGAACCTGCATTTCGACAACTTCCCATAGATCTGGTGCTTTCGGAGGACTTCCAAAACCATCCTTAGATGCTCCACATGCTCCTCCTCTGATCATGAATAGATCAAGATGACATTGATGAACACAACTACGAACTGATCCAGGTACTCCCCAAAGATGGAGTTCATAATCCCCATGAACACAGCAGGGGGCATTC
The DNA here is from genome assembly GCA_963277665.1 of Viscum album. Lineage (NCBI taxonomy): Eukaryota > Viridiplantae > Streptophyta > Magnoliopsida > Santalales > Viscaceae > Viscum > Viscum album. The sequence goes on from OY728167.1 coordinate 969,427,917, forward strand.
GTAAGACCGAAAGGCATGACTACAAACTTGAAGTGCCCATATCTGAACCTGAAGTTCGTCTTTGAGATGTCTCTCTTCATTACCCTCAAATAGTGATACCCAGAACATAATTCGATCTTCGAGAACCATTCTTCCCCTTTCAGCTGGTCAAAGAGATCATTTATCCTTGGAAGTGGGTAGAGATTCTTGATCATTACATGATTCAGCCTCCTATAGTCTATGCACAACCTAAGAACACCATCTGCCTTCTTTGCGAAAAATACTGGATCACCCCACTGTGACGCACTCGGTCGAACAAAACCCGTCTTCATCAGATCATCGATCTGAATCCTCAACTCCTGTAGCTTTGAAGGAGTCATTCGGTTGGGAGCCATCGAAATCGGACGAGCATCGGGCTGTAAGTCTATCCAAAAAACAATATCATGTCGAGGGGGTAGAGTCATCACCTCCTCAGGGAAGACGTCCATAAAATCACTGACGATCCCTAGTAATTATACCATCTCAGCATCCACTGACTCTACTGACATCTCGGATAACAAAGAGAGGAGGGGTTCCTCTCGCCTATTGCACTTCTGGCCACTCCACTCACCGTTGAAAGTAACATGTCGTCCACCCATGGCTGGGAACACAACCCTTCCTCGGAAGTAGTCGATGATGGCACACACAGAGAACAACCAGTCTATGCCTAAGATGACATCGTACGGCTGTATCTATAGCAGTAGTAGATCCCTGACCGAATGATGTGGCCCTATCATCAGCCTGAATCCCCTTCAAACCTATAACAAGTCGGTATGACCTCCGACTAGTGTGCTCAGCACCAAGGGCACTAGAAGTCTCTCAGCATCTAGACACAGAGCATGGTCCAGACCAAGTGAAACAAAGGAGTGAGAAGCTCCAGTATCAAACAAGGCGTAAGCAGGGGTACTGGACAAACTAATCTTACCTCGAACAACATCTGGTCCTATTGGAACTATTGCCTCCACGGCATGCAACTGTCCAAGTCCAGCCCCTCTACCCCTCAGATGTCGACCGCCTCCCCAACAACGCCCTGGTAGAGGTCCCTAAGGAGCGCCCTGAGGTCGGCCTCCCCCTGCAACGTCTACCCTTGAAAGAGCGAGATATCGCTGTTCCTGCTGCTGCTGCTGGAAGGACCTAACTGGAAGCTGCTGCTGATGTGGGTGCTGGGCATGTCCGCCCCTGCCATACTGAACATGGTCCCAACACTAATTTCTGAGATTTCCATGGCTCCCATAGACGAAACACCTCGGTCATGGACTCAAAAGGAATGGTAATGGAACGAGGGAACGGAACTGGAACTGTTGTGGCCTGCTCCCTGCTGGTCGGAACCTAGAGGGTCCCGATGCTGGAGGTCTGGTGCTGACGGCCTTTCCCTTTAACGGGCCTAGCTGAATCCTATCTCGTGACACACCTCCCAGTGGGTGCATCCTATCTACCACCTCTTCCTTCTTCTGGACCTCCATGTATGATGGCAAGGTGAAGGGGGTAATGACGTACTGGAGGGTGGGTCGGAGCGCCTCCTCTAAACGTCTAGCCAGAGACTCCTCGTCTGGATAGAGATTCAGGGAAAAGAGGAGGAGGTCCTTGAACTTTAGCCCCATCTCCCATACCGACATACTCCCCTGCTAGAGGGAGAGTACCTCCTGCCTTTTATCTACCTTCATTGTAGAAGAGATGAATTCCGCCCGGATCTCCTTCTCGAAAATAGCCCATGCCACCTCAGTCTCTCTCCTCTCCCCAGATAGAGAGTCCACCACTGGCGCGCTGCTCCCCACATCTGGATGACGTCTAGAGAGACCCAGTACTCGGTTGGAGCCTGGATCAATCTGAAGGCTATCACCACCTCCTCTATCCAGCCCTCCGTCTTCATGTCAGAGGTGATTCCCTCGTACTTCTCGAGGGTCTGTCGCTGGAAGGCTAGAAGCATCTTCTGCCATTGGTCATCCCCCTCCTCTTGATCATCCCTCTTCTGATCGGCCGAGTCAACCTCCTGGGCCTCTATCACCCATACAACACGTGGTCGTCTCTCGGGTTCCATAGCTGCAAGGTAAATAAGGAATTCTTAAGCTCAAGTAGTACAGTATATTGTTCTTAAAACATCTTAAACTTCTTATTTATTTAAAATTACCAAAACACCCCAGAAACATGAGAACACAAGTCATTATGATGCATGTACCTATCCTAGGGTCTCTACCCTACAATTAGTGTGGCCTCACTTGGTCGTTCGGTAGGTCTAGAGTCTTGCATCGGATCATGAGGGGCCCTAAAATCTCATGTCCTAGCCGGTCTTCCCCAGCCTAATTCACGCACCATGGTCACCCAAAAACATTTCCCTACCATCCCATGCAATCCTAACTATGCCTAACTCCAGACTCCATCCTATCTATCAACCATCAGCTCTGATACCATTCTGTTACGACCCAACTTCACCAAAAGGAGGGAAGGGTCAACAGATTGTCAGGCACGTCCTTCTTTAAGTTGAAGGAGAGATAGTGACCCCCGAAGCCCAGCTCCAATAGGTCCCGTTGTGGATACCATCACCAAGGGTATAAAATCACACACTAAATGGAAGGAATTACCATTTTTTCTTTTAATAGGATCAGGAGATAAGATAGTGAATCCCACAACACCAAAGTGAAAGCGAAAGTAAAGTCAAGAACCATTCCCAATGCATGTTACAAAAGTAAAATCCACAATGTATAAGGAGACTAAAAAGAAAAATACCAAAAGAAAGAACAATAACAACTGCGATGATCTGTCACAAGTTCTAATCTAGTATCGTCCAACACGATCCCCAATGTCCTCCTGGAAGCCTGAAAGTAGTTTTATATACGTAGGGTGAGTATACAAGTATTCTCAGTAGGGAATAACCAAAGACTCTCGTGCACAAGTGGGGAGACATTGTAATGCCCTGTGAGAAAAGAGATAACCAAGCACCTAATAAAGAAACTAACCACCCAAGCCTCACCAAGGCACACTCCCCAAATAACGCAAGTCAAGTAATGTATAGTAATAGCACATCAATTTTTGGGTACCACGCGCCACTTTCCGCTAGTTATTGAAGACATCCTACTCATCGAACCAATCCCTCCATTCTTATCACAGTCCCACTACCATACCCTGCTCGAACACACCTGGGCCACAACCATACATCCCACCTACAAACACTTGGGCCACAACCACTAACCTGCCTGCAGAAACTTGGGCCACAACTGTCACATGTAACCACTCCTGCAAACACCTAGTCCAGAACAACCACTGCCACGCTCGAAGACACATGGGCCTCATCCCAAAGATACTTGGGGAACCACCTGCCCGCACACACCTGGGCCAACCACCACACTACCCTGCCCGAAGATTCTTGGGCTAATAATGGACTTCAAGCCATCACAACCTGCCTGAAGAGTCTTGGGATATTTGGGAAAGGGAGCAGAAAAGGAGCTAATAACCAGCCACTCATAGGAGTGTTGTGAAAAACACCCTCCCCCATGAAATGGGGGTGTTCAGCACTAAGTGCTCAACATGGGTGGGGCGCGAATAAGAAACACAAAAATTACATTTATATGTATAGGTAACAAGAACTCAACCAGTCTAGATTTTTCTTTAGACAACATAAAGAACACTATCCTTACTATTCATTCATAATAGAAGAGAACAATACCCAAGCACAAGTCACAACTCTCACCAAACCATATCCCCATTTTTCCCAGCCTTGTCTTCATGTTTATTAATAATATTTAAATATGTTCTATCACCTACATGGGAAACTAGTATCATAAGCACAAACCAAGGGAAAGAGTTAAAACCAGTAATAATTTAAGCATTCACACCTGGTTCTGTTGCAAAGTCACAACAACAATGGGATAAGGGAGATCCCTCAAAGTATTGGAATCAAAGAAACCCCCAAGATACAGCCTCATGTCCCAAAAATCCAAGAGCCAATAGTTTCTCAACAACAGAGGATCCCACCCCAATTCGTGACACAAACAGAGGATCCCATCCTTACCCAGATCACCCCAGCAATCTAAGCCCCTATCCAACCGTGGTGGAAATATCCAAACCAATACTACCAACACAAGGTAGAATCAACATGTATTTTCAGATTTAAAAGATTTACACACTCCATGTTTTCAATTCCACTGGGCTTAAACCAGGGTTATCCTTGAAAAGGAGTTGATCCTGTTTCTTCCAATTTATTTAGCCGAATATAAGTAATTAACAAATTTTCTTTACACAGCAAAATGTTCACAACCAAAATACAATCCATTTAAATTTCACAAGGGGTAAGGGTTTATTAATGAACAGAGATAGACCACCAACGACCATGATTTCCAGTAGTCGTAAGCCCGCACAATTCAGAATCATTAATCATGAAAGATGATAAAAACAGAACAACATCATCGATCACACCCCTCCCCTTCATTGTTTAGAATTTTTTTATTATCTTCATTAATGTTTGGTGCATCCAATTCTACAGAAACAGTTGCGTACCCACCCAGCACGATACACAGAAAGGAGAGACGAAGGTGGAGCCCCTACCTGGCGATCATTGATCGACGTTAATTCCTCACGTGGACACTGGAAAATGGATAGAACGCGAAAGGAAAACCTCACAACAGGGGTACGGCTCGTCGGGATGAAGGGTACCCAGAGTTGGATGATAGAGAAAAGAAACGTAGGGATAAGACTTTAGGTTATAAAGGCTGATAAGGGTTGAGATACAGCACTCTCGGATGGTTAAGATACAGAGAGAAACCGCATAAGGAGCGGGATCGTGGGTTGACCACGCAGCTGGGATGCTCCACACGTCATTAAAGGGTCCCCGCCTTTTGGGGCGGTTTAAACCGATGCACACCTCATGGTTTTTTTATTTAAGGGGTACCTCACCAATCATTTAAATTAAACGAGCATTAATGGGCTTTAAAATATGATTAAAGGGGTCAAAACGCGGCTTAAAAGCCCATTTGTGCAAGGAGGTGCCACTGGGAAAACTCGTGGTCACCAGTAGGCTGGGTCTACCGGTAGGTCGATCCATCGTTAAGCCGAGTCTACCGGTAGTTCAAGCTATAGGTTTTCCAAATCTATCGGTAGACCGATCCACCTGTTAGTCGCGGCTACCAGTAGGCCAAGGTACTGGTACGCCGAAATACCGGTAGGCCTGCTACTGGTATGCCCGCTACCGGTAGGCCTGCTACCGGTAGGCATGCTACCGGTAGACCGAGCTACCGGCAGACCGAGCTACAGGTAGAACGAGCTACTGGTAGACCGAGCTAACGGTAGACCGAGCTACCAGTAGACCAAGTTACCGGTATGCCGAGCTACCGGTAGGCCTGCTACTGGTAGACCGAGCTACCGGTAGGCCAAGCTACTGGTAGGCCTGGTACCGGTAGACGGATCTACCGGTAGACAGAGCTACCGGTAGTCCGAGCTACCCATAGGCCAAGGCTACCGTTAAGCTTCACCGAGAAGCTGTGATAGCTTCTCAGACTACCCCGAACACCTAAACATCACATTTTTACTAAGTAATGGACCACAAAAACCCGGGCCATTACATCTATTTTTTGAAATTAATATATAAATAAATTGATATCTTTTTTATGACTCTACTAGGATTTCTAAACATTTAAAAAAAGGTGTTATCTCTCAATTAACTTTTATTGATTGGAAATATTAATTAAAAAACATATCATATAAAATGTAATTAATCTAACAAGGATTTTTTTTATTTATATATATTATGCTCATGATTAAGAGATAAATATATCATTTTTTTAATTTAATTATATTTAATTTATTTGATATTTTGATTCATTAAATAATATATTTTTAAGGGGTTTCATCTTATATTTTTAATGAAAATCATAATTACCATAGAAAATTTTCAATCAATGTTAGAGGGTAAGAATGGGGAAATCTTCCACTGCTCTAATTCTAAAAAAAATCAATATTGAAATTGTAATTATAATAAACAGTTGTAGCAAATTCAATCAAACATGTCTAACAAATATGTATTCACCTAACTCACATAATATATATGCGATTCTATCTATAACCTTCACTTAACATTAGTTTACAAGGAAATGTCTATATTTTTCACCTATAAAAGGAGATCATTTCCATCCACTTAAATCCAAACATGTTATCTAAAATAATCTTGAATATATACCCATTATATATCACCCATATCCCTGTTCCACTTTTAAAGCACTTGGTTACAATAATCTATCCCAATTCCTCCATTTCTATGATGTATTTTATTAGAATAGTCAGGTCCTTAACGTCAATATTATCCACTCCGTAACATTTTATTCATCATTATTCTCATCCAGTCATGCTTTAAAACTTATTATAATGATAAAAATATTAAAAGAAATTATTATTATTATTATACTTAGATGTTTTATGACTATGTAAAAACATTATCTATTTCTATCCCATCAATTCAGAAATTAAAACCTCACTCTCATTCTCTATGGACAACCACATTCATGAATAATTTATTTCATTTTTCATAATTAAATTACATATATGATTATAGGAATATATTTAAAGAATAAAAATTATATTTAATATATGATTAATATTATGAAAAATAATTTATTCATTCTATTAATATGTAACCCATTATTAATATACCACATTTTATTCGTAAAATATTTTCAAAACAAGATCTTCGCCAATTTGATATTCACGAATCCTATCTAAAAAATCCAAAAATGAAATTTAGGCCTTATATATAATTATGGAATAAGAATTCAAATATTTTATATATTTTTTGGATTATTTACATATTAGAAATGTATGAGGATCCACCTCAACATTAAAAATCATGTGAAAAAGTGTAAAAATCACTACCATATACTAATGAAAAATAATAATAAATAACATGTAACATTATAATGAATGATTATAATTAAAGAATATAAAAGATAACATTTTTTATAAGTTCATTAAATAAATATTTATAATGTTTATGTTTATCATACAAGATTTTGTATGGTGTTTATTAAAGTAGGAATCATATGTAAGAGTTTAATCTCAATTTCACTCAATTGAGGGAATTTTTCATATTGTGAACCTATTATTATATTGTATTGTTAAATTACAAAATATTTTTTATTCAATTGATATGATTTACTTTTTATTGCATGGATTTACATATGTTTTCATGAATCCTACTGTATATTTTTTTGATTCAATTATTACAAATTTTTTATGGGGTTTTCGAAATAAAATTTCATATTTTTGAGTTATAATGATTCTTCTTGAACATAATTATTTCAAGATTGATGTATTTTAGGATATTATTGCATAATATTTTATTTCCACTTTATAGTTATTATATTTACCATCTGTTATCATAAAATCCTTTTTGATGTTTTTTTTTACTTCACGGAGTATGATATTAAAAATAGTTTTATCAACTCAACCTACCTTTCATTGAGTAATGGGATTTATACCATAATGTTATTCTTATATGCTTGTTATATTATTCTACTTTTTCACATAATAAGTTAAGATCTGTTTATATCATAATAATTTACAATTTATCATTGAGATATTATTTATTAATATATTTCATTCTTTAATAAAAAAATGTTGCTATTAAGAATAATTACCTACCTCTATAATTATCTCTTTCACGTCCACATCCATATTTTTCCCCAAAAATTTTCCTTTATTATTTAAAAACAAAACATTTTGATTATATTATATTATTTTAAATTTATTCTATAATCATATTCAAAAAAAATTATTATACTATTTATTATTTGGGTTCTAATAAAGGTATTATAAAATATTAAAATGAGTTTTAATTGTAATCATCTATTTTATCTTCCACCAAACATTTCATCTATAAAACTTAATGAAATATTCAATAACCATTTATCTGATTTATTGTTTATTTTATTTTTGAAAAATTATTCATGTAAACTGCTTGAAAATAAAAAATGAATATACCCCATAACTTCATAATTTTAGAATAATTTTAAAAAAAATTATGAAATATTTTTATGGATATCAATTTTCTTTTATTATTTATCTACAAAATAACTTTTTATTTTGGAGTTATGTTTCATGACTCGCCCTCTAAATTCCCTTCCAAGATTCTCTTTTTAGGAAATTAATTTGTATAAACTAATATAATGGTTGAGGAAATTTTTTATGGTGGTAATTAGAAATGATACCAAAGAAATTATCAATACAACTGTTCTTCAACATAGGATATGTGATTGCTTTTTTATAGAATAAATATGTATGAATAATCTATATTTTAATGGTCTATATCCAGTATTCACCAATAATTAATTATCTAATTATTTATATCTCATGATAAAATTATTGATTTTGGACATGATTGTAGTTAGTTATGTTCAAAAAATTTGGAATGGACCTGATTGTGGTTATCAATTCTCATATGATTGATATTGGATATAATTATGGTTATTTATGTTCACTATATTTAGTGTGAATGTAATTCTAGTTACCTATGTTCATAATGATATTATTTTTAATGCTTACTAATAAGACATATTTCATTGTTATATTCCAATGGTATGACCCATGGATCGGGATTACAATCTCTTGTTTCCACACATTATACCATGGTATATATTTGATCATTTTGATGATAAGACTTTTTATATTATGTCATGATAGAATATTATTATTCATTATTTATTTTGTAATCAAATACTCTCATCAAGCTCATGTTCTATGTATAATTAAGTTTTAACCATTTTAAAAATTATATAATTTGTTTCCCTTACAGGGTGTTTGATAACACCACTTTTTATGTTCTCAATTACCTATGATAAGATGAGGAATATGACATATTTGAAATCAAAAAATATTTATATAATGGTAATATTATAGAGAAATTGTAAAAATATAATTTATATATATAATATCCAAAGAGACTAAACCTTTGGATACATGGGCTGTTAGAGTAATTTTGAGATATAATGTCTAAAATTATATAATTGGTTCATGATAAGTCTAGGATTCCTTACTTCATTTCAAATCTTGTTTTCAAAATAATATATTTGTATCTGGGAGTGTGGGTTTGGGGAATCTCAGAGAGACCAACATGTTCTTCATCGTCTTCTTTAAAAACCTATTTGAAGATCAAATCCCTACTACGCAGATTGATATAACTCATACCTATCAAACTAACCCAACCAATGATGTATATATTTCATCTCCACCCCCATATAAGTTCATTGGATTTGGTAACCACTAAATCCCTCTTTTCCATATTTTTTATTCAGTTACTCAAAGTGAATAAGCTAAATATTTGATATTAAATCCTCAACATAGTTTCCCTATCAGATTCTTAATAATTCATCTACCTTATAATCTTAAATAAGTACATCTTATTCATACACATCATAGTCATCATCAAATAATTGGAAACCCCATTTATGTTTTTTAGTCCTTTTATATATTCATGATTAGTCTTAACCTATAAATATACCTTCTTTATGACAATCACATCTTGGCCCTATATGGATTTTATTATCACAACATAGATATTTATAGGAATAAATTTCCCCTAACTATTTCCCCCTAGAAAATTTCTTACACCATCATTAATTGAGGAATAATAATCTACCTACACTATAAAATTCATTTGAAGATTCAGTAACAACAATGATATATTTCCCAACATTACCTGGAGATATTAAAACCCATACAATGAAATCATTTTTTCATGGTGGTACTAGTATACCACCAATATATCTATTCAACAACATCTACATTTTTGTGGTAAAATATAACAACATAAACATTGAATAAATTATTAGTTTACTACACCAAAATCTACCATCACTAATATTATGCATATGCTTCATGAGTATAGAATAGTTTGATGATGAGGGAATGAGAGATATCACCCATGGGTTATAGAAAAGTGGATTCCAATTCTTTTGGCCATTTTTATGCCTCTAGTGACCTATTAAATATATATTAATGTGTTCCTGATAAAAAAAAGTTGATAAAAATATGATTCATAAAACAGATGGTGGGGTAGGGAGGGTGATATTTGGGCACTGAAGGTGGTATCATTTTCTCTTCTAGTGTTGAGGGATTTATTTCCCCACAATAAATAGAAATTAATGAAAAAATTCCATAGTTTAATGTTATGGTCTCATACTATTCTATTTTAAAATATATATAATGAAACAAATGCACATACTTAAACATAAAATATATAAAACATTGAAAATTTTACATGGTATGATGGACATGATTTACATCCCTGGGTATGATGGATAGTTTTTATAATAGGTGATAATAGTAGAAATTAATAGAAAATCTCATCTTCGATAAATAGAACATTTGTTATCAAAAAATTAAATAAATACATGGACATACATTACTTTTAAAAAACATATCAACAATAAAAACTCTAAACATTTACTTTAATTTCACATATACCATCACACTGATACATCTAGAGGGATTCAAGTATTGTGGATATTTAAAATTTCTATGATATGTTTGAACTCATTAATAGTTGAAATCTTTATCAAAACATCTTCTAGATTAACCAATGTTGAAATCATTTATATGGAAATTTTATCCAAATATAGAATGTTTCATATTATTTACAATAAAATTTAAATATTATTTGATTGGTCATGATATACCACTTATTTCTAAAGATTTAAATATAGTAACTACAATGAAAATTGATCAGACTCGAAACCATCAAAATCAAGATATAAATAAATTTTTTTATCCACATACATTTCATTACTCTCTTTATCAAATATCAAACGTATCTCTATATAGTAGATAATGATACCATTGATTTTTTTTCTAAATAACATTTACACCTAAATTAGTGAATGTAAATAATTTTACGTTCCACTTTCTGATATGATCTCTTCTATAATATGACCATATATAAACTTCTACACCTCCAATATCACCATTTGTTTTGTAAACTAAAAACTTCTACATTAATCTTCAAATTATACATAATCAACAGGGATTCATTCTAGTGATACATCCATGGATTTATCATAAATATGTACACCACACTAACTAAATGAGCAAAATCAGTCCTTATAAAACCCAAGATATACATTTTTCTATCAATAATATTATAATATAGATCATTTCCAATATTTTTGTTTTCATCATATTTATAAATCTAACGGTTAGATTTTAATTTAAAATTCCTTAAAAAGGGAACACTAATTTATTTATATATCCATATCTAAAAAGAATTAATAACACTATAAATGTACATAATTTAAGAAAAATAAATTCATCCAACTATCTTGTATTTCTATATTTTTATGTTATGTATCATACTATATAATATGAAATGATTAATTTAAATCTCACTATTCAACTGATAATTATGTTTATTAATCAATTCTCTTTACTATAACTTTGTTTTCAATGACATAATAAATTATATGAGAAAAAATAATTTTATAATTAATTATAATAGACACAATTATCAAGCAGTTTATGGAGAAATTTTTAAGCCATCACAAATGAATAAAACCTCTAATACCATTCCCATATAGATAGTTTCATCCAAGTTTTTTTCAAAAGGAAATAATGATTTTCATATAAAAATAAAAAAATAAAAAAACTATTGTATTTAAATCTTACCTAAAAAAATTAATGAAAACCCATCTTTTTACATCATCCTAATAAATATCATGATTAAAAATACTCACAATTGATAGTAAAAATAAAATTGTTTGTGGATTTAAAATAAGATAAAATTCCTCATGATAGTAAATGAAATATGTTTGTGAAAAACCTTTTTCAACCATTATTTTTTGATGTTATGATGGCTCAAATCATAGTATTATATAATAATTCTTAATGACTCACTTATATACAAAAAACATGAACCACATAGCTAGTTGTAAAAAATAAAAAAATTGACTCTTTTCTAAAGATTAGAATTCCTCAATAATGCAGTTTAATTAATATCATCCCTATATGATCTAAACCACATACTAATATGTTTAAGTCATTCTCGATTAAATATCCTCTACCACGAATAATAATAAATCCAAAATATTGGTATAAAAATAATAAAATAATAAACATTATTATTTTGTTATTATGTAAAAAATTATTATACTTAAAAAATTATGATATCATAAAATATTCCAAGAACCTCTATAATGACTCTAGATATTTCTCTTGTGTTTGAAGAACCCTTAACAGGGTATGAAACATCTAACTCCATCTTGTGAATAACAACTGGATCTATATTTCATCCATAATATATAACCATATCATTTTATTTATAGTGATTAAACTCATAAAAATTAATATAACTACTAATAAAAAATATAGGAGTTCCATTATTCATGGTACATGAAATTAAGTACCGCTTTACATCTATTTTATATCATAAAAATATTCAATTCATAATCTATGGATCAAGTTTAACATTATTCCCAAGATCATAACATAGGAACCCTTAAAGTCTCAAGCTATAACAAGTATATGTATTACTATAACATATTTATTATGGACTAATAAGATAAATTATAGTTTTTAGATATATATTTACCGGATAACAAATATAGTTAACTATATTACCATACTATTATATATAATATCCTATATTTAAATTCTTGAATATCATCTTTTTTGATATTTGTCACCCCCCCTCTACTAAACCATTTTATAGTGTATGTCAAATAATGTGGTTTCTCTAATTCTCAAATCATAAAATAATTCAATAAAAAATTCATTGTAAAATTTGAAAATATTTCAATTAAAGACGTGTAAACCAATTTTCCTATATGTTTCTCTACAATGTAATATCACTTCATAAACTGAAAAGAAAATTTATCATTTTATTTTTTTAAATAAACCATTCTATTTCTTGAAATTTCATCAATAAAATTAAATATATACCTATGACATATATTACTCCAATGAAAAACCCACCGAACATTAAGGATTATAATAATGGATTCAACTATGAGAATGTTTTCCAATCCTAAAACATAAGATGCTTTTATTTACAATGACATGAACATAAAAAACAAATTTTCCTATAGAAAACCTTCCAACAATCCTTAAACAAAGTTCTAATAAATTTCTTAATCATTTTCTTAATCCATATATTTCATAACTCTACCTTATTAACCCCATCTAAATTACATGGAATTACCACATTCCCTGTCATGATGTGAAAAACATAATATATACAGTATTTTGGATATTCTTTTTAATCATATCCAATGACCCCTTTTATACATTCTCATACACACACTATCAAGAGTAGTAATGAACTTTCTTTCATAAGAAGACTAATGAAAAATATTTTTCTAATATAGGGACAGACCAAACATCAATCAATCTAACTACGACATACTACATTTGGATCTGTATTGAGGAACTTCCTCTAACATTAATATCACTATCATTTCTCATGTATATCATATTAGACACATATTAAAAGAAGATATTTTCTCCTTAGAGAAAGACATATGATATGAAGAACTGGTGTCAAGAACCCAAACAATAGCTCTACCTAATCTACTGAATATAAAAATATTGTGTCTCATGATATCATTTGAAATATATTGAATAATATTGATCTTGTAATTAATATTTCACGCATTCTACTAATCCCATTTAATATATGTTTGATACCTACAAAAAGGGATCATAAAAATCATAAATGATGAAATACTTGAAAATGGATATTATTTCCCTACAAAAGAAAAAGGAAGAAGATGAAGGCCAAGAAATTATAATCAATTAGGAATATAAGATACTAGCAGTCACATTCCCATTTAAAGGTCACGTGAATCATCCACACATGGAATACAACCCATGGGAATTCCCATAGAGTTCCCATCAGCAATAATTATTTACCTTATGATGGCCTCCTGATAACTAAATGAGCACCCCAATCGCATATTTTTTCATTGGAAAGTCCATGAAAACAACCCAAAATCCTTAAAAAATAATGAGGGATGGGGTTCAAAGATAGGGACCCTATTTGTCAATAATATAACAGACCAAATCATCATTGGGAAGAATAAAATCCATTAATGATATTCAATCCAACATAAAATACCTTCATCTCATCGATTCATAAAATGTAAGAGATAATGGAAAGGAGGTGGGAGGGGTCCACATTTGCTGGGAGACATGATACACACATCCCGAGCAGTCTGCAAGATGTCTAAAGTCCCTGGAGACATTTTGACCTTCCTTTATGAAAACCCTATGGTTTTTCAACCTTGCAACATTAATGTCCTCAAACATGTATAAGAACCCCCGTGGATCTCTAAGGATATACAGATGGAATTGAAAATGAAATGTATGAAAACTCATCCTATGATCCATATTGTTCACTTGAGGCATCATCCAAAAATCAAGTAAAATTACTAGATTTCACACATGAAAAATCAGATAATACCTCAACTTTTTAAAATAAAACCATGGGGATCAAAATGGAAGAGGTGAGAGACATTCATTGTCACTGAAGGGAATGTGACATTGCCTAAATGACAATGTGAGTCCTGGGGACATATCTAGTGTGTCTCATCAAATACCTTCACGTTGCTGGCCCCATCACATGGAATTCATTGGACATGTCTAGAAAACCCCTCATTGTGTCAGGGAAAATGAATATAATTTTCCATGAAGCACTCAGGTTCCCTCATCTTACCCATATTGTTCAGGTGATGAATCACCAATAAATAGAAGAAATGTCTTCAATAGCACAGAGTCAATCTCATATGACTCCCAAACATTGTCACATTAAACAAAGGGGATCAAAAGAGAGGAGGATTGAGATACTCATGGTCACTGAAATTCAAGTGATGCATCTAGAACACCTGCTACACTGTCCCATGTGACCCTAAGACATCCCACCCATGGTCTTAAGAGTTTCTTCCAACATGCACCTAGATCTTGTGAGGAACCATGAACATGTCAACTTGAAAATAGGGTGGTTCTCTGACATATATTTATGATCAAAAAATTCTTCAGTAATTGAAAAATAATCTGATAAAGGAATCATTAATGGATGAGACTCATGGTTGCTGAAAATTTGGAGACACGCCGGAGGTAGTCCACGATAGAGACTCATGAAACCATGTTGTACCAGACCCCTTTGTTGGCTCCATCCTAAAATCACCCCAGATACATTGCCCAAATGGTTGTGTATATGAGGGGGTGAGGCCTATATATTCTCCACCCCAACATGAATAAAGTGTTTAATTATTTACACCTAGACTCTATAAGATTCAAAACTAGACTTTTATGGCCTTCTCAGAGAGATCACGCAACCCGCTAGCTTTCGGTCTGGTAATATACCGGTGAGAATCCAGAGTAGACATGTGATAAGAAAAAAGAAATTCACGTGACCATTCATAAATCATGAAGAGGTCCTCTGGTGGGTTAAGAGAAGGACATACCACAAGCCCACAGAATCAAGCGAGATTAAAGAAAAATGACACTGAAGAAAACTAAGGAATTAACAATACATGGGTTATAACCAAGATTAATGGAATAAGTCTTAAGAAAAATACATGATCACTACCTACCATGCGCTTTACATGTATCATTCAATGAAATGGGACAATAACAAGGAACATCGCCTAGATCTCATGACACTTATTCGACAAGCAACCTGGGATACACGGATACTCCAGACATGTTATAGCAAGTCACCCAGCTCTCCCACAGACACCACATTGATCTTTTGGACACCCTTGGTCCATCACCCAAGACATGTGTCATCCCTCAGAAACACCACATTACTTATATAACAACACATGATCATGTCAACCGGGTCTAGAGGAAGAACCTGGACATAAAAATCAAGCCCTCATGGCACTACTTGGGCATGTCATCCAAGACTTTCCAAGCCCACCATACATGTTAGAAAATTCTTGCATTGTCTCTTAGAGGTGTTAGACATGATACACAACACCCCTAAGACTATTACATGATGAAATTCTTGAAACCCTCTATAAGATTTATGCTAGGTCATGTGATTTCTCTCCTGACATGCCTACTAGGTCATGTGACACCCTTCAGATAAGAAGTCCATGTCACCAAGGCATCACGATATATGATATTATAGCCCGTCCTCATCTTTTAATCTCTAGACAATTGGAAAGCCTCAATGTATAAGCCTCAACACATGTGAACTATAAGAACTCTGATTCCCTCTAAAAGTAGGATATGTAGGACTCCTTTATAAGGCCCGTGTTATATACCAAAAATCCCAGGGTCTTTCATTATATGTGAGTCCTATATCCAAACTCCATGAGGCTGATCATTCACTCCCCCTTATTTCTCACCCTTATCATAGATCACGTACTCTTTGGGGGATGTAATGAACACCTCACTAGCATCATAAATCCTTGATATCTAGAAAACCTTAGTGTATAAGCCCTAACATAAAGGGGTATATTATCACTGTGATTCTTACCGTATCCATGATACATAGGATACCTCTCTTAAAGGTTCAAGATCTATATTAATCATCAAGGTAAATCTTTATGGACCTTAATAAATGTAACAGAATTGATCATTTTTTATCCCTTATTTCAAACAACGATCATGGATCATGTGGTCTTATGGAATCACAATTATCCATAAATCTGCACTATAAAACATTCCAATGTTATAGGGTATCCTTAATTTGTAAAACGTGACATAAAGGTAACTATGACAACTCTTATTCTTACATTACTCAGGATATGTAGGGAACCTCTCATTGAGGTTCGAGCTCCTTATTGACCATCCAGGGAAGCCTCAATGTGTAATCCCCTAATATAAACCCAACTAAAATGGATCTTATTCTTTCTATAATGAGGATACATATGATTCCTTATCATGGAATGAGCTATATACCTAACACCTGAAGTATTTTTCTAATACACGAAATCCATATGTACATTCCATGAGGCTGCTCACCTGTTACCCTCTTGTTTCTCACACCGATCATAGCTCATGTAGGCTTAGGTTGATGATTCAAACACCTCATTTAGGATCATAAATTTTAATTAACCATGGAAATGGTATAAATATCCCTTATAGAATTTTGTATACCTTGGGCCTAGTCCCAAGGACACAAGTGGACTATGTGGGCTTTGATTCCATCAATAACCAGGATACATAGGACGCCAAATAATAGATCAATATCCTCTTTAGTATATTAACCACTTATTTACATGGATGAATATTCTAATGCACTGGGTTATATGAATCTAGCATATAAGCAACCAACCATTACAAGAAAATGATGGAGAACTTCAGAGACATATAGATGGATTAACTAAAGAGATCCCAAAATTGTTCATAAAAAAGATAATTAACCTATTCTAATTTTTTAGGGTAACCAGTCCCGTATTAGTATTAGAAATATATTAAAAAAAATCGTAAATTTATAAAATATTCTTGGATTATGGGACAACTCCTCTCAATATGGAGAGATGATCTCGGCCACCCATCCTATCGACTAATGCGAGTCCTAAAGAATCACTGGGCTTGGATGCCTGAATGACTATCAGCCTTTGGAAATCAGGTCTATACTAAACTATGGGGAAAGGTACAGTAGAGAGTTTTTAGGAAATATGGGAAAAATAGAAAACCTAATGTTCATGATTTATTGATTCCATAAAATAACCTTCAATAAAATCATCAAATAGAATCTCATTCCATGTTCTACGTCCAAAACTCGACGAAACAGAAATGGTGATCCAAGAGTGAATCTCTCTATTGTAAACTAATTGGGTTATAATTGTTACAACTTGTTACTTTCCCCCTATATAAAAAAATGGTAGGCTCAGCAAGAATATCATAGGCCACTTTGTATTCCAAACCATATTTTTGACAAACAAAGCAACAAAACCAGTATAAACAATAATTCTTGTAAGTCCATCCCCATTTTGATAATTCCATGAGATATGAATGTATGTAAAGGTAATACATGAAATTTTTATTAACCATGCATATATAAATGATAATTTTTATACTTACAATATAGCACAAGTCTGTATCCTTATTCTTTGTGGTATGCGTGATTGTAGAATCCCAACCTGATGAATTGTTTTCATCATCTAGGACTTATTCCAATACCTCATTCACTACCACGACCACTATGAGTCATAAAAAAAATTCCCTTCTAGAAATATCAAAAAGTTGGTATAGAATAAAATGATCTGGGAGTACCATTGATACAGCACAATACTGATAATTGAAGCTGGATGTGAGAACATTCAAGTACAGTAGCTGGAAAGTCCATGTCACCTTGCGAAGGTTGCCTCTAATCCAGTAGCCCCATCACTATGACCACCACTTCAATAGATTATCCTTCGAGTGAAAAAACCTCCACATTTAATATCCAATGATGGTGGACTAAGATTCCCAATATGGATCCATTTCTCTCCATGTGTATCTAAGGAGGGAACCTACTGACTGTCGTCTCTAACATTATTTTGTCGGTACCCATTAGTTTCCTGCTCGGGGTACCATCCGACACATAGCCACCTCTGATACCCATGCATGAGTTCCAAGGAAGAATCATTGGAAGAGGTTGATGTTGGATGTTCAATAGAGGGTTGATACACCCATTAGATTTGATGATGCATACTGTATTACTCTGACAGAATCATGTTTGTAGGCTCATATCTCTACTGAATTAGAAAAAGTATACAGGAATATTATCGCCACCATCAAAGAGGGGGCTCATATCCCCACTCATTCTAACAATGTCTTCTAACATACTCTGTAAGAGACTGTAAATTAGAATCATTCCCATATACGCTTAGAGAAAATCTATGGGTATATTCCCATAAAAGTCATGGGGAAGCTCATACTCCCACCACGTACCTAAAGCCCATCAGAGTACTCTGATGGTACAATGGGAACATAAGTGGTCACATATCCAATCAAAGATGTATTACAGTAGATTATGGAGATATAAAATTTACTTCCTTATAAATGCCAATTTATTTTCGCAATAGATTAATAGCTTCAAAGGCATATTCTGACAATGTTACATATAAAGAGATAGGTGCATAATCTTATCCCTATAGACATGAAAAATCAACACTCTGGTCATCATTATCATGTGGTTGTATCATAGATATTGTACATTCTTGATCCCACTCAGGATGATCATTGAAATATACTGATGATGGAAGAGGCATTAGACTGGTTCCATACTCTCATTCTAACTTGGACCAACCAGGTGAGAGCAGCACGTTCCTTGGGATAGGGGCACATGCCTGTTGAAAAGTACCAGAAGCATACTCTATAGGCCTATGATCAGGCATATATTCTCGTTCATGCCAAGGATAATCATGTGAGAGTATAATAAGCATCGATACATGATCATATTCCTATCAGTGAATCTTCCTGGCATACTTTAGTAGATTAGGAAAGAAAGGATTATATTTCTACTTTCACCAATGAACGACTGCAGCTGAATCATTCCAATGTAATATAAAAGGAGGCCAGTATCCCTTCTTCTATTCTAGAGGTTTTTCAGTATATTGTTATGGGGAATTCAAATTAGTACCATACTAAAACTCTAGTTCTAATCGGGGCTCAATTGGTGAAAGTTTCACACACCCCGAGGAAGTCCATACTACTGCCAAGACAGACCAGCGACATATTCTAAAGGCTCAAGATCAGGCTCATACTTATATCTTGAATGATTCACACAAAGTTATAGTGTCACGTGCCTTATTATAGTCTCATTTACCTATCAATATTGACATATCTTATCATCATATCACAACAAATTCTCTTCGGTGGGACCATACTCTTAATGTACCTGGTGGATGCATGACCACAAAAGGATGGTCAACATATTCTGACCAAGACATAGGTCATGGATCATAATCCTAATATTCTCAAAGGTAGTGTCCATGAGGTTTCCCGAGACACATTCTCAACACCACAAGGGTTTGTCTTCTCTTCTATCGAAGTGGACGTAGAAGGCGTTCTTTACCGTGATAATCCTCTCTATGGTAGTGTGGACATGGATGGAAGAGAGTCTATTCCTAACATCCACTATGGTCAACCACCCTACAACGATATCCCCCATGGGAAATGAAATAATCGTTATGTCAAGTCCCCTCTTCATAAATATGTGAATGATACTTTAACACGTTTTTATAGAGGGGTGCTCGAAACACTGGGCTAAACTGTATATGGATCCCCATAAACATCTAGAAACACTCCACCCTCATCAAAAAGAGACCATAATAGAATTCTTCTGTGGTCTATACCAGATGAAGGCATGTATTCTAGATTAGTATGAGTATGAAAATGATATTTAGATAGAGTAATCCAGAAACAACCTGTTCATCACGTTCTATCCCACTGCTACATCCAGCGTTGACATCCCAAATGAGCTTGAAAAGGATTGAATTTGTAGTCTATTCCAGAATTTTTGGGATACTCATCTGTAAATGAAGGATGGGTATGTCCCTTTTCCAGGATGTTATTTTCATCTTCATAAAATAAGGATACATAGTTTCCGTCTCAACCTAGATTCTATATCTAGGATCTAGGATCCAAAACTGGAAAAGAACAGTGAAAATCTGCAACACACTTCCCCCATTGCATCGTGACACATTAGAAGTTGATATCTGAAGCCTTGTCAGAAATCCACATTCGAGGATGGGGGAAGATAAAGAGCGTTATACATTGCTAATCCCCTGGAATATTAGATCCCCTAAGATACGTCATCCTGCAATGTTATATCCTCCGATGAAATCAGTGGACCAGCTGATGCTGGGCTAGTAGGTCACTAGAACAGAATTCCCCAAATTTAGTAGAGCCCATAAACCATAGATGATGATGGAGGATAGCCAGAAAAACATCAAACAGGGCCCCTAAAGGTAATAAGAGGACATTCTGAACACTGAGATCAAAATGGTGATCACCAGGACATCTTCCCGCAATGAGTGATTATCGTCATGGGTTGTCATCGAACGAAGTTCCCATGTGAGCACAACTACACCACATCACAAAGACTACCGTGTTAGGTTACATAGTGTCCATCCAAGGGTAGAACCATCCCTATATCTAGTATAATATCTCCCACCACCTTCACATCATGGATCATCGATTCCAAATAGGAACCATGACATACCATCGGTATCCACACGCAAACCCCTTCCACTGGGCAGGGGGATTTATATCTCAATCACCGTCACTAGGGTTATTTTTTCTTGAATGGACCTTGGATACATCAGTAGTGATTCTCGAGAATCCCTATCCAACAAGGATGGGGGAATTTATACCTTAATGTCAGTCCTGAAAATCATCAACTCACTAACTTGAGTCATTGTATCCTCAACAGCATGACCAATTGATTCTTATGGTATCCGCAAAAGACCCACATCCCGTAGGGTTTGTGGAATTTTGAAAATCATCAACACCACATAGGTAATCGATATTATATACTTTGGGAGGAAGGAATTAAAGGTCATAATCTCTTAAGATCCTCCCAGCACAAGACAAACCTCTGTATGTTGGGGATTACTCTAAAATCATGACTGGAAACTCCCTCAAGGTCCTTGTTCATAAACAAAGAGGATAATAGAATACACCAAATGAAATCAAACCCCACTAGGGTCACAAGACAAAACATCCCAATAAGTCCAATGGTTTAAATAATGACCCACATAGAAGTCGTACATGATTAGATTATTGCATGGAAAGCAATGTCACAATGACCATTGCCTGATATGCCTATTTGAATGTTTTCAATATTTACATGGTATAAATTGATGAAGATGTAGATGCAGAGGGATGAACCATGAAAAACCAAATAAGAGGAGGGTGATTTAGATACACCAAATGAGGTTTCACACACCCAAAACCAAATTATGATTCAAAATATGGACCCACCAAAATACGAGTTGCCAACTCCAAGGAAAAAAACTATAAAAGATAAAGGCAACGATTTAAGAACATCTTAGTTTTTTCCCATAGAAGACTCGTTTTCATGATACGATAGTGAAATAAGATCTCTCTAGAAACTTAATTAGGAGCTAATCATGTGTAACATCCCCACTCGGTATTTTCTCTATCCAAAGATAATTATTTTTCATCCCATGCCCGATCCACTAGAAATAGTTGTATCTTAGTATCTTATTGTATATGGATTTAGACAACCATTATCTATAATTGAGGAAATTGAAAATGATCAAGACTTCCCTATATTATGGAAAAACCACTCTCTCATCAGGGAAATCCTTCATTCATAGGATGAATCTAGGATAAAAAGGATAAGAAAGTGGGATCACCTCATCAACTCATCCCACTTTTTATGGAAGGGAGATGACTCATGAATATATTGACTCTAAAATTCTTACCTCAATTGAATCCTTTTATAATCAGATGGAATCCATGGAGGGGTGATGTTGACCTATGAAAACTAAAAGAGAACCATCTACCGAATGGGTGGATGATACCCCACCTCCACTCAACATCACCCCTACCTTTTCTACCTTCGACAGTGTAGGTTACTGTGAGCACCATCACTTACATCATATCATAGTGTGGACCGGTGATGGGACCTCAAGTTCAACATGAGGAAAACAAGCTGAGGTGTTTCATACAGACTCTAATTGGGCCATCCTTTTTTCATACAATAGTATGCTAGTAGAATCTATCACATGATTGGAAGCCTTCATCATCAGTTCCTTTATTAGTTTAGTTTGACGGTAATGAAAATGGTGATCATCAACTAGAAACACTATAAAAAACACAAGAATTATAGGGTTTCTAATTTCATAGAAATATGTAAGGGTTTTACCTATTCACTCAGTATCCCCCTCTTGCAATAACAAGTGATATAACATTGTTGTAAAAATTCCAGGGATGTGTTGTAGATGCCTCTAATCCCAAAGAAATATCAAGGCTAGTTACAAGAGTTCGTTGAAACAACACAAAGTCTTTAAGAGGCCATTTAGAAAAATCGATCAAAGTCTATACTCATACTCACATCATAGGGGAAAATCCAGGTAGAAAAAAATCTACAGTTATCGCTCTTAAGCCCACAATGGTTCCCATCAAAGCACCCAATAGAGCTATGAACCACCCAACACCTCTTATTGAGCAGTAGAAACCCCCAAATTTTCAATATCCAGAAGTACAAGAAAATCCAGGGAACCTGAGATTTGAGGAATGGAATTTCAATGTATATTCCATCCAAAATTAACAAGTCCCATGATATTTCTTGGCATCCATGGATAATAATCTACTCACGCTTCTTCAACCCAAGAGGCCTAATGATTTCAGCCCCACCGACCATCCCGATTACTACCCATTCCATAGAAGGATGGGTCATAATATCAATAATGGATTCTCCTTTAAGGACATCCTTCAAAGAATGGTCGGCTATGGAAAAGTGAAGCTCAATGATTATCCAGAGTGGGTGGCTTCCATAACTAGCATTTGATCAAAGTAAGAGGAATGTTGAAAAAATATTTTGGCTAGAAGAACACAATTGTTTGAAAACTAAATGAATCGAAAAATAGTTGATTGAGCACATGGAAATATTAAAGCATAGTTGCGCAAAATCACAATAGCTCCACCCCCCCAACGAATGTGTCTTCAATTGTGACTCCTAAGGGTGAGTGTGACCATCAGAATAAATATAACACATATGATGAAGATTCATATTCTGCTTCGACACATGTTGTAACTCTTCAAAATTTCTTCCCTGCAATATCATCGATACGGGAACCTCCCCACCAAAAATAATCCTCATCAGATGAAGGGATCATATTTAGTTCTATCAACAAAATACACTTGAAAAATAAAATTTGGAATGATGAGTACTAACCCCATAAGGATTTCACATATATAATATGGGAATGGGAGGCCACATGTGCTAGATTTGAGGATACAAGGGACAACATGGACATAGTAAGACTCAATATTCTGGTGATATCATGATGGGGGAAATATATTTTGCTGATACTCAAGGTATAATGCTTCAGCATGATCATAAAAGGTAAAGAGTTTCCTCAGAGACCTCTAGTAGTTGCCCACATTGGATCATCTTGTATGACCGCTTATGGGGGTTCAACCAGATCAAACCAAGTGACAAGGATGGATGGTGTGACCTGTGACATTGGGAGAAGATACCCCCTCAACCTCCACTTAAGATCTAGGTCCATCCACCTCAGCT
The DNA here is from genome assembly GCA_963277665.1 of Viscum album. Taxonomy (NCBI): domain Eukaryota; kingdom Viridiplantae; phylum Streptophyta; class Magnoliopsida; order Santalales; family Viscaceae; genus Viscum; species Viscum album. The sequence continues at coordinate 969,452,119 of OY728167.1, forward strand.
GGTTTAGCTCCAGAACTGCATGAACCTTCCAAGGAACTGCATTCTCAAGAAAAGACCCATATTAGGAAGCATAGACCCCTAGAACAAAATTATGATATTCGGAAATAGCTAGCTATATTACCAACCAATATCTCAATCCTCTATACGATTTTTAACTACAAATAACTCCAAGAGGCACTCATTGAATCCATATGAAGCCCACACAAAGTATAGATAGAATTCGTGGCTAATAAGCTCTGTTGAGAAGAGAGTATGTCATATCATCTCTCCATCTCATTCACCGATCAAGATCAGAAGGAGTCCATCCAAGGGAACATCAGATCTTTGTACATGTTGGGAAAACTCAATAATGTCAACAACCAAAGGTTACTAATTAATAATGGATCTGGGATCAATCTCATCACATATTGAACTATCCGACATTTGGTGTAATTAGATGGGGACATATACCCTAAAAGTTTGACCATCTAGGGGTATGATAGGAATGAGAATAGACCTCAAGGTAAAATAAATATTGATAACTAATTTTGGGACCTCACATCTGATGCTAAGTTCATAGTAATATAGGAATACACCATATATAAAGTCTTACTCGGAAGGCCCTGGATTCATATCTAGCGGACGATACCTTCAACATTACATTAGTGTATGAAGTATTCCATTAATAGAAACATTGGCATGATTCATGGTGACAATTCCCCGTTTGAGACTTGTAGATCCAAATATGCAGTAGTAGACGTTTGTAATAAGGGGTGTATACAACCAATGGAGGATGATGATATACATGTTTTAGCTCCAAATGGAATAGGGACCATCCCTATGAATCCCTAGAGCGTTATCAATGATTATTATGTTCTTTGAATAAACATGGTGGAAATAGCGTAGACAATTCTAGAGGTCCAAACTTATCCTATCCTCAGTGATAGTTAACTTCTTCATATCTCTTCAGAAACTCAAAAGTTAAGGGGTGATGATGTTTCCCCTTATGTTCTCTATCACCCTGATAGTGACAGAGAGGCCCTCAGGTTTTCATCCTCTCACGAAGATGCCTCCACAGAATCAGAAAATAGATGAAGATGATGAAAATTTTAGGAACACCCTTCCATTTAAGGAAGGTGTTTCCCCCACTGTAAATGAATTCATGTAGATAAAACTAGGGACAAAAAAAATCCAAATCCTACTCTGATTAGTGCCTCCATGCCCCATGAAAAGAAATATTTGTACATTTATTTATAAAGCATCATCAATACATGATTTCTTGGAGTTATACAAGGATGTACATTTTAAATACAAGTGTGTATACACAAAATATCAGACTACCTGATGACAATTAGGAATTTATGCAAGAATCTAAGAGGATGCACCCATATCATGCAACAAACTTAAGGGTATAAAGTGAAAAATTAATCAAATATGATTTTGTTTGGTAATATAAGTACCCAATATGGACTTTCAACATTGTCCATATTAAGAATAAAAACATGCATATTAGGGTCTACAATGACTTCAGATCCTTAATAGGAAATCATTGAAGTATGATTTCTTATTATGGATCACAAAACTCTTGATCGGTGAAATTAATAACTTACATACCCTTTCCATCATGGAAGAATTCTCAGAGTAAAATCAAATCAAGATATACCCAAATGACGATGAAGTCATTACCTTCAGAGTTCATGAAGGGATCTTATACTACTATGTCATTCCCTTTAGATTAAATAATGCTAGATCCTTGAACCATCATGACATGCATTACATCTTTAATCCTTTTCTGTGAAGGATAGTCGTGTTTTAGGTCGACGACCTAGTCGTTAAATCCCAGTAGTAGTGTGGTCACTTCACAAACCTCTGATCAATCTTCAACAAGATCTGACATCTTAGCCTAAATATGAATCCACTAAAGAGTGATTATAAGATGACATCAGGCATTTTTTTGGATTTTTCATACTCTACTGTGACATAGAGGTTGACCCAGTTAAGACTAGTTCAATTCCAAGAATGACTCCCTCAAAAATAAAAAATAAATAAGGGGACCCCAAGGGAACCTCACATATATTCATAGATTTTTATCCAATGTTGTTGAAACATTTCTTCTTGTCATAAGGATAATGAAGAAGGGAGTCACCCAATAATGGGACAATCAATGTCAAAAATCCTTCAAAAGTCTCATGAAGTACTTTCTACTACCACCAGTTTTAGTGCCCCTAGGGGAATGGAATATACTCATCTTATATGTGGCCTACATTGAATTTTATTTGGGAACCCTCCTCGCACAATATAATGACGCAATAAGCAACAATAGTCTTTATTACTTACTCTAGACTATGCTAGTCAAGAAGATGTGATATTTCTATGTTGAATAGAACTGTTTTTCACTCATATTTGTAGTTATAAAATGAGTCATTACTTGAATCACCATGAAATCCACCTAGTCTTATATATTTATCTTCTCTAGGACAATGTTTCCCACCCTATGTTAACTGGGAGCTTGGAAAGATTGAAGGTCATCTTGTAGAAATATGACATCCAGTTCATATCCCAAAATTTGGTGAAATGGAATGCCCTGGATAAATTCCTAGTAGCATATCTTTCTCTATAAAATACACCATAGGACACAAATTTACCTGATGAAGAATTCTTCTTTTCCCATGACACTACCCATACATGGGAGAAAATTTATGATGGTTCCTCTTAAAGTCTTATCAAATCATGAATGGAAAACCTGAAACGCAAATGGGTCGGACTAGGTATTTTATTTTTCTCTCCAGAAAAATCCATTTTTCCCTACTCTTTCTTACTATTTGAAGGATACACAAATAATGATTTGGAATATTAATCACTGTATTGGAAGTTTCCTTACAGCTAGACATAGACTACATGAATATTAAAGGGGACTTAGAACAAGTCATAAAAAAGATCAATGTAGAATATTCCAGAAAAAAAGGAAGAATTGGACCCTCTTACTTACTATGTTCGAGAATTGATGGAATAATTACCCTTTTAGCACACTATATATTATGTTCCCCTATAACATAATGATTGCATAGAAGAAATATCTTACACACCCGCTATCGTCACTAGCCCTTATCAGAAGGAACAAACCTTCCATATCACACATTTAAGAATTGTCCCATCGATCATCATATGTGATATGGAAGAGTTCAATCAGGTCAACACATCCTCAATGTATGATGAGGTAGTGAGAACCCTTAGATGGATGGAGACTATAATCGGCTATATTCAAGAAGAGACTCTCCCAATAGATCATGCATGAAGGGAAAAATCTTGTGTAGGGAAGAAAATGTCACCCTTAAGGATTGCCCAAATGAGAAAAGAGTTCTCTAGAATTTTTAATTGATGGAACTATCTTCAGGTTCATATAATATGGAGAATCTCCCACCATCATAGAAGAAGTTCACATAAAATCTTGTGGTGCTCATCAATCTGGAAGAAGGCTCCCCAACCAAATTAGTAGGTTGGGATATTATTAGGAAACTGTGATACAAGTCTCGATACAAATCACTAAAATGTGTCTTGTATTCAAGATTCATTAAAAATCATCTATAAACCCCAAAAATTGTTCCATGTGGAAAGATCTTCCTGACCATTCTCTATTTTAGGGATGGATGTTGTGGGGCCATTTCTCGTGGACACATCCATGTAGTTAAAAAAAATACTTATATAAACTTATATATTTTCCATGCAGGCTAAGGTGATACCGCATAAGAAAGTTGGGATGAAGAATATCATTCACTTTGTCAAGTTCCATATCATCACTCAGTTCAGAGTCCCTCACACAATATTGACAAAAAACAGAACCAAATTCTGTTCCACAAGGTTGAAGAAGCTTTACCAGGAATACAACATAGAGTCCAATCACTCATCCGGTTATCATGAAGTAATAAATGAGATGATTGAGGAATTTAATAAGACTCCATCAAATATACTCCAGATGATGGTGAAAAATGATAATAATTCATATCCAAAAAAACTCTTCCATGCTTTATGGGCCTACCATACCACTGCACGTTATGCTACCCAATAAACATCACACTCATTAGTGTATAGGACCGAGGCAGTGTTACCCATAGATGTATATCTTACCTCACTGAGAATATCCATTTGCAGACAGCTCCCATAAGATGAACTGTCAAAAAAGCAGATGCATGAGTTGTAATGGTTAGATGAGAAAATATTGTGCACACTGCACAACCATGAGGTCCACAAAAATGGAATAGTACAAGCTTTCAATACAAAGGATCACCTCCATTCACTTCTCAAAGGAGAACTGGTGCTTTCCCTTAGAACCCCAATGATACTTTGGAGGATTCCCCCAAAATTGGAGCCCATGTGGGAAGGAACTTATATCATAAATAAGTTCTATCATAATAGAGCATATTCACTGGACACTATGGATAGGGAGAGTGTCACACCATCGACCAATACATGATTTCTCAAGAAATAATTTGTATTGAATCTAACAATAGGGCATACACATTAGTTTAATTCCCATGAAACATCCCCACCGCATGACGTTAAACTACAAAGTATGTCTCATACTAAGTACATGATGTTAAATTGTGCAACTATGTTCTTACCATATGGCGTTAAACTATATGGGGGATCATCCTTGCTACAAGACGTAAAACTGCACGACCTCTCAAGTACTATGTAAGGCTTGATTGCTACCATTACAGGATCTCTTATGTTTCCCATACCTGTACTTATGGTCTTACCCATATAATTATTTTCCTTTCAGAATGGGCAGTCCCATGTCTTTTCTTCATTAGAATAAAATGCATAGATCTACAATTTTTTCTTTCTATTCGATTCAAATCACCAACACCCTTTCTTCCTGAAATTAAACTATAGGGTTCTTCTATAACTATTAACAACATGATTCCCCTTCCCAATGGTTTATATAGGGGCGCCTTGATTATATGTCTTCGTCCAACCACTATATAGTATGAAATGCCTTTTTTGTATCCCTTTAATGACTCTGCACTATAGAAAGATCTGCAATGTTCTTTATTTCTCACATCAAGAGTATCTCACATGGGCTTGGTAATTTCGGCAAGGAACTACCCTCACAGGAAAGGCATAAGGGTTCATGAAAACTCCATTTCCATCTCAAATGGAAGACCATAAAAGAAGTTTCATGGGTCCTTACCGCATGACATTAAACCAATCGATTATCCAAGAACTATGTTTGGTTGGATTCTTATCCTCATTAGATACATAGTAACTCCAAGACCTCCACCCGAAGTCCCAACCACAATTCCCCTATCAATTCACAATGGTTCACATTCATCCTTAGCATGTGAAGTTAAACTACATAGAACACCCAAAACTATGTGTGGAATGATTCTCATCCTCATGAGATATGTAGAGATGATGAAGCATTTCTCCCTCACGCCCAGTCATAGGTATAACCCTTTTCAGACCCTTCTCATGAGTTTTCCTTGAATGGTGTGTGGTGTGGATGAGACAACTTTGGTCCTAGTTCACATCGGGTTTCTACATGGCACCAAACCATATTCATTTACATTAGGATCTTTATCTTCTAGTCTGAACCATGTGATCTTAAACCATCTTTATAGTTCCAATGCAACACGATTTTTATTTATGCTACATCATCCTCACCACAAGACATTAAACTACACGGATTTCTATAACTACATGGGGTTTGATACACATTTTCATGATATATGTATTGACTACAAGTCTCCATCCTTATAACCAAACACAAAATTCACATTTATTCATGATGGTTCACCTATGTACTTATCGCATGATGTTAAACTACATAGAAATAAAACCTTACCGTAAAATGTTAGTCTACACAAAAATAAGTCCTTACCGCACGATGTTAAATTTTATAGAGAATAAAATCTCTGCTACATGAAAATAAATTGTGATGACCATATCATGTTTTTTTGTTTCTTATAAAAGTACCACCGGTGACTTACCGTGGAAAACCAGAGTATGGGGTGCTTCCTCCATCCATTTAGATCACATCAAATCTATATACCACACTTCATGTCATGAGCATGCCGGGTCACCATCTACCGTCAATGGACCTTTGGATAGATATCTGAGTTCATGGAACCTATTCTTTATGATGAATAAATTTCAATGGATTCTGCATAAGAACCTATGACCATCAACCAAATAAGTCACTTAAAAAAAGGATACTCTAATTCCCATGTGCCCTAACATAATCACAATATCCCTCAACACCTCATTATGTCTGAACCATTCCTCATATGACTATACCACATCAATAATCATCACCCTAAAAACTCATTCTGTGATTTATGACATCCCCTCCCATCTCTAAGAATGATTTTGGATTACTATTGACCATTTATATCATAATTAGGCTCTTGTGAAACATCTTTCATACTAGGTATACAAAATTTCTAACCCTAAATTTTTTGTGATTTTGTCAAAGCTGTATGAATATAAAATGTGGTCCATAATGGTTCAAATCAAAAGACCGTAAACCGCTAAAAAGGAGACAAAAAACTCATCAGGCTGAAAACCCATAAAGGGATACCTAATAAAATGTCAAGTTTCTGCTTGCTAAACTCCTCATTCCTAGGGTATAGAAAAAAATAGGTTGGAAACATAAAAGAAATAAAGCTCATAGGTTTCATAACCCTAGTAAAATATATTTCATGCCCTCTAGACCCAGTAGTCTAGGAAGATGTTATGGAATTGTTTTTTCAAATCTCTTTACTGTGAGAATATTATCTCTAGGATGTGGTTAAACTTTTAGTGTACTCAAAAACTCATTGTATTTTTACATCTTACATGTACGAAACATCATGATTTGGGGTGTCTATAATCACCATAATCTTCCATATACCTTGTAAAGGATATCCAACTTTATGGGACATTTTGTTGACTATGCATATATGCCCATTACTCATGCATATGTTCCTATGGCCTTTAGTAAAAATTTTGTCTCTAAAAAAGGACATTTCAATTCTCATGAACATTGAAATAATTACGAAAGCAGTGAACATCAAATTATGTCTGAACTATTCCTTGAATGATTGTCTCATATCATTTTCTAGACTTGAGCAATCCAGATATCAAATTACAGTCCATGTACCAAACTATCCAAGTATATTCGATGTCATTGATGTTAAATCACCATGTTTCATTCCCTCTATCTGGGATGGACCATGACACTTAATTCTATAACCTTTTATTTCAAACATCTCACGATTCGCAACTGAATACCATAGTTCTTGAGATTCACTTTAATTTCTAGCTACCCTAGGGTGGTAGAACACTTCTAGGATATCCTTCCTCCCATAACCAACTTCATAATTTGGATATTTGAGTCTTCATAAATATTTCAGAGCCCTTGGAAATAAGTGGAGATCATATTTATCTTGTAATAAAACCTCCACATAAGGTTCCTAACACACCAACTAAATGAATGTCCTCTTTTCTAAAAAGGGGATTTCGTCCATGTGAGCCCTTGGAACACCACGACAGAACCTATCATTTCAGAATATCATGGTATATAATTGACATGTATGCACTATACCATATTCATGGACTCAAACATTTACGTTATGATTTACATCATTTGTACTCCAACTGTCCAGGAAGGCATGGTATCCCTAATATTCCAACTGCATCAATATTACCACCACAAATATGATTTGGCCCATGAAAAAGATACCTGGCTTCAAGGAACCTTCACTTGATTATGAATATATACTCATGGGTCCTGCATATACATCCATGGACATCAACCAAATGTGTCACTCTATAAAAATTGAATTATGATCCTCATGAGAATCATCAATTCCATGGTGGAATCTAGCACCTCAAAGTGTCTTGGATCATTCCTAACACGTCTGCTCTATATCCCATGATTAAATGGTCCCATTTAATAGACTATAAACTAAACTGAAAGATGGACCAAGATAAAAGAACGTAAACTAAAGCAACATATGGTCTGAGATAAAATACCCTAAACTAAATAATATGGAAATTACTATTAGTCACACTAAATGGCCTTATCATGCCTGAGCTACTTTCCACTAATGTGAAAATCACTTATTTCCAGGATATATCTTTTTCCCAGATGGTCCCTCTACACATCAAGAATCAGAACTCATTCGTCACAAATAAATTGATGGGTATCATTATGTATTTTTAAAATATCATATAAATAAAATTTAATGAACATGAAAAAAGGAAATATTTACTCCATTATAAAAAGTTCAACAAACTATTTAATTGATATCATATAAAAGGAAGGTTATCAATATACTAAACCCTCTCCTATGAATATATGAGCCAATGTGTTATTGAAAAATTATATTCCATTATAGAACATTATTATAAATTTCATTAATTTCATCAAGTGTTTCTTTCAGTAGAGTCATAGATTTGAACAATTGATCAACAGATTCAGCCTATGCCTCTGTAGCAGATTGCAGCTCCTATGCTTTGGAAACAACATCAATCATCGTTTTCTCTGCCAAATCTAGGAGTCCATGCTAACTTGGTATGGTCCTTTACAATGTATGGAACATATAATAAAAATGATATAGATCTATATGAATATGGTTGATTTTAGACTGTAGATAACCAGTATGTGCCTTCCTAGAATTAATTTAACCCTGGTAAAAAGCAGCTTCCATCACTCATTGGGTAGATTCATTCACAGCTTCACTCTAGTTCTACTTTGTTGAAGTGGAAGACTTATCAATTCCACCTTTAACTCAAATTCTCTCTTATGTTACCTTTTGAAGATACCTCCTTTACTTGAGAATGAAGATTAGAATAGTTTATGACTTCAGAGCCAAGGGTGGGAAAAATTAACCGGAGATGACCCAATCAGTCTTTCAACTCATACAATGGGATTTTTAACACTAAAATCTAGATCTACATAAATATTTATTGCTATATCGATTGATAGAATGCTAAAAATCTCAGGCAATAATCTCAATTTTTCATGGAAATGGGAACATATTCCAAAACAATATTGCTTAGAGATATGGTTGTGACCATGGTATTTGATGATGAAGGGATAAAACCAACCTCTGTATTAAAAGATTCAATTAGAGTAACTCCTCGGGGCATACACCAAAGCTTCTGAACTCTGAGGTGAAGGCACTATGACATGGGATGTAGGGGTATGTCAGTTATAGGGTAAGTCATGCAGGGCTTCCAAATATCAGGAGGTGTTACTAAGGTTTGAAACATCCCTTTTTGATTTCATCATCTACATAATAGACTTCCTCATATCCGTATGCAGGAGAAAATGAAAATACATCTTAAGATGAATTATTTCTCACTACCTTCAGCACCTTGTCTGCAGAAGAGCCTTGCTCGCCACCATTAAAGACTATAAGAGTAGAAAGAGATACTAGGATGTATGACTTGAGTAAGTAAATCCATGGCCTTGGGAAAGGCCATTACCTTATCCGATGCTCACCTCGAAGATGGATAATGTAGCAGAATTATAACTTTATACATCAACACCCTAAAAAATTCTTCCATATGTGATAGATTGGATGGACAACTAGTGGAAACATTTGCATCAAGAAAAAAACCTGATTTAATGGGCCCCAAGGACACATATGTTCCTTGATGGATGGGGTATAGTAGTGGAGGATCCACTAGATCCACCAAACACTCAACCAAATCTGCATGAACATGCACATTCTCTTCTAAATGAGCTAAAAGGGGACATGTGCGTACTCAATGAAATATGAATTCCCTACCAGAATAATATAAGATAAAGAGGGGAATCGAATACCCTTATTACCTAGGGGTTCTAGAGTATATTGTTATAATAGTGAAAGTTTCTTTTTTTTCTTTTTCTTTTTTGGTTTTATGAATAATGGCTTCCAAAAAATGTTGAAGTTGGAGTTCTCAACATAAAGTGGAAATTATGACCCTCATTTGAGCATGTCGACATGGGGACCCTTCATCACTAGCTTGCCAGTCACCGCAAAAATCCCCACCCCCCAACCATACCGTGAGAAGTATATTTAAGGGACATAAGGGCTGTTAAATCTTCATTAAACTCATACTACATCCATTCATATAAATGATTTCAACATATGTTTAAGGACACTATGGATTCATAGGAGCCATAATAGACCTAGACTCACCGCTTCCTCGATAATAGGTTAACCCTTCCCATCCAAAACAATTTCAAGATTTTCTGAAAGAACCATTTGATGGACTCATAAGAAATATAATACCCGACCCCAAGGACTTTCCAAGACAGCGGAAATACTTACAAGGAAGTCCATCACTTCCTCAGGATGGTCTTCAAAGTTAATATAGTGTGGCATGGTGATATAAGAGGAACCATCATAAATCACCTCTGAGAGGATCATTATGTCCCAAAGGACATTCTTCGTATACTTAATCATCTAGATCCCCCATTTTTTAGACATGATTGGAATAATAATGTCACAGACATCCCTCATAGCCACTAAAGTATATGCCTCTTCCTGAAATGGTAATAATTTTACATTCATATGTGATTCTATCATAGATGCTGACCTTTTGGAAGATAATTTCTACGCAAGTATAGTATTGTATTAAACATATAGGGGACAACAAGACTCACTCAAAAAACTTTATAATTGACCATTGGGATACATGCGGATCCAAACATTTTCATAGCTTTGGGATAATCCAATTGTTGTATCATGAGGGGAAAGGTGTATTTCTGCACTAGTGTTTTCTCTAGTAAAAATCATCCAAAATTGTTGAGCTACTATAGTGTGATAAAGGGATATAACATTGAAATCACAATGAAACCTTAATGGGATGAATAAAAATTGGTAGCTAAACTAGAATGGTGCATAAAATTCACAAATGAGGTCCCTGTTGATGTAGGTAGAATAAATACCCTCATGAAGGGACATCATGTAAGCACATTCCCAAAGGCATGCCTTACCATCGTTGAAAAAAACTCCTATATGCACAGCATCGTATCTCATAAAAGAGAAATGTTCATGATGTTTCACAAAATCCCTAACTACCCAGTCTTTCAATACAATGGGTATTACCCTTTTAATAGAATATATGTATAGTACAAAGTTAGTTTTGGGTATTTAACAACTATTTAGATATTTTTATCCTCCTAGATGGGCCCCCATCAAATCCCATAATACTTTGAAGGGACCTGTGATTTTGTAAGTAGATTCTACATTATAATCATTATAGATAATGTGGTACATCTTTTATAACATATGGATCAATAATCCTATGTACACCACTTGGGCCATCTTAGTTTCCATCACAAAAGTAGAAACTTAGAATCCCAATTTCTCTTTCATCAGGAAGAAGTACTCGCTCAGCTACATGGAAACAAATCCAGTCAATTGAACCAACTAGTAAACACCAGGGAGGACCCCCCAACCCCAATCTATAAACACCCTGCCTCTAACCATGGGCCAATAAGCACTCGAAAAACTATGATAATCCTTTTTAAGGTAGTCCTTCGGCTTACTAACATGTGTATCAGGACGAGTCTGCTTAATAAAATATTCAAACCATGATTTGAAGGGGATTTCTTCCCTAGGAAGTAGGCCTTTCAGTTGTTTTTTCTCAGAAAACTTAATCATCTGTTAAGTTAAATGACAATTCTTCATCACATCATCCCATGTGGATTAGGGAGGAACGAATTCATCATATATGATACCGAGTAGAGGGAAACTGAAAATATGTTCTATATCTTAAATAAAGATCACGATTTAACCATGTGTGGGGTGGAAGGTATTCGTATTTGGGAACCAATTACTTAATAGTTCAACCATTAAATTATTGTCTCAATATTTTGATGTCTACAATTTACAGACCGCTCCATACATCCATATTTCCTTCAACTGCTTTAGAAGTTCAGAAATTATATATTAAACCCAAAAGGTTTATCCCTAGTCCAGTCCAAAGCTTCCCCCCAAGAGAAAGTCCAAATTAAACACCCATCCATACATTTGATCAGTAGATTGCTACCATATTATTGATCAATACATATGTATTTCCTGGTCAGATACACGATCAGACCCATCGAAGTCTGTCGACATGAATGTAAGGAGGGGACCATCTTCATGGTTCCCTTTTAAGATAATGTGTCCTCATATAGAAATGTTAGCTCAAATAATATTTTGGGCCCTAGATATCTAGAATGAGGGTATGAATGATGAATTAAGTGGAGGTATGAAAACTTCATTGGTAAGACCAGACCCACAAAGTGGCAAGAAGTATGAATAGGGATATCTTGAGAACATTGATCCCGTAAATTTTAGCAGGCTCTATTGATATGACTCAAAAAAATAGTATGTAAGTACCGCACTCAGTACCATAGCCTTGTTGTGTGTAATTGCTGTTATGTCCTCCCTCTTCGACATCTTTTCAGTATGATTATGAGAATTGGAATTAATTTGAAACAAAGTATGTAGAACATGTTATAAAAAGAGAATATAAAATATTCTCATGTATAAAGACATAATGGTCCTGATTGTATCATGAGCATCATATGTTTTAGTAGAGGGATCTCAAACATCGTCATGGAGTTAATGAATTGAATGATGTATGGAATAATAGAAAGGAGTATAATAACTTCAAGGGATCACATGTATTGCATGAACCACTAGAGACTCATGATCGGATGACCAGAAAATTGTCATTCGAATTTCCAATCATTTAACAATTGGTTCAACAAATCCCACGAGGCCAGCAAGGCCAACCATGGCCCTCACAGCCAAAGTGTAAGGAATAAAAAAATAGTACATAGTGGAGGAAGTCCACAATCTTATAATAAAATAGCCTTGTTCAAGATCATTGGAGGAACAGAGTCGTGACACAAACTTACATATAGCAATTGCGATTAGTATTCACGATGAGTTAACAGGATGGGAGCTACATCAGGAATGATATGGAGGATAGGTGGTTACTGGAATTAATTTTCCTCCTCCACCTTCTATATATAATAATTTCATAGAATTCCAAAGGTCTCCCTAATGTCCAATTATCATCTAAAGCACCAGTTCGCATCACTACCAAGAAGACTGACCGAAATTTATTTTTCCTCAGAATCGAGTCCTTGTCCCCTCAGATGCTACTCTTGAGGGGGTCATTTGATGAAACCTATCAAATAAGAATAATCAATATAATAAAATATACAATACCTAAATATTCTTTTTATTTCCCCACAAAATAAAAGGAAGAAGAAGGAAGGAAGAGACATCCAGGTAACTTAATCCTCTAGAAGACTCATGATCACGTGACCATTTCTAGGTCATACAAAGGCTCCATGAATGGAATATAACCCACAAGAAGTATTGTGGAGTCCCCTTGAGAAATATATCCTTCTCTTGTGACAGATATCTCTAGACAAGCGAATGAGAACCCCTAGGCTGCAAAGTTTTCCATTTGAAAGTGCATGATAAACCAACCAAAATCCTTCTATAATGATGAAGGTTTAGATTAAAATAGAGGGACCTAAAATGGTTGTAAATAACACAAAATAAGCCATTATTGGAAAGAATAATATCCATGTATTCTATTTATTCCAACTCACATGACTTCTTAGACATTATCACATAGAACAAAAGTGACAAAGGGGAGGAGGCGGGACGGGTCTGCAATCACTGAGAGACATTTGACGCATACCCCGAGCGATCCAAAAGATGTCACTTTTCCTCAGTGATATTTCCACCTCTCCAAATACAAACCCTCTAGTTTTTCAACCTCCCCACATATAAGTACTCATACATTTACAGGAAAGCTAGTGTACTTAAAGGACACACAGATGGTCATTCCCAAGACATGCTTCCACACTCATATGAAACATATTGGTCATTCAAGGAATCATACAAAATTGAGTAAAAACCCCATATTTCACTTATAAACACTTACATAATCCCGTACCATCGTAAAATAAAAAAATGGGATTTAAATGGATGAAGTGAGAGGCATCTCTAGCCGTTGAAGGGAATTTGATGCACCTACAAGACACTATGAGTCCCTAGAGACCTGTATGGTGTGTCTTAAGAAATTTATTTTTCTTGATGGCTCTTCCGAACATAAATACTCAGACAATTATAGAAAAATACTTTGCACTTCATGTGAAAATGAATAGATTTTTCCACGAAGTGATCACATCCCCTCATATGACCCATATTGGTCATGCGCCACATCACCCGAAAAAAAGAATAAATATTCTCAACAGCACACATAAAATCTCTCAATAAGCACATCCTTTATCACATGAAATGAAGGGGATCAAAAAAGAGGAGTTTAGAGTTACTCGTAGTCACTAAAAGGCATATGACACACCAATAACACCTACAAAATTGTCCCGTGATACCCCAAGACAAGTCACCTGATTTCTCATGAGTGTCCTACAACAAGAACCTAGATCTTTAGAGGAAGTGTGGGAATGTCAACATGGAAACATGGATTTCCGTAGAGACATAAAAATGATTAATGAAAGAGTTAGTAATTGAAAATAATTAGATAAAGGAAGCGTTGATGGAGGATACATTCTATCACTAAAAAAAAGATGATGCTCCTGAAGCAGTCCATTGAAGAGAATTGTGAAACTATGTAAATCCATGCCCCTTCACTGGTTCCATAACAGAATAACCTGAGATACACCTCAAAAACCTATCTGAGTTGGTGATGCCTATTAATTCTGCATCCTAAAAAAAATAAAGTGTATAATTACTGACACCCAGAATATGCATGATTTGTCTCTCATCTTCTATGGACTTCTTGGAGTGATCATGCGACCGACTGACTTTTCCTCTGGTAATATATTGTCGGGAAGCTAGAGCAATCATGCACTAGGAATATTTCACTTCTCATGACTATTCATAGATCATGTGAAGGGCCTTTGGTGAATTATATGAAGGGAATACCACAATCCCACTAGATCATTCATGATTCAAGATGATTGACACTAAATAAAAAAAATAGGTATTCCGAAAACAAGGTCGGAAAAAAAGATCAATGGAGAAAAGTTTAATTGAAATAAATTCTCGCTGACCCCCATGGGCTTCGTGTGTATCATTCAAAGACACAAGACAACACCAATACATGTCACCCATATCTAGTAAAATTCTTTTGGAATACCACCTGGATTACATGGAATACTTCATAAATTTCAGAAAAGGTTATATGGCTCTCCCATGGACACCACATTGATCTTGAGGAACCCTTGATTCCATCACCCCAGACATGAGATGTCACTCGGACACATCTCCAAACTCATATAATGAACCCTCTCATGTGATATGGATATCACAAAATCACTTGAACATAATAACCAATCCCTCGTGGCACTCCCCATGCATGTCAATTGAGAGTCATGATGCCCTACAGACATGTCGGCCATGTCTTGTGATGTCTCCCATTAGTGTCATCCACAATACACGACGTCCCCCTTACTAGTACATGATGAATCTCATGACACCCTCCATGTGTGTCAAGCCAGGTCATGTGATGTTTCCCATGAATTTCCAACTGGATCATGCGACACCCTCTAAACAAGATGGCCATGACACATGGTAATCTTATAACTCAATAATATAGCCCATCCTTAGTGTGTAATCCCCATCCAATATTTTAGCATCAGTTTATAATCCACGACACATGTGAACTACAAGAAAAATGATTCTTTACATAATCAAGATATATAGGACGCCATCCTAAGGCTTGAGCTCTATACCACACTTCTTAGGGACTTTCCTGATACGTGATCCCAATATCCATATTCCATGTGGCTAGTCATTTGCTCTCCCTTGTTTCTCACACTGAGAATAGGTCACATTAGCTTTGGAGGAAATAAGGAACACCTCACAGGAATCATAAATCCCCGCTATCTAGGGCATCTTCATTGTATAATCCCCAACATAAATGGAACTATGAAAACTCTAATTCCTACCTTATTCAAGATATGTAGTCAACCTATCTTTGAGGTATGTGCTCCATATTAATCGTCCAGGGAAATCCTGGTATCTAAGGCCCATAGTCGAAGCAATGACATTTGTCATTTTTATGCCTTATTTCTCAAAACTAGCATGGTTCACGTGGACTTCAGGAATAACAATGATCATGACATGTTGACTGTAGACCTTCACAATGGTACATGGTATCCTTATTGTGTAAGCCCAGAAATCAGGAGAACTATGAAGACTCTGATTCCTACCATACACAATATACGTAGGCTACTTATCTCCATGTTTTGAGGTCTATATTTATCATCTAGGGAGGCCTCGATGTGTATTCCCTGATATAAATTTAATAATGACAAATCGAATTCCTACAATACTTAGGTTCCTTAAGAAACCTTCTCAAGGCCTAAGCTCAACACCAAACACCCATTGGACTGTTTCAACACCCAATATTCATATCTACATGCTACGAGGTTAATCACTTTCTATCTTCTTATTTATCACACCAAGCATAGGTTCTTTGGGGTTATGGGGATACAATGAGAACCTAATTAAGAATCATGAATATCCATTAACTAGGGAAACGATATGGATACCTCATATACAAAGGTATATACATTGGGTAAAGTAATATGGATGCAAACTAAATATGTGGGTTTTTATTCCTACAATAACCAGGATACACATGACGACACGTAATTTCTCAATCTCATCCTCAGGATATTAACTAATTCCTTACATGGAAGCATATTCCTAAGCACATGGTTAGACAACTCCAGAATATAAACATCCACTAGTTACCGAAAAATGAGGGATAACCTCATATATATATATATATATGTATTAACTAAATAGATCCCCATATTTTTTATATAAGTGAGAAATAAAATGTTGTCATTTCATTAGGGTAATTGGTCTCATATTGGGATTACGAAGAGATTCAAAAACATATCTTCAATCAATAAGAGAGATCCCAAGTAAGAGTAAACTCCACCCAAAAGGGTGTGATTAGCATGACCTCCCATACACTTAACCAATGCGGGTACCCAAGAGTCACTGGGCACGAAAACTGATATGGCCACTGACCCTTGGAAATAAAGTATATAAGGAACTATGGATATCTGAACCATTTGGTGTTTATGGGGAAGATGAGATAAATGGAAAACTCAATGTGTGGGAATTAATAGGGACGTAAAATATAGCTCAATAATACCATCAAAGGGAATCGAATTCCACGTTCCATGTCCAAAAACCGGTGAAACATTTTCTATGTTAAATTAATTATGATTTTTCACTTACACATCAAAATGACATCCCATCACATCTGAAATTAATTAAAATTAGGAAATATTATAATATTTACCCATCCTTAAATAATACATATTTTTCATTTTTTGAATATGAATTCACCTTCGAGTATATTTTCATTTTATAGTTCAAGAGAAATAGGATAAAATCCTACAAATTAATCCCATATATTAAAAGTGGACACTTTTACTTAGTATAAATTATTTCCACCAAATAAATAATTCTAAACAAACTTGGATTATTTCCATGTTATAACTTCACAATTTTCATCTCGTCCTAATCCATGTCTATAATCATCCTTTGACCTTATGAAAAAATTATAAAAAATGTATGAGCACTAAAATCTTAGTAAGGGACAAGAAAATAATGAATAAAATTAATCTGTTGAATATCTTGAAAATGATTTAGTTTTCTTTGGGATAATGAAACAAAAAAAATTTACCTAAAAATCGAACACACATTTTTTCTCAATGAAAATCATTAAAACCAATAGCACAAAATTGGAACCCCTTTAGGTGACATAAAGCATCATATCTATGAAACCATTCAATTGGAAGAACTATATGAATGACATCTAATATTATTTTTATCCAATCCATTGGATATCTATAATGGGAACTATATTTCGTATAATTTATATTAGGCTCACCTATCAGATATAATGGGGATAACACCTTCATATAAGATATATCAGGATCACCTGTTTCTCATGATATATACTAGATCTCAACCCTTCATATAAGATGCATCAGGATCACCCATTTTATATAATGCTAAAGGGACATTTTGTGAATAAAACACTTTCATATAAAAGTATCTGTATCTTTTAAAATCACATTTTGAGTTCCAAAATATGATGAAAGTAAAATAATTCATTTCATTTAAGAACAAATGATTTTTTCAAAGTAATAAAGAGATTAATTAATATTCATGGTGATATAAAATTCAATGTCACCAAATAATATATGAATAGAACATTCCTTTATTTTTTTCATAATGATCTGTATAAAACCCATAAAAGATTAATTTTGAAAAACATTGAATGAAATTAAAAATAGATATAATATATATTTTATAATTATTTTCCAACCATATAAATGATTTTATAAATTAATATCAATAATAATTACATGGATGGAAAGATATTGAAATTAAATCCTTAAATAGTTAAAAAGAGATTCTTTGAATCAATGTTTCGTATACTAGTTTTGAATGTTTGAATAGTAATTCCCATGAACGAAATATATCTAACAAAAAAATTCAATATATGATATTTCAACGGGGATATATATTGACCTTAAATAATAATGTGGGTTTATAAAATAATGATATGCCTCAATGAAAGGAGATTGAGATGAAGTCCACTACCTTGAGTTTGAATCGTCACACATAATCTATATCCTCCTGAATAATAGACATTGTTTATTTATTAACATTATATTGAACATTTTTAAATTTTATTATTCCTTTTATTGAACATATTATCATTTTATAATGATTACTTAATTATTTCGGTTCTTGTCGAAATTTTTGATGATATTCGGTACTTGAGTCAAAAATGACTTTGGTATGATATCTATAGTCAAAGTAGTCACTGGTCCATAATCTAAAGAATAATATTCATGACATAATAATAGATTTTATACATAAAATATAGGTTTAAATCACCCATTACATATGAATATAAAAAATGAACTAAATTACAATCATAGATATAGTAAATTGTATGTACGCTTGGGTGATGTTTTCATTTTTCACAGTTCATTATAGAAAGAGGGTAATTATTAACTTATTATTAAAAATTATTATAACTTCAATAATATAATATTAATCATTTAGATATAATTATATATATCATCCAAGTGGTGTGGTTATGAAAAATGAATCACATAGCTTCGTGGAGGTGATAGTTCACACATATGCACGATCGACGTTATCATTTTTATGTGAATGGAAAGGTAAGAAAATAAATGATATATTAATATTTAATAATGATATACATGTCATTTATATAATATATAAGATTTATTTCCAACATTATTTTCATTCTTTAGATACGGTGATGGAAAATGAATTATATCGGTTCGTGCGGTCGTAGTCCTTCCAACACATGAAGGATTAATTGTATTTCCATTTGATGGAAGTGGAGTTAGATTTAAAAGATGATATTAAAATAATATTATGTCAGTATATTTAGGATACTTGATTTTTTGTTTCATCTTGTTTTAATAATATTTTAAGTATGTAAAAGAAGAAATAAAATAGAAATACATGATTTAAAATGATACATCTTCCTCGGACCACTATTTTCGCTTAATATCTCAAGATCTCTATGGATGGTGATCTACCTAATATAAGAGATATATAATTTGAGGAGGAGTTATAAAGAGATATTTTTTATGAGATTACCCGAAATAGATAAGTATTTATGTGTGAATAATACTATAAAATAGGTGAACTTATATAAGAGAGGGGAGGGACATTCTTGGAATTTCTCAAAATATTATATTAATATTAATTAATTTTATATTTTAAACAGATCCAAACTGATTTATTTATTTTATATGATTATTTTGGGTCTAAATAAATTCATACTTTTAATATTATATATTTTTTGATTCTTTTTTTTTAAATCATTGTATTTGGGCTTTAACCCCTATTTATCGTCTTTAACTCTTACCGTGATAACATCTATTTTTACTTTTAAATGTTAAATACAATTACAATAAAATGATTAACTAATCATGAATGGATCGTTGGTTATATTTTAGACGTTATACCAATAATTTTTCTTATTTCTATATTTTTTGAATTTCGTATCACATAATATAATATTATTTATTTAAAATATCATTAATGCCAATTTTTACACAATTCCTTACATAAATTTTGAAAAATTCCATAACACTTGTAAAATTTGAACCAAATTAATCAAATTAATCACTAAAATTTTAATTTCATCTTTATAATTCGGGAATGAAAATAATTATTTTATATTATATTAATTTTAATATTTTAAATATCAATTATTTGATATTTATTTAAATATTCAATTACTACATCATCATTATGCAAGCCTTGCAGGAAATTCATTCTTCCATAAAAAATAAATGTAAATTATCATAATGAATATAAATACATTATATTTAAAAAAACCCTTTTAGTCTTCCATATATTCTATATAAATCCAAATGAAAAATAATTAACATGTAAAAAAAAGTATGACATGTTTAAATTTTTATTGAATAAAATACTATAAATATTATATTATAATCGATGTGGTCATAAATGGTTACCTAACTAATAATTTAATAATTTTGGATGGAAAATACTAATCCAATATTTTTTTCAAGAGTTATGTTCATTTTATCTTATTTATAATATAATTTTAACCCTTAATTACCGGATTTACCCTTAACCATGGTAATAAAAATAAAAAATTTTGTTATTCCTATTGTCCAAAAATAAAAGGGGACTATTTTCTAAATTTGGACATATGATTCCAAATATTTAATAAATTTTTCTAAACTAAAAACACAAAATCTTTTGAAATTAATATAAAATTAATATCATTAATGGAACAAAACAATGGTTTTTTAATGTAAAACAACCGTTTATAAATATAAATCTTTATATGCTTAAAATTTAATTTATTCTTATCTTAATCCTATAAACAATATTAGATGATTTTAAAAAAACATTATTATATTCAAAAAATATAATTTTCAATTATATATTTCACTAATAGTGATTATTTTAGGTTATTATGCTAAAATTCCATTCTGGTACTAAAAAATGTTTTTTTCATCAAAGAAACATACTTTATATTCAATTATATGTCATTTGTAATTAATTATTTATCAATGAATTCATTTTATATACATGTCTATATAATATTTCCATAATTTAGATAATCTCATTCATATTCTATATTCTTAAGGATATATTCAAATGGTAACATTGAAATAATAATACTTAGTAGTTCATTTAAGCTCGATGTGGTGTATCATGTATATTATAGGACATAGTTTTTTATTATTAAAATCTTGGTATATAACACCTCCACTTATTTTACTCTTAATTCCTATCTAATAATGATCCAAATTATCTTAGGCTCAGTAACCTTCTTTTTCAAATCATACTACTATATATTCTCTTACGCATCATTGTTGTTAATTCAATTTATACTATACAACATGATTAAAAATTTTGTATAGATCATGGAAATGAAAACAAAATTATAATAATTAGATATTCATACACTACTGTAATTTAATGAATCATTACATTCTATTAAATTAAATTAATCATCTCATTGACTTTCTTAACATTACTATTTTGTATTATTGAATTATTTTGTTCAAAAAAACTAGAAACCCTATATAAAATATTTTGTTTCTAAAAATAAAACCTAATGTGAATATACAAATAATTATCAAAATGTAGATGACAAAATAAATTCATGAATTCGAATTGAAATTCAACTTAATATAGTAGATTTTTTATTGATTGGTTATTTGATCTACATCCACGAGAAAGAGGGAGAATATTATATTTTTCTGATTATAGATATAGTGCATGAAAAACCCTAACCAATATAGATATAAAATGGCTATGTGATATAAAAAATAAAATTCCGACTAAGATTAATTCAAAATTTCCATTTATAAAAAACAGTTAATAAATAACACCCATATATAAGGAATATATTGGTAATTTATTTTCAATAAAAGTAGTGTTCATGATGGTGATGGAGATAATAGTGACGTATTAAAATGATAATGTGAGGTGATGTATATCATTGTTTTAATTCAATAAATAGAATGATGGGTCATGCATGTGATGGAACATAGTAGTGGGACAAGGATGATGGATGTGGATATACGAGAATTGAGTTTGAAATGGGTCAAGGAAAGTGGTTCCTTGTACATGTTGTTTGTTAATTTCATTGACAAGGTGATCAAGGTTACCATGAATTGATGTTGTTGGAGTTATTTTATGAACCCTTCACATTTTTTTTAAAAAAGTATTCCCTAAATATCATTATATTAATTGAATTTATGTGTTATATCGTAATTGAATTTCTAAATGTGAGTTACCTATTTATATGATTATATATCCTAAATGTTCTCATTATAATAATAATAATAACACAAATAATAATGATAATGATAATAATAATTTTCTAATATTAATTAATTTTCATAACTTCAAAGAAAAATTATATATGAAATATTATATATTTAGCTTTTGATTCGTAAAGTTAATATGTTTTATTATTTTATAAGAAACTATGATTTTTAATAAAATATTTTTATATAAAAAAAATATTCTTTATATATATATATTTATTTAATATTTTTCTGAATTTTTTAGAAGAATAAATTACATATAATTCTAAATCATTTGTTTAAAAAATTAAAATAATTTTAAATAAATTTAAATTACTTTAAATACCAAATACTTTTTATCTTAATTTTGGTTATAATTTTTATAAATATTTGAATAGACAAAGTGACTTTACTAGAGTTTCTTTAATGGTGAAAAATTAAAAATTATGTTTCAAAACATGTGATGGTTTTTTTGAAAAATAATTCCCCATATATAATTTCTCTTCAAAATAAAATTCTCTACAATATAACTCTTTATAATTTGATGTGTGACTACAAAAAAATAATATTTATATAGAAAAGATAAACATTACTCCAAAATATTAAAAAATACTCCAAAAAATAAAAGCATAAAATTAATGATTTGTTTTTCAATGAATTCGAAATCATCTTAAATAAATTACCCATCCCACGCCCTAAAAATTTAATGTGTGGTGTTTTAATTAAAAATAATTTTTAAAAAATGTTCAATTTTTAAAATTCTAAACGTTTAACCAGGGTCATAAAAATGTTTAATAATATTTCTACCATATATTAGATATCAAACTCACTTATGGAATGTAAAACATTTTTAATTGAAATTCAATAGTATACATGAATTTCCCAAAAAATTATCATATATAAAAATTAAATTTAGCACGATTAATTTTGTTAAAGAAAATAAAAAAACATAATTACAAAAGAAAAAAGAGGGAAATGATTCTTTCAATGTATATTCTTTCCCCTACACAATTTTTTTAAATGTTCTCGTTATAGGATATTTATATGTGATGATAGTAAAAAGAAATTAATTTTATGTCACATAATAAATAATAAAAATGTATAAAAAAATATCATCACTAGAAAATAAAATCTTTAAGATGATCCAACTCTCATAGTGGATGTTGAAAATTCTCAGTAAACAGTTTTATCCTATGTTCACTAACTGTGAGCATAGTAATTTTTAGTCGGTCATTCACATGTGAAAATCTAAATGGAATCACATGTGTATCAAAATAAGGATAATCCCATCTAGAAATAAATTTACCTTGGTATATCATATATATGAAATTAAATATAATCAAATTATGTCCCTCATTTAAATATTTATTTAGAACTAACGAATCATAAAAATTATTGAATTTCTTTTTATGAAGACAATAATTTTCATAATAATTATTCTGGATTTTATATAACTAATTGAAAAAAAATATCTTCTTTACAACCTCATGAAAATCTTGGTGAATATATTGACATATAAATAATATTTATGGTCCAGATAAATTTCCAGATATTGAGAAATCCTAAATAATATGAAGTAATTTAATATCCCTACTATAGATAGAAGAAAGATACTATATTCCGAATGAGAATTATATAATCTTAGACACCATTAAATCCTGTTTTAGTGGCCTAAATCCAAAATATTCATCTCATTGAAAGATCATACATTCTATTTTTTTGGATGGTAATGGGGAAACTCATTATCATAATCACTTTATATCCTCAACACTACCAAAAAGGTGTTGCTACAAAAAATGGGTTCCTTGGTATGTTATAATGAATTTGGGTTTCCCAAACATACTTAAGAGAGTGATCCTCACAAATTGTAAAACTACCTTAGTATATTCTGTCATAGTTGGAATGGATTATAATTAATTATGGATATAGTCTATAATAATTTAGCTGAAAACATATCTATAAGAATCTGGAAATGTACCCATGATATCTACCCCCCAACAATAAAACACATTAAACAACTAGTGGTATTGGGTTAACTTTTTCCCCCATTTCTTATATTTAAATGAAATCTTTAGAATTTATATATCATATAAAACAAAAAAAAATCCTTAAATATATTACTCAATATTTTACATGAATATATGACTTTTTGTGTAGTTCATTATACTAATAAATAGACAACATATCTCAAAGTATTATTGAACTAATTGCCTTACAAAATTATCAATTTAAAATTAATCTAATAATTATTTGATTATTCCCATCAATATAAAAATAATTACCATACAAAATGTACATGATTGCTTCAATGTCATACTTGGAAGATTGTTTCTTTGAAAACCAAGTAGGTATATCATTAAATTTTGGGTAGTTATCAGTGTTACAAAACAATGGCCTAACAATTTTATAAACATGAAATTAATTATTAGAAAAGTTTTAACAAATTTATTGGATAATTTGGAGTTTCTTTATAATATCGTTAAATTATATTAAAATGTTATATTCAATCATTTCTCACTACACTTAATATCCTTTATTTTAATAAAAATTTAAATTATTTACAAAAATACATCATTATAGCCTTTGGGTTTCTTTATGTTTCCTCAAAAAATACCTAATGAAAAAAATCTCAGAGAAAACTATCATTGTAAAACACAACATGTAAAATCTATAATTTTATAAGGCTAAGACATTATCCATAATCTCGCTCACAATTTTTATATTATTTTATTATTTAGAATGCAGAGTTTTTAATGAATAGTCTATAGTATGATATCCCTTTCCCACCAATTGTCTAAACACATACCTATAAAATTAATCTCATACATCAATCATTTATTCAATGGAAATATCCCATCTATGTAGATTCATAAACTGTGGGAAAACAAGTATTTGTTTTAGTTCCCTAAAACAATCCCTATATCTTACGTGAATGATAAATATTTAATCTTCTTATATAAATCATGATATTGGAAGATAAAACTTAATAAATTACTTGGTAAACCTTATATAAAATATATCATGTCATAAGAAAACCTTGTATCCTTTACTATCTTTGGGTAAGGCCATTAATATATAACATCTACCATAAAATTATCAATTTCTATGTCATCCATAGAACCCATATGTCTTAGAAAAATATCTATCACCACTATAAAATGAACTTATTTAATCTTGAATATGATGACTTTAAGAATATAGGGTTCGAGGAAAACCACTATTGTTTTCAAAACCCTCTAAAATTATGATTTATAATATATGACGTCATCTATAAAAACCAGAATACACTTATAATGAAACTAAATAAAATATAAGCATACATCTATGAAATTCTCCTAGGAATTTAAAATTAAAAAAGTAAATTACCTTATATGAAATGGTACCAAAAGGATAGTTAAATGTAGTATTTTCATTATCCTTCGGATATATGTGGATATCAATGTACCCTAAAACCTCATCTAGAAAAAATATGTGGAAATATTTAATATGTCACTTATGGATTTGGTTAAGGAATTGAAGATGGGAGTGATCCATCGTAGTTACAAGGAATAAGGCCTCAAACATAAACATTACATAAAATTAAGTTTTAGTAAAAAAATGAATTTCTTTTAATTTAGAATATATTTATGTTCCTAGTATTAGAGAATTATCTCAAAACTCAAATACCAAAAAACCATGATATAAAAAGTGGACACTTCTTATTAGCATTCATTTCCCACATATTATTAAATTTTAAAATAAAGAATTATTTCATTTCACAGAAAATCTCTATCAATTTGAGCGTGACTTCTTCCTTTCCCATACCCATCCTTAAATATTAGGATTTATTTAAGAAAATTAGGGTAATCACAAAAATATTAGTATGGAATACAAAATTAAATAATACCATTAGTCCTATCAAAATATGAATACCCAAGAAAAAATTATTATAAAGTAATAATTTGACCCTTAAAAAGTATTAAATACTCTTCATTGAACAAAATATCATTTATTACCCTTTGTATCAGTATATTAGAATAAAACCCATAGAAATAATATATAAAACATAAATGTATCTTGGGACATCATTATACTTGTCATTATTTTAAATATAACAACCTTATGGTCTACTTTCATATATGAAACTCTTACGAATGGAATAATGATACATTAGACTTCAATACCCAATTCATTGGAGGGATATCATGGACCCACCCATTGTTGTTTTTTTGTTTAACCCCTCGTTATTAGTTTATTTTGGAACCAACCATTATTGGATTATCATGTAACCACTTATAAAATGTCTTGTTACCATTATATAATCAAAACACATTAAAGAATTAAATTTTCAACTTGAAAATCATTAAATATTATTTTCACCTATATGAAAAAATTTCATGTTATTGAAATAATCAATCCATTTCCAAAACACATTTTTAGTAAGAAATTACATATAAAAAGAATATGGGTTTCTTTCTGTTTTAAAAACATAACGTCTTGTAAAGGTAGATAAATATAAAAATAGACATAAAATTACCTTTGTAATACTTTAATATCAATATAAATAAATTTTTAAATTAATATCAAGAATACTAACATGGATGAAAATTTTTTGAATTTAAATCATGAAACATATAAAAAAATATTTTTAAATAAAATTGTCTCATTACACTATAGAATATTTGAATCATAATACCCATAAAATAATAACATTTAAAAAAATATTATATAAGTTGAGAATAATTAATTTCATTTTATATTATGTAAAATGTGCTATATGAACACCTCATTAAATAATGTTGTTGTATAATGTAAATATATGCCTTCATGAAAGGCGACTGAGATGTAGTCCTTTGCCTTGAATCTGAATTGAGAAATGCGTCTTTATATTACTAAATAGAAAACTTATGTTAATTATCTAATCTATTTAGAATATTTTTAATGTTTATATTTTATATTCTTTCTCATATTACCATGATTTATACAGCAACTTAATAAATTAAGTTTACATCATGTGTTTTGACGATATTCGATTAATGCTTCAAAAATTAATTTAGTAGGTAGAATTATGTCAAAGGGTTCATTGTTTAAACATATAAAGAATAATAATTATTAAATATTTATCATATTTATACATCAATGAAAATATTAAAAAAACATAAAATATTATTATGACAAATGAACCAATGTTAAGATCATGGGGATGGTAGGTCATTGGTACACTTGAGTAACGTTTTCATTTTTCAATTATCATTAAAAAAATTATGTAATATTTTATAATTATAGAATTAAAATAATATAATATATACAATAATATTTTATAAAATAAAAATTATATTTTTGATTATTTTTCTATAAAATTAATTACATCACTTTGAGGAGGTGGTAGTCCACACATCCACAAACGAAGTTATCACATTTTCAGCGTGTGGAAAGTTAAAAAATAAAGTGATATATTGTATTTATAGAAAGATAATTTTTTCATATTTAGAATATATTTGTAATTTATATTAATTTTTTTACTATAAACAAAATTAGTACATTCTTTGTAATGTGTGAATGAATCACATTGCTTTGAAGAGGCGATAGTCCACACATCTAGAAATGATGTTACCGTATTCCCACAAAATGGAAAGCATGAAGTTATGTGTTACATAATAATTAAATAAGAATAAATACATCATAAATATAATATATATCATATAAAAACAATACTTTCATCATTATTACAAACCTTTATAGGTCGTAATAGAAGAAAGAATGGCATTAGTTCACAAGAAGGTAGTCCTCCGTACACATGAACGTTGATTTCTTATCTCATTTCATGGAAGTGTGTGAAGTTATAGGTTGTAACCTTAACAATAAAATCTTATTATATTTAATATTATTTTGTTATTATATAATATTGATATAAAAATGATTGACGAGTTGGTGAAAGAAATAAAACAAAAGTACTCATTGTAGAACATTACCTCTTCTTTGTGAAACTCATTCTAATTCCCACCAAAGGAATTACTTTATTTTATTTCATTCAAAATTGACGATTCAAGGATTAGAGAATATATGACGGGAGTTTATTTGTTCATTGTTTTTTAATATAAAATTATTGTGATGTGTGAAGATAGGGGAGTGTGATATCCCTTTTATTATGGAGTAGGAGTGGAATTAATGTAAATACCAAAAATAAAACACTATTGGGAGGTCTCCCATACAACATTCACAAAAAATAATGAATTACATTAGATAAAATATATAATATGGTAAAACTATGGATATAAATGTGTTTTTTACAATTATCTAGGTCATTGTTTCTCTTATGATTAATTTTTTATCACTAGATAAACTCATTTTTACCTTAAGTGAAATAATTAATTTTAATTGGTTTCACCAATATTTTTGGAAAAAAATATTAACTTACTACAAATTATAAATTATTCATATTTAAAATATTAAATAAATTTTTATCAATTATTTATCTGAAATGAAAATTTTTAATTTAAAATTAATCTCGCTCATGCGATGACAATGTAGGTTGTTTTAAAGTGAATATGGGAAAAAGATAAATAACTTTTTATATCTATATTTTATATAAAATTTTTTCTAACAAACTCAATTGTATTAATATACATATAATTTATTTAATGTAAATTTAAATATAATTTAAAATATGATTTACCCTTTTAAATTATTTGAATTAAAATGGAGTTTTAAATGTGAAATAATCATTTTCACTATTCGTTAAAAATGAAAATTCTCATAATAATAAAAAATTAACCCAAATTATATTTTGATATATTGATTAAAAAAATTAATTTTATTTTGTAAAATAACATTTATAAATGTGTCAAAATTTATTTTTATAACAAATGCACCATTAAAAGGCGATAAAAACATTTTAAAAAACTCAATATTTTGTTCAGAAATTTGGATTTGTTCTTATCTTAAGACTTCCAAAATTATTTGATGAATTTCAAAACTTTTTGTTGAAAATATAATATATAAATTTCATTGATATATATCGATTTAAGTGAACATTTTAATTTTTTTAAGATAAAACTTCTTTGAGTGCTTAAAAATAGTTTTCCCTAGAAACACATCATTTTTATTAAATTGGCCTTATTTTTATTTCTAATTAACTAGTAACCAATGGATTGCTTTTATCAAAAAAGTGTAAAATTTATTTTCATAACATAGTTGTTATCATTATTTTAATAAATTAAAATTTCTAGGTGTGAAATATCATGTAAAATAATAATATTAATAGTATATTGTTGTCTCGTAAGACACAGGATTGACTGTAGTACAAGTCATCAAAGAATATTGATGCGGCATGAAATTTAAAAAAATTATCTTTGCATGTGTTGCATTATAAAATATGAATTTCATTATATGCAAGTTCATGAATAATTTTAATTAATTTCAATGAATATTTTTTATAAAATCTCAGGATGTCACATCCTACCCCCCATAAATGAATTACTCCCCTAGAATTAGACTTGTTTATAAAAGTCTTATCATTTTGAGAATTTATTTATTCAGACCCACATAGAACATATAAAATTAAGAAAAAATCCCTTATAAGTTAATTTTAGAAACATAATGGTCACTTTATGTTATGTATGACTATGTTTCTACATAGGGAGAACAATGGTGATAAATTAAAATGTCGATTTTAAACGGAAAATTAATTCCCATGGAAAAATAGAGAGTGATGGAGAAATTGGTTGATAATAAGTCAATGAAAACAATACCAAAAGTCAAATATGTGTATAAAAGATCATTTATATCAATAGAAAATATGGTAATAGAATAAAATTTTATTCTAAAATCTTTTTCCTGAAGATTAAGGATTTATTCACCGTATATTCTAATAGCATAAGGAAATAAACTTTCTTGTTGAGTAGGGATCCATTTTTAATCAATTTTTACCATAGTCTCATCTTTTTCTCCAAAAAATGAGTGTCCAATATGAATTATACATGACTGAATCACTGCAACCATATTATAATGGATAATATAATCCTCAAAATAGTAATAATATAATCCTCACATCTTTAGATATTAACCAAAATAAAAATGGTTAGAACAAAGTAAGATACTTCCATAAAGTATCAAATGTTCATGTGATGAGATAATAAATTAATCTCTAAATTAGAGTATAAATACTCAATGATACAACTTAATCATTTTATAAATATATTACCCTAATAATCACCAATACCATTGTACTTATTTCCAAGAATTAATGGCATTCTTTTTCAAGTAAATTTCAAATAAATACCTCTTAAAAATATATAAAATCAATAAAAAATATCCCAACAGATTTCTAATATTTAGAACATTGAAATAGGGGTTCCTAAGACATTATTATAATGATCAACCATAAAAAAATACAAAGCTTCTTGGAGCTATCTCCATTTCACCAAATAGACCTACATCAATGGGAGAAGTATAAAATGATTTCTTCTAACCCATTTTTCTTCTAGCCATTATGATTTACAGCCCCAGTAAGTAAATTTGGTCACAAATTATCATAATGCCCAAAAAAATAAAAGCTAAAATATCTCACTATCGACTAACTATCTCTCATTTACTTCTAGGATAGTTTGTGACTCTTTCTTTGTAGTCACAAACCATCTGACCAAACATACAACAACAGTAACACATTCCAGATCAATAAATATATTTCCCAAAATAAATCTTACCACCCGTGGAATAAGTGTTGAGATTAACACCAAAATAATTATTTGGTTTCTTTCCTATTTACTTACATCTTGATTGTTTCTTAGCATTTTTACCTCATAGAACATAATTTTTTGTTAACTCTATATCAATTATCTGAGAACAATGAAAAATTACTCATAATGTTAAACACTCATTCAGCCAATTATCGTTATAATCACAGTATTAATATTGAGTAAAATCTATTATTTAAACAAACTTCCAATGTACTTGGACATCTTTGTAATTTTTTCTTCATACGAGAACACTGGATAATTATCATTATCCCTCAATTCTAGGAATTTTTTATCCATCCAAATCCAAACAACCATATGGGAATTTTTCTCATTGAAAACATCCTTAAAATTTTTCCATTAGATGACATCAATATTATTATTATCTCTAATATTCTTAACCAAAAAAACATTAGACCAAAATTACCTTCATAATGATAGAATGAAATAGTTTCCATTTGATGTTTTGAATGTCCCATCACATAGAATAAATTCTTGAGGGAATTTATCCATCCTTCGGATACCATTGGGTCAGATGATCCATTCATTTATGGGGGATATATCCTCATGGGAATTTCAAATATAGACTTTTTCCTTCATGGTAGATTGGGTTACTATGAAGCATGTATACCACCATCATTTATAGCTTCGGTCACCTGTCACATCACTATAAAAAACTAGTGTATTCCAATTACAACAATCTTAGGATGTGGATTTTGAGGGATATTTTCTTCTCAGTTCAATACCACTCTAACATTCTTATTTCCTCAGTACAAAACCATTCTAAATAGACATTGTATAGATGAGGCAACAAGGTAATCTTAAAGTGCATCATCATTTCTATTTAACCATATGTAAAATATTTTAAGGGCATGCTATTAAAACTATCTATACCTAAAAAGTTTTCTGAACCTTCCTTTGATACCATCTATAATTCCCTATCATTAAAATTTATATAATATTTATTTTTAGTAAATAGTTTACTTTTTTTCAATAAGTTTTTCTTTTTAGGTTTAATTTTTCAAAAAATTAGCTCTTAAATCATACCTACAAAACCATAAAATAAAAAGTGGAAATTTCAGATTAATATCCATTTTCCCAGAATATGAAATTACAAAATAAATAATCATTTTGTTTCATTAAAAATATACATGAATTTCAAATTGACTTATTCCACTCCCATGATCATCCTTAAATCATATGAAAAACATTTAAAAACTGTGGATGATCACAAAAATATTAGTATGGGATTCCCAAAGAGAGAAAAATTGTTAGTCCTATGAAAACAAGATAAGCCATGAAAAAATTGACATAAATTTATAATTTTCATCACTATGAAGTATTAAATACTTTGATTTAGAAATAATCCCATTTCATTTCCTTTTTCTATTCATGATATTACCATACCACCCATAGTAAGCATAAATAACACACAAAGATATTGTGGGCCATTATTATACTTTTCATTATTATAAATGGAATAACAGTACAGCTAAATTCTATAAATCTCACTCTTATAAATGGAATTAAAATATGGTTGAATCCCATTCCCAATGTATTGGATGGATATCATGGACCCACCCATCGTTCGTTTATCATGGAAACACCCACCATTGTTTCATCACAAAACAACCCATCTTTGTATTACCATGTAACTACCCATCAAATGTCCAAGTACCATTATATAATCATAACACAAATGAGATTTCAATTTTAAACATTTCACTCATAAAATTTCATTTTCACTCAGCAAAAAAATTTCATTTTATTTAAATAATCAATCTATTTTCAAAACCCATTTTGAATAACAAAATATGAAAAAAAAATTGAGAGGAGGGATTTTTTTCCTTTAAAAATATGAAAGATTATAAGGGAATCTAAAAATAAAAATAGACCTAATTTTTTCTAAAATACATTAATATAAAAATAAATAAATATGTAAAATTATATGAATAATATTGGCATGGAGGAAAATGTTTTTAATTTAAATCTTTAAACATTTAAAAAGAGACTTGTATATTAATGTGACACATACCAATTTGAAATATTTGAATCATAAGCCCCATAAATGAAATATTTTTAACAAAACATTAAAAAACATGAGAATAAATAAAGTCATGATATAATATCTCAATGGTTTAGTATACACACCTCATAAAATAAGGTGGGTGCATAACATCAAAATATGCATCAATGAAAAGATATTAGGATGAAGTCCCTTACCATGAATTTAAATTTACACACACATATTTATTTTAAATAATAATAAACATATTATAATTATTTAATTTCATGAAATTATTTTTTAACTTTAGTATTACTTTTATTTCACCTATTTCCATTTTTTATACAATAACATAATCAACTGTGTTTATGTTAGGTTTTTTGAACATTTTTGGTTTATGTGTCAAAAACAATTTTGGTAGGTTGAATATGGTCAAAGGGTTGATTATTTAAAAATATAAAGAATAATTATCATAATATAATTATAATATTTAAAAATAAATAATACTTTCAAAAACAATAAATATTGATGGTTTTGAGAAATGATCAACCGATATGATCATCGATATAGTAGATTGTGTGTATGCGTGAGTAGCATTTGCATATTTCAATAGTCATTATCAAAAAAAGGTAAGAAATATTTTAGATTTATATAATGATAATTATATAATAAATAAAATATTATTTAATCATATATAATTTTATATTAAATTCATGTGATGTTGAAAGAAACACATTACTTTGAGGATGTTGTAGTCTGCACATCTCTAAATAACGTTATCACTTTTTTAGTATGTGAAAAGGTAAGAAAGAAATTGAAATATTAAAATTACAAAAATATTATTATGTATTGGATATCATATAAATTTTAATTAGATCATATACATCGATCAAACCCATATTTAGTATATTTTATGTTCAACGTGAACTAATCATATCTCTTTGAGGAGGCTATAGTCCACATGTCCAAAAATGATGTTATCATATTCCCAAAAAGGGAATGAATGAAATTACGTGTTATATTATAATTACAAAAGAATAAATACCTAATTAATATAATATATATAATATAAAAATATTACTTCCATCATTATTCCCAACCTCTAGAGGTTTTTTTGGAAGAATGAATGACATAACTTTGAAAGACTATCGCCCACCACAAACACGAATGATAATTACATATCCCATTTTATGGAAGTGTGTAATGTTATTGGTTATACACCTAAATAAGAATGTAGTTTTATTTAATTAAATTAGTTTATTATATAATAATTATATAAAAACAATTTATGTGGTAGAGAAATATAAGAAACAAAAATTTCTCGTTGAAAAATGTTACATCTTCTTCGGTTAATTCCTTTTGGTTTTAACAAAAGAAATTCCTTGGTTTTTTTTCTACCCAATGATATGATTTTTTTTAATTTTATGAAAGATGTTGGGTGTTGATTTCGGTGGATTTGGGAGGATCCAAAAGGATTTATATGAGTGATGATATGGGGATATTGATTTTGATATTATAGTTTAGGATGAATGCCATTATTGTAAATACCAAAAAGAAAACACTATTGGGAGGTTTCAACTAGACCATGCTCCTCAAATAATGAACCAGATTCTATAAATAATGACAAAAAATTATAAAAATGGGAATTAAATGGGGTTTCTACAATTTTATTTATCATTTGTTCTCTTATGATTATTGGTTAACCATTAAGTAATCTCATTTTTACCTTAATAACTGTAATTAATTTTAATTTCGTTAACTACTATTTTTCGTCAAAATATAAAATGAACATAAAAAATTATAAATTATTTTGATCCTATATTTCGAATGCAATTTTTCCAATTCAATTCCCAAGAGTGAAAGAATTTATTTTAAATTTAATCTCATTAATGAAATGAGAAATCATGTTTTGAAAATGAAAATGTTAAAAAATTTGCTCTGTTTTTAAATATAAATTTATTACAAAATTGATTAAAATTAAATAAATTGGAGTAATAGATATATAATTGATCAAATTTAATTTAAAACTTATTTAAAATATAATTTCACATTATAAGTTATTTTAATTAAAATTCTATGATCAATTAAAATTCAGTATTTTTACTTATTCATAAAAAAATCATCATGGAAAAATACAAATAATTCTACCAATGTAAATAATTATATTTATATTTGAAAGTAACTTTTTATTTATTTCAAATTAAATTTATAAAATTTATTTTTTAAAAAAAATACGACATTAAAAGGCGGAATAA
Source organism: Viscum album (assembly GCA_963277665.1). Taxonomy (NCBI): domain Eukaryota; kingdom Viridiplantae; phylum Streptophyta; class Magnoliopsida; order Santalales; family Viscaceae; genus Viscum; species Viscum album. Next base: position 969,487,465 of record OY728167.1, read on the forward strand.
TTGCCTTTTATAAAAATACACGTTTTATGCTTCAAATTGGATTTGTTTTATTATTTTATTACTATAAAACGTATTTTATGAATGTTGAAAATTTTGACATTATTATATTTAAATTTATTTATGATCTCTCACTAATATCAATCAATTTAATTTATTAAAATAAAATTTTTTTTGAGGGTATAAAAATATTTTTTTTCATAAAGACGCATCCTCTATATTCAATTAGTCTTTATATTAATTTATAATTAATTGGTGACCAATGAAATAATTTTAAAAAAAATTTTGACTATATTTTCATAATATAGTTAATTTTATTACTTCTCACTATTCTGATGTCTCGGTTATAATTATCATGTTAAATAATAATATTAATAGTATATTATTTTTCAGTAAGACTCGGGCTTCTGAGTAACAAAAGTCATCAAAGAAAATTGATGCTTCATACAGTGTAAGATAAACATGGTGCTAAATGTTATGAGAGATAAACAATTTATTTCTTATAATTTAATATATCTAATAATTGAAATTAATTTGAAAGAATATATTTCATAAAATCTCAGGATAAAAGACAAGGTTTAGTTTCATATATTCTATACAGTTCCTCTATTTATTTAGAATAATAACTAAAAAATAATTCTATATTCAATATTAGACACTATTTAACCACTCATTTTTTTTATATTTTATTAACTGGAATAACCCATTGGTTTTTATAAATTATAAAAAAAATTGTATCTAAAAATGATGTCACTTCTTTTTTAAAAATATCTATGATAGATTTCGTATTTCAATAATGGTATAGAATCACATATTAATAGAATTATACACATGAATTTTGATAGGGTAAGTTTAGGAACATTAGCTAGGTTTTATTATTGTTCTTTCCTATTCTCTGGAATAATCCATAATGGTTTATTATCTTATCATATGGAAACCCCTAAGCTAAGATAATAGGAAATTATTTATTTTATGTCAAAAAAATAATTATGTTTCCAAGAAAGAGGATTATATTCGACGTCTGGTTGAGTTTTACCACATAGTGAATCGGGTTTTCGAACTCAATTATACTCAATTCAAATTATATAAACTCTAAGTTCTGGAAAAATTATTATTGATAATATTATTAAATAAGTTTTCTTTATGTTCTCAAAAACCGAAATTCTTAGTAAAATATTCATATTATTAATGAAAAATCAATATATTAATTAAAAGAAAAAATTAATATAGTTTTATTTAAATAAATAGGTGAATTACCCTAAAAGTCATCTATTTGTGTAATAATTAAACTAGTTAATCACATAAAAAATCAATATTTTCAAAGAAACCATCAAAAAATCATTTCTATATGGTTCAAATAGAGATTTTTCTATATTTAAATATATATCCCATGAAAAATAATCATAATAATTTATGAAATTTGTATTAGTATATAAATATTCATTTTTAGAACAACTTAATGATTGTCAAAAAAATTCATCTCTAGAAATAAATCTCTAAAAAACATTTAAATCATATTAATATTGTGAGATGAGTACTCCTATAATATATACCTCATCGATTCCTATAAATTATAGTGAACCATTTTATTATAAGTTATAGTTAAGGTGTTCTTTTTGAAAATTTTATAATAGATTTTGTAGGTTTTTAAAAGGTCTTCCATAAAATAAGTGGTACATGGGAATTTAATCAATCATATTTTAAGTTTAAAATATATAAATAAATATGAAACAACATTGTATAAACTCTTAACATCATTTCCTAAATCAAACAGGAAGGTGTAGTAATAATTTTATATATTGGTTAGTCCTAACTTCTAAAAGGGGTGATTTATCTAACCTATTATGCATATTAAATATAGCTATGAATCATGTTTCATAAAGAATCAAAATATAAAATAAAATTTTGCAACTAAATCTCCACCGCAATACATAAAATGGTGATTATTCATGGTTCTTTTTGCATAACAAAGAGATAAGATTTCGTAACTGATGACACTAGTATAGGGGGTTTATCAGAAACAACAGCAATTGTACTTGGATTACAACTATATTAATAATAATATTATCATATAATAATTAATAAACTACATAACATTAATGTGTTATATTCCTTATAGTATTTATCAGGATCAATGTTTATAATAGTTCTTTGTTATAATGGGAACCCAGAGATGTTATAGCAGTATTCATAAACACATATCCTATAGTCTAGATAACATATATCTAAGGGGAATAAGTTTATTTTTGACATTATGGAGTTGAATACACACAATTCATTGAGAAGTATTCTGAAAATTTTAACACTCAGTGATCGCCAAAGAGAGTGGTCACATGGATACACCCACCTATAAGAATACCACATGTTTATGTGTCATTGAAAATACTTACCTAAAAACGTTTGTATTGGTCCATATAGGTGATATTATCATTAATGTATATCACAAATAATTTACCTTTTTGTATGGATGAAACACATGATGGCACATGATTTAGATTTTGTAGCATTCAATGGTTGTGTTATAAGTTATATCACATTAATTGAGTAAATTGTTAAAGTATTTGACCATTATAATTTAATTAATGAAGATATCCTGTAAAATATAACTAAAATAGATTCTTTTGATAAATCCATGTCCATGGTAGTTCGTAGATAAGTACACTTTGGAAAATTCAATTAATTATAAATCAAAGTTATATAAATATGAAACAATTATGTTTCCTACTAAATAATATATCAATAGAAAAAAGATTATACTACTTTGTATTAGGCAAAGGATGTTTTTTTTGGATATTAACATCTTTCCCTATGAGTTACTTTATGTGTTTCTAAAACTAGATAATAAAATTTATAAAACATCACATAATACTACAAATAAAAATAATTAGAGTCATGCGTGAGATGTAAAATTAATATGATTAAATTCTAGTTAAATTTATAATAAGAAAAAACATCATTCTCTTTTTTTGAAATAATTATTATTCATGTAATGTTGATAAAAAAATTCAATTATGATATATTCATTTTCAAAATATTTTAATTGAATATTATTAGTTGATAAAAAATTCTTATGGTAACAAATAAATATTTCATTATTTAATATTTTTGTTAATAGAATATTATAAATATTTATTTGATAACATGAATATTAAAAAAATGATCAGTTTAGTGAAAATAATATTAATTTATTGATTGGGTGAAAAATATTAATTTTTAAAATATTTCATTAATCAATATTTAATATCTTCCATGGATGATTAATTGTACGAGTTAATGGACCGATTATGATGATATATATTATTTTATGTAATTTAAATAAATATTAAATTTTTTATTTATGAAATGATATTTATATAAATAAATTCCATATAAATTATAATAAGAGAAATATTATTTAACATGGTATTAAAGACCCAAGATTAACATACATGAATATTACTTCATTTTAGATGAATATTGAGAACATTATAAAAATACATGCCTAAGGACAATAATAGTTCAGTGTCTTTAGAAACATGGAAACAGAATCTTCTAACATAGTGAATGATCTTCAACATATCTCCTAAATATATTCCCATTTAGTACTCCACCTTAAAATTTTTCTTCATTATATAAGGAATGAAAACAAAATAATGGGGTGATAATAGATTCTTATTTTGGGTAAATAAGCGAGATATGTAATCATAACACGAGCATAAGGGTATGATAATAAGATCATAACATTTTATGATCATAAAATTCATAACAAAGATCATTATCAATAGTCATGGAATAATGATTGGTAGTTCATAAGACATGAATAATAAGGGAATCAAGAGAATAATACATGAGTACATAATAGAGGAATATGTCATAAAATTGTTGAATACACATAAGCATCGAAAATATTATATCCTAGATTCCCACAAAAACCCTCATAACTTACAAGGATTGGGATAATCACATGAACGCTATTCAGGATTGACATGAACTCTCGTGTGCCATAATACTTTAGGGTTTTGATTATCTCTCATTTACTCTCTTATTATGGTCTCGGGATGACCTCATGTGTAACCTCATGTAAATGTCTTGGGATTCCTTCTTGCATACCCTCTTGTTATGGGATTGGGATCACCTCCCATATAACCTCTTATTAGGGGCTTGTGATGCCCAGTTGTATACCCTCTTGTTATGGGTTTGGGATTCTTTCTTGTATGCCCTCTTGTTATGGGTTTGTGATACCTTCTCGTATATACTTTTCTTATGTTCATGGGATACCCTCCCATATACCATCCTTTTATGGGTTTTGGATTCTCCCTAGTTTACCCTTTGTGCTCAAAAAACATTTATCATTACCTAATGCATTGGAGGGATATATAGGTCCAACCCATCACAGAATAAAATCATACATTCATGTGCTACAAGATAATAAAAAATTCATCATATAGTAACCCATTAATAAAGGTGGTATTGAAAAACATCATATCATAATCCATGAAATGAAATTCCTATCAAAAAAATTAATCATGTAATAACCTTTGAAAAATAGATTGGATTCACAATTTTTTCAAAAAAATCATAACTAGTGAAAATAAATGGGATTCATTGGTGTTCTATTATGGTATAACATGTGGAAGAGAAATGAGTGCAATAAAACTCATTCCATCGAAACATAAACCATTTTGATAAATAATATGAATGGTATTTTAGGATTATATCCCTAGTAAAGAATATGTATCCCCAACATTATTTATTTAAATGAAATATAATTTTGAAATATATTTTAAAAACAACTCTGGAGGAAAATATAATTTTCTATTTGTAAGAATATTTTCAAAATATAAAATAATTTTATAAACATATTTATCGAAAATATCATTGAAAAAATATAGAAGTGCATTTGAAATCATTGAAATAAATTTCATTGAAAAGAACTTTGAAATCTTATAAAAAAATATTTGAAATCATTAAAATCCTTTTATTTTAAAAAAAATCTTTGAAAAAATATAATTAAACATTTAAAAACCATTTAAAACAAATTTTATGAAATAATATTTTTCTAAACTGTTTTCCTTGCAATTTATCTTAAAATATAATTTCGAAACATTTTTGAAAACTTGTTATGAAAAAAAAATTTAAGGAACACAGATTTCTGACTAAAGAGATAAATTGGGTTAGATTTTATAAAAAACTATTTCTTGATTATATGAATTAAAAAGAGTGTAAAAATATACCATTACATGTATATATCATTTATAACCATATGAAAAATAATAATTATAATTCTTTAGATACGGATCATTATATTTTATCAATGAAAGCATAATCTTAAAAAACATTTGATAAACAATGAGATTGTTGAAAAAAAATGTTACAACTTTTGTAATAGTGAAAAATAAACCAAATGAGATAATAACATTAAATAAAGCATACTATTCCATTAAAATAATAATATTCCTGATAAAACATTATAATGGGTAGTGTATAAAACATAATGAATATAGGTGCATAACATAGAATGTGTCTCAGAGAAGGAAAATGGTGACCAAATACCTTACGGATTTGGAAACATTAGACTGTAAACCCCATGAATGATTGATCATAAAATGGATATGTAAATACCCATTAATTTAATTAAATTTTTCATAGTATAAATTAATGGTTAGTATATACACTACAAGAAATAAATTAGTGGTTATTATGGACGAAGTTTCACAAAAATAATTGTCAGAATACAAATTATAGTACTAATTGAGTAACATTTGAATTGTGATCCCCATGAAAGAATAAAATAAATGTAAACATCAAATATCACAAAATAAATGATATAACATGTAATATGGTAGTATATACACCAAAAAAAATAAATTAGTTTTGAATTTGGAATCTGTCTCACAGATATAAAAAGTGAGATGAGAAACCCCTTACCTAAAGTCCTTACTTTCCTCAAAACATTCAAACATCCTATATAATTAGAATATTTTTATTATAAATGAAATAATGAACCATATTATTTTATATCATGTCATATATTATATTATAATGACATTTTATTACCCTTTAAGTAACAATTCATTGTTAATGATACTCTTTGGGTAATATCCCCTTTGTTTTCCGTATATATTTTGACTTGTTATTCATGATCCTCTAAATTAGATAATGAGTTAATTATTTAAATAATTTAAAAATATATATAAATATTATATATATATTAATTATACAATTATTTATAATAATATAAAAAATATATAAATATGAAATGAAATTCAATGTTCTTGGAGATGGTAGGTCATACGTATGCATGAACATTGTTTCCATTATCTTGTCCCATTGAAAGAAAGTAAATAAAATATATGGATATATATTCTGATTCCAATGTAATTATACATATAATAGGATCATCATTAAATAATTACATGTAAATTCTGAATGAATCACATCATTTTGAGGAGGGGGTAGTCCACAAGTCCACAAATGAAGTTATCATATTCCCACACAATGGAAAGCATTAGGTATGCACTATATAATCATTAGAGAAGCATAAATACATAATAAATATAATATATATCATATAAAACATGTATTTAAAAAATTATTCATAACCATTAAATGTGGTAATGGAATAATGAATTACATCTGTTTTCATGATAGTAGTCCTCCGCACACATGAACGATGATTACAAATCCCATTTGATGGATGTGTTTAAAATTATAGATCTCAAGAAAAATATTTCCTATATTTTTAAAAGGTTTTTATTTTTATTTCTAGTAAATTTTCAACCAAATAGATATACTTATATACATGTGTAAACCATATTTTTATTATTTTAATTAATATTATTCATAAAATCCATTCTAATGGATATGTGACTACTATAATAATATTAATAGTACATTGCAGTTTTGAAGAAATAAGTATAACACGTAACAACAGATATCAATGGGATCATGTATTATGTGTAAAAAAAGATAAAATTTGTTTTAAATGAACCTAAATCTAATATAAGTGCTTGTTGTGTCATAATCATTACCTGGTGTTGTGTATTACACATATCAAACTTAGATATTTTGAATAAAAAACTATTTTCAATGTTGGGTGAAATGATAAATATTAAAAATATTAAATTAATTCTAAAAAATAGATTTCAAAAAATATGTGGGTGTTACATTATACCCTAAAAATGAATTTCTACCACTAATATCATTTGGGTTATCAATGGTTTAATACGTTAAAGTAACCTTCATAGAAATCCACATCGTAAAATTTAATACTAAAACATACTTTAAAAATAGAAAGATAAAAACACAACGGTTACCCAATGTAACACATGAAAAGGTTTTTGCATATGATACCATATATAGAAAGTGAAATCATGGGCATGAAAAAGAATTCTAACTATCATGTTTTGGTGAAGAGTGATAGAGAACATGGTAGGGAGAGTGTTATTAATCACAAAGCTGAACGTAAAGTCCTAAAAAAGGACATTCATATCATAAAATTGATCCAAATGGGGAAAATTTTTATTTCAATACCTTTTTCTTAGAGTTGATGAATTTTAATGAGAAAATATATTCACTTGATTTTATTCCATTTCATTATCACAATCTCACTATTAGTTTGCACCTTGATGAATTTCAAATTTATATTTTCTTCTAAGAAATGAATGTGAATTTTTCATTACTGAATTACTAATAGATCATTATATCCATTAATATAATTATAAGTCATTCCATATGTATTTTTTTATCATTTTACCAAAAAATTTAACACGGGTTTCCCAATATGCATAAATCCTCATGTAGAGAGATAATAATTTAATATCTAAAACATCATCTGAAGTTTAACTTAAATCATTCCATATAAGGTCATTATTTTTATCAAAATCAGGTAAAAATTTATCCCCTTTATATCATAAATTATCTCTTGGTTGTCAAATACCAAACATGTGAATACCTTCACCATATATTATTCTGAAATATGGAAATAAACTAAATTATTATGAAACTAAATTGAAAACATGCATTCGTTCTCATTGAAATGATTATTGGATATATTTCTTAAAGCAAAGAAACCTTTTAGCTTCATCCATGATAACCAAGGTCATTTGTTCAAAAAATCAACAATCATTTCTATGGTAATAAGTAGTATACACTTTATTTTATCCATATCAATCATCTATTTATCCAAGATAAACACTATTTTCTCAACATGAATAAAACATTAAGGTTTACCTTCCTTCAATCAATACATCTCCCATCCATTAAATCGCTTTTCTAGGTTATCAAACCCATTAAATATATTTTTCAAAATGAATAACGGTTAACATATACTTCATGATTCATATAACATAATTCTTTAATTCCAATACACATACACTCCAATCATTGAACTTTATTCTTAAACCATTACATAGGCTTCATCATATTATTCCTTATCACACATTTCCAAGAATATAAAATATGAATCGTGTCTTATGTTTCGTCAACCTCAATATAATCATGATTATTACGTTTAATGTAGAAAATAATATTATAGTATCTCATACCTTTCATACGTAATTAATAATCACATTATTTTTAGTAGTATAATCAATACTCTCATAACTTTACAAATTCTATTCATGATATTTACACTTGGGTAATTGATTTTCATAATGAAAACACATTACACATCTGAAACCTTCAATGCTATAAAAGTTCCTTTTAGTTCCCTCCATTTACTAAAACTAGAAATCATAGTTTGAGAAAGAGTTATCATAGATGAAATTCATATAATCATGAAAATTACTTATATGATGTTTGATTCATGACACCTTCTTTTAAATCTGTGAAACCTTATACTTACACATAGAGACATCTTTAGACATATCCTTAGAAATATACATAGGGATCTATTCATAATCATTGTTTCTAAAGGTTGAATAAACCATTCCATTGAGAACAACTATAGATACACATGCTTAACATACGTGGATATTACATCATTTCAGACTAATATTCAGATTATTACAAAAATACATGCCTGATGACCATAATAGTTTAGTGTCTTTGAAAACCTGGAAACATGATCTTCTAACCTGGTGAATGACCTTCATCATATCCCTTATAAGTACACCCCTTTAATGATCAAACTGAAAACCTCTGTTTAGGATGCGGGATAAGGAAACATAAGAAATGGGTAAGCTTAGATGCTAAGTAAGGTTAAACAAGGGAGATATATAAGTATAACATGAGATTTAGTGTATTAGAACACAATCATAACATTATAAGATCATACTGTTAATATCATATATCATACTTAAGTGTTATAGAATAAATATTTGTAGTTCATATGACATGAATCATAAGTTAATTTAGAGAGTATTATTTGAGATCATAAAAGAGAAATAAGACATGGAATTGTTGAATACACATAAGCATCAAAAATACTATGTCAAGGATACCTCCCAAGGTTATCATAACAAGTTAGTCAAGAGATAATCACCCATGGACACTTTTCAGGCATGGGATTATCTATCATGTACCATATTGTTTCAAGTTTCAGATTCTTTCTCGTGTACCCTCTTATTATGAGCTTAGGATACCCTTTTATGTACCCTCTTATTATAGGATTTAGATTCCCTCTTATATAACTTACTATTATGGGCTTGGGATGCCCCTCGTATATCCTCTTATTACAAGATTGGGATCCTATCATGTATACCATCGTGTTAAGGATGTGGGATACCTTCCTATATACCCTCTAGTTATAGACCTCAGATGCAATCTTATATACCCCCTTATTAAATGATTGAGATGCCCTCTCATATAACCTATTGTTATGGGCTTGGGAATCCCTCATGTGTACCCATTGAGATAATAAAACATTTACCATTACCCAATAAATTAGAGGTAGATATATTTCTCACCCCTCACATAATGAAGTGATGTATACATGTTCCATGTGATAATAAAAGAATCATCATATCATCTCCCATAAAAAATTCCTTCATAAATGACACATAATAGTCTATAAAATGAAATGGGTATCATACAATTTTAATCATATAATAAAAAGTGGAAAAAATATATGTTTCATAATCATTTCATCAAAGATTATCTCATGAAAAGAAGCGGATTTCATACGCATTTTGTCATTGAATAACTCGTGGAAGATAAATGGGTGTCATAAAAATCATGACATCAAAACATAAACCATTCAAGAAAAGAATATAAATGCTATTCAGGGATAATATCCCTAGTAAACAATACGTAACACCAGTGGTTTTCAAAATAGATGGAAATAATTTTTAATAATATTTTAAGAATATTTCTTTAGGATAATATCCGATCCAATTTGAAAATTTCTTTTTAAAACATAAAACATTTTGAAAACATTTTCCTTGATATTTGATTTGAAAAAAAATAAAGGAATATTTGAAATAATAGAAATCCTTTTTTGAAAATAACTTTGAAAACAGATAGAGGAATCTTTGAAATTATTTATATCAATTTCATTTAAAATATTTTTAAAAACCTATAATGAAAAATATGAAGTCGTTAAAATCATTTTCTTTAAAAATAGACTTTGAAAACATATAAATTAATATTTCGAAACCATTTATAAATCTTTTTAAAATATAATAAAATTTTAAAATCATTTCCTTGAAAATGACATTAATATATCATTTGGAAACAATTTTTATGCTTTTTATAGAAAACATTGTTTTGAATGAACATAGATTTTTGACCAAAGAGAGAAATAATGTAGAGTTTTCTAAAATTACTATCTTGATTTTATTTTTTTCCAAAGAGTGGAAAAATTGTACCCTTACCCTTATATATAATGTATAAATAGGGGATAATAAAATCCCTTATAATTATAATGATTTGGATCACAATATTTAACCAATGGAATCGTAATCATAAATAACCATGATAAATGAAAAGATTGTAACAATAAACTATTAAAACAATGGTAAATTTAAAACATAATCATCATGAGATAATAAAATTACATTAAGCTTAAAATATAATTAAAATAATTATATTCATGATAGAGTATTCCCAATGTAATTATATACACCTTATAAAATAATATAGTTTTATAACATAACATCTGTCTCAACGAAGGAAATTGGGACAAAATAACCTTACCGATTTGGTAACATTTGAACTATAACCCAGTGAATGTAAGATCACTAAATGGAAATTTAAATACCCCTAAATTTATGGATATTCATCATATTATAAGTTCATGTGAAATATGAACACAACACAAAAGAATTGAGTGGTGATTATGGCATAAGTGTGAAGGAAATTAATGCGAGACTAGAGGAAAAAAGCCTTAGCCCAGTTGGTGAGGACTTGTAAAGTGAATCTAGGAGACCTGAGTTGAAATCTAGCTCGAAAAATTGTTTTTGGGTTATTGAAGTAGTACATAGTAGGCACTAAAGAAAGTACCATTTGGTAGTGTAGCATCTAGAACTATTGATCTGTTTGGGATTTCGGGCCACTAGTTTGGTCCTTAGGTCATTCAAGGCCTTCCGAAAACCTAATAAAATTGGGCCAGTACTAATTTCAGGCAACCACTTCATGTCCTTCATCCCACCTCATGTCCTTCGGGCCACCTCAAGTCCTTCGGCACAACTCAAAGATTTTGGGCCACCTAAAATCGTTCTTAATGGACCAAGAATACGCTATAAGGATAAGACCCTATATCAGGATGCAGAGTAGGCGCATTCACAATAGAATAATATAAAAGTTTTTTATGAAAGAGAAGGTATGGAATTTTACATCAGGACCAGCATGTGCGTGAAGGGATTTCTAGCGGAATAACCATGTGAAGGTAGAGTGGTTACATCATGGTGTAGAAGTTTGGGAGGAGTAGTTCCATGTAGTTTTAGTATATATATTTTTCTAAGACCTATGGGTCATGTAATATGTATAACTACGAGCCTTTTAAGGCTAACCCCTCATCCCTTGAAAGGGGTATTATCAAAAATTAATAAAAAAATAAGGCATTCAGTTCATTCCGTTATAAAAGTTGTACTAGAAATACCGTTACTAATTGAGTAACTCTTAAACCATTAGATATAAAGAAAAAATTACATAAATTGATACATTTATAATCAATAAATAAGTAAAATAAAATTTCATAGGTCATTATATACAACACACAAAATAAACTAGTGGAGAATATGACATGTATCTCACTGGTGTAAAAAGTGAAATGAGAAGACCTTACCTTAAGTCTTGAATTTCTTGATACATTTTCGAACCTCATCTATAATAAATATATATTTATTATAAACGTACCATATAACCATGTTCTTATATATATTACAATATATTATTATTTTTACTTTATATTCACATTTTAATAATAATTCCATGTTAATGTTACATTTCAGTTAATTTACACTATGTTTTTCTTATATGTTTTAACTTTTAATTCGTGAAAAAATTACCTATATCATGATTAAATTATTTGAAGAATGTAAAACATGATATAAATATAATATATATTAATTATATATGTATTCAAAATAATCTATCAATAATAAAAATAAAAAATTAAATACACTTTTCAGGGAGACTGTAGGTCGTAAGTACACATGAATTAAAAGAACCTAAGTAAATGAAATATATGTATATATATTTATATTAAAATTAGATTAATTATATCATATATATTATATAAATTTATTAAAACCATAATTAATACATCCAATTTAAAGTACGAATGAATCATATCCCTTTGAGGAGGTGGTAGTCCACACATCCACAAACGAAGTTATTATATTCCCAAAAAATTGGAATCATGAATGAATGTGTAATATAATAATTAAATAAGAATAATTTAATAATAAATATCATATGAAATAGTAATTCCATAATTATTTCAAACCATTAATGGTGTTAATGTAATAATGAATGACATCGATTCATGAAATTGTAGTCCTTCATACACACAAATGATGATTGCATATCCAATTAGATGGAATTTTGTGAAATTATAGGTTGAAATATTAACATAAAACCATACCATTCTATTTAGGATACTTATTTTGTTATATAATCATGAAAAAAATAATTAAGAGGGTGGGGAAATAAATAAAATAAAAGTGCTTGTTGAAAATTGTTACCTCTTCTTTCGGTAATTCATTTTGGTTTACACCAAAGGAGTAACTAGGTTTGATTTATGCCTAATGTGAGGCATATATATTTTTATAGAAGGGAAGTAAGTTTATTATTTGTGTAGTTTTTTAATGTTAAAAAAAATTAAGAGGTTTTAATAATTGTGGGATGGGGGTGAGTGCCCTATTAGAGTGGAGAAGGAGTGACATTCTTGGAAATAGAAAACTATTGAGAAGTCTCCCTTACATCATGTTCCTCATATAATGGTCCATTTTTTATCCAAGGGAAGATTTGGTTTAATTATAGACTAAAATTGGCTTATGAACTTGTTTTTATGTTATTTGGACCTTTAATTTAATTGTTAATCACTAAGTAAACAGGTTTTTACCTTAATCGTTGTAACTAATTTTAATTACTTTTACTAATTAAATTGGTGAATAACTGTTTTGAACATTTTAAAAATAATAAATTATTCTAATTAAAAATATGTAATCCATTTTTCTAACTTCTAATAACATAAATGGTTGAAATTAAATTAAAATTAATCCCACATATGTGATGGGAAATAAATTTCATAAAGTAAACAGTTCAATAGTTTGAAGTGTTTTTATAACCAATTTCAATAATAATTTGTTTTTAATAACCTAAATTGGATTTATTATTATAAAATTTAATATTAATTATACTTTATAAACAACAAAAAATCTCATTTATCTATAAATATAAATTTGATGAAAAATCATGTTTCCATTAAATTTTCTTGTTTTTCATTACTCGTTAAAAAATAAAACTTCTTAGAAAAATACAAAAAAAAATTCAGATATAAAAATTCATATACATATACATATATATAATCTAATTTTTATGATAATGTTTATAAAAATTAAAATAATTGTATTTAAAATATATTCACAATTAAAATCCCTTAAATTAAAATTTTTAACAAATATATATCTTTATGCATAAAATTTGTTTTATTCTTATGAATTTTCTAGAAAGCACATAATATAGAAATTAAATAGTTAACATATATATATATCATAAAATCATTAATCAAAGATAGTTTAATTAATTTATTGAGGTAAAATGTGTTTTATATAAATTTCTACTAAAAGATTTCCTATATTTTCAAAAGGTTTTTATTTTCATTTCTAGTGAACTGGCCCCTCATAATTTATCTTATATACATGTGTAAAACATATATTCATAATTTTAATTAATATTATTTATAATCTCTATTCCAACGTCTAGGTGAGAACTATTATAATATTAATAGTACATAGTAGTTTGGTAAGAACCAGTTTTGTATGTAACACAAGCTATCAAAGTGATTTAGTATTCTTTGTAACGCATGCCAAACATATTGTTGTGTGTACCTAAATCTAATCCACATGTTTTTTGGACCATAATAATAACTTGATTTTTTGTATTATGCAATACAATCATAGTTCATTTTTACAAAAATTTATATTCTGTGTTCTGTGAAATGAAAAATATAAAAATAAATTAATTAATTCGGAAACAAAATACAAAATCTCTAGGTGTTACAATGGGGAATATATATATTAAAAGATTTTATAAGGGTCATGTTTTCAATAATAAACTATTTAATTATTAGTATAAATTCCTTGATATAACATTTCATAGGGGATGAGACTTGTTGTGCAAATCAAAACCTCTCTAGATTTATATCAATACAGAAGGGAATAAACCTTATGACCTACCTCTGATGAAAGTATAGAGAATAACGGGAAATCCTTTTGTGATAAATATTTATTGACATGAATGTTTTTATCTACCATGATAACATTCCATGACCCACTAATATCATTCACTTATTTTTAGAGAACATTTTGATTCACATAGAGGAATTATTACTTGGATTATCTACCACAAAAAAGATGAATTCATAGTGGATATGGAAATTGATCAATAAGAATATCTTGTTTGATGTAATTATTTTTTATTTAATTTTTTTATATTAAATGTTAAATATCTTATATTATGGATTCAAGGGTTTCATTCGAAGGTTTGTTTTTGGATTTTATCTTCTCAAATTGATGAATACCCAAAATTGGATATATTATTGATGCTTCAGTTATTCCATAGAACATTTAAGTGTTATCAAAATGATCAAAATTTTACTTATAAATAATAAACTTTAAATAAGTAATTTTGTGTTGTGTATTGAATTTTTATTAGATTTTAATTATTATTCATATCATATAGATAACACATGAATTTAAGTTAATACAGATAATAATGGGCCAAAAATACATCAATAATGCTTAATGATCCCATCCATAGATACCAAAATTGCGTGCAACATGAATTTTTTTTGAAGAGTAATGGTAAATTTCACATTTTGTACCCATGTTCATCTCAAAAACGGAGCAAGATGCATAAATAATGGGTCATTGTGTGACTGGGTACATAGTCCCATTACACGCTATGTGTTGACCACCAATAAAAAACAAGATATAATGGGGACTATATGATATATAATCAGTGAAATTTATTGGTAAGAACACATACTTAAAATTTTCATTTAATTCATAGTGTGTAATATAGTTAGTAAGAAACGTCATTACACGCCAAATATCGACTGAAAATCATGAAATGTTCTGATATTTGGACTACATTGCATATAATTATCATGTACTATTAATGTAACATGTGTTAACCTATGAAAGGTACACATTGAGTGATTTTAGATTTTTCTTTCAACTAATAAAATAATAAATGGATGGAATAATCTACATGATGTTTAATAGGATTTAAACATCATGTGATAATTTTCATTTCACACTAGGTACATGAAAAGTAATTTTATTTGCGTTCAATGGGTATTCATGCTTAATAATTTTTAACTACATAAAATATGTGACAATAATATATGTAGATATCATTGTGTAGGTTTTTTACTTCATAAATATTACCAATTCTATATTTTGAAAATATTTGCAGTATATAGTGTGGTTATACAAATGAAAAGACTAAAATGATTAACATTTAGAACTATATTCCTCCAATATCATGACATGTCATATAAGATTATAGTTCATGTTATTACATATTATGTGATACGAACCATAAAAGCGTATGTCACATGAAATTCCATATGATTTTTCATATCATTTAAGTATTAAATACAGGAAATATACTAAAACTTACACCAAATATTTACAGTGTTTGGGGTCTTGAGTACGCATCATGTACTACATTATTTTAAAATCAAATGATATATTTTTATAATTTAATTAAAATAATACATGATTTGATTCTTATTATATCTGAAGGATTTTTTGTATAGATTATTATGATAAAAAGTTAATTAAGTATTTATTTATTTATAATGATTTTTTGGTAAATTTATCTTAATTTGAATGATTTGAAATGAATTCAAAAATATCTAAGTGCTCAGTAATTATATATTATGATTTATCATGATGTTTTCGTAACCCTTGTATGTGTTGGATTTATTTATTTAATTTAATTAATTCTTCAATGAATTTATAAACTATTACTATAAAATTAAATATGGTGATATGTGTATCATCCATCGCTTCTATATTATATAATGTTCTATGTGTCCAAGGATTATTTTTTAAATCCAAAGACCATGGTATCTAACACATGTGTGTGGGTATACATTTTTGAAGGATATATTTTTTAAAAATGGATATGATTAAAGACACAAGAAAATATGGATCCAACCAATAAGTATATGAGAATTCAGAAATGGAACAACTTAAGACAATCCTTAGCATGTTCTGTTTTCTCCACTAGGATTAAAGGTCAGATTAGCACTGCTCAATAAACCAAATGGTGGATAAAAGTTTATGATAATTTCATGTAATAATTTTATTTTCATTTTTCATGTAAATTTACTTATTTGAGTGATTCATGGGTTATTTGGAATATTAAACATTATCATATAGGATATATAAATTAATAAGTATGGTGAGGAAAAATAATATGATATCAATTTTTGTAAATTATTTTTTTACTTGGATATTTAATTATGTAATTTCCAAATAATATTTAAAATAATATTATGGATTAAATAAAAAATATTTATACGTATATGATATAAAATATCTTATAAGAATATTTGGTTAGAAAATGACTTCTAAAACAGAAGTTATAATGAATGAATAGTTCTATGCATGTGTTTGGACCTCTTTTGGGTGCTCTATATTTAATGGGGAGTTATAATTAAATCCATGTGTTAAAATAATTATATTAGTATTGAGGTTTGATGGAGTTGTCATGAATTGGAAATACATGGAGGCAAGTATTGTGGAAATTCATGTTTAGGATTTTAGGATTGGGGAGTCCACTAAACATATCATGGAGTTATGAGTTAATATAGTTGGAATGAAATGATTAACATGATACCATTATGTAATTTGGTATTAACATATTTGGGGTTATATAAAGGAAATTTTGATGTAGGACACTAGAATATCCAAGAGACAATACTTTTCTAAATTGAAAGTTTGGGAAGTTCATATTTAAAAAAAATATTGTTAGAAAATATAATTCATTAATTACAATACTGACCATAATAATGAAGAGTACTAAAAAAGTTTTTTTTATTATTAAAAATATTGGATAGCCCTTCGACCACATTAGTATCTATGTGATTTTTCTTGGATAATGATAATCTCATGATTGATGATAAATTCTATGGTTCGTAATGATCTTTTAAACTATACTTTTCCATGTATGGAAACTTTGTATACTAGAGTCCCCAGTTATTGTTGTTCCCTATCAAGTGACAAGTTAGGATAATAGAAACATATTTTATAAACATGTGGATGATTTATTTTCTGTAAAATTCCTCATGTTATCATCCCTAACTAGTGATCTCTAGTAGCATCATGAAGATAAGGATTCATACACTATACTGTCTCATTTTCATTTCCTCTACCAGGAGTAAGTACAATAAGAGTGGTATGAAATCTTGAAACTAATATTTATTTGTATTATTTGTGAAAGAGTTATAGATTGATGTCATTCATCTATGATTATTGGATACATTGTTAAATTAGAAATTTTGGGATTCATGCTGCCCCGGGGTTTATAAATACACTTTATTAAATTAATACTTCCATTGATCTTATCAGGTTTTATTATTAATTTAAACATATTAAATATAGAAAAGACACTATAGAACCAAAATATTTTAATTTTTTAAGTAAATTGATTCATATATCATGATAATAATTATATCCTTGTAGTAAACAAAAAAAAATTAAGGGAAAATTTATAAATAAGGTTATATGTCCAAGGATCATATTCAATATCCTTCCAAGAAGATAAATATCCAAATACTATCTATATATAAGTGTTGTTTATGTATTTATTGGGGAAGAAATGGATACTAAAATAAGGAATATTCTTTAATTATGATTAATGGATAAGATTCATATACATTAATTTTCATGTTTAATAAATTTTCTCCACAAATTAGGTATTGAATAAAATTTAGGGTGCATACCTTTGTATCCAAATATAATAACAAAGTATATTACATATCATTAAAAAGGGTGAAGTTAAAATTCATGATAACAATGGTGTGATGCTAACTACGCTAGCTTATATTGACTAACAATACATATTTATAATTGTACTAGTTTTAGTCTCAATAGAATATAAAGTTTAGATGACTATAATAATGAAAATTATATATTTGGTCATTTTAGACATTTTTTTTAATTTCATGTTAGATTATAAAGAATGGTAATTTTATAAATATATAAGATGTTACAGTATTAACCATCTATATAACATTCTTTATATAATATAATATAAAAATCAAGTTTTCAAATAGATATAGACTCAGGTTTATAACAACTATTTCATACCTATTTATGGCATCACCAACTCAGTCATGATAAGTTGAAGTGTAGGGAAAGATTATATTAGGAATTGATTTTGATTCTTTTTAGGTGAAGCCTATAGATATATATCATTTTCTTCATGTAAAAGTGATCATGGATCTATTTAATGGAAACGGTGAGTGATCCATAGAGGTATTATAGTAAGTATACACAAATGTATGAAGACCATTTGTTGTAGAATATTGATTTGAATTATTGTCATTAATTACATTTTTATATTATTTCATTATACGTGTATATATTTACCTAATGAGATATATGTATATTTACTTTGATAAAATTAATGAATACATGAAAAATTTATATTACGAGATTGGTAATGGGATAATGAAATTATACTTCGAATGAGGTGATGTGTATTTGAACCATAAATTCATCAATTATTTAAATGTGTTTATGATTTTATCCTATCCCACTTATGTTTATACACCATATTGGAATAGTGTTAGTAAAAGGAGTAATCTCAACATTTTGGACATGGTGAGACAAATTATTAGTCATGAAAATATTTTACTATCTTTTTATGAATATAAATTACTAACAGAAGTATACATGTTTAACTGATTTCGAAATGAAGGAAAAAACAAGAATCCTACATTAGTTATGGTATAATATGAAATATATATTTTTAATATAAACATGCGTGGTTATGTAATGTGTTTTTTAATGTGAATTATAGTAGTAATAATTCATATCGAGGTGCAGTGTGTGTCTTTATAAGACATTACAATGAAATAATAGATTATTATATATTTAATCCCTTACATAGAAAAGTATTTATAATGATACAATGTTTCTAGAAAGGGATTAAATTTCCAAATAAAATTATGGGAGAAATAAACACTTTGATAAAGTTGAGTCTCAAGATATAAAAGTGTTGGTGTGTAAAAAAACTAGTAAGACCTAGGGGAAGAGGTTATTGCCGATATACAGGTATTTCATATGAGTAGTAGAAATATTATATAACTAGATAGATTTTATTTTCTTTTCACTAAGTTAGGATACACATTATTAACTGAATATATTTTTCCTCTGACCGATAAGAAAGTATTAAATATCTCAAAATTTTAATTTTTAATGTATTTATGATTTCTAAAATAGATTTCATTTACCAAAACCATGTTTTAGATTTTGAAGATCCATAGATCATATAAATCCCTTTGGATGTAAATGGGTATTCTAGTAGAATATAAACATAGATGGTAATGTCAATACTTATACAGTTTGATTGGTTTCTAATGCTAACCAAGAAATTCATGGAATTGACTATAAAAAAACATTTTACCAGTTTTTATTCCAAAAGGAATTATAGTTATACCTTTTGTAGTAGAGAACATGATTATGAGATAATAAAAAATAGTTTTCGAGGGTATTTACCTTAATTTAAATATTGTGGAAGATGAAGATATGAAATAAATTGAATGTTTTTTGACACAAATGAACTCCAATAAGATATACAAGTTGAATATATCCATTTATGGGTTAAAGTAAACATCGTGATAACAAAATATTACATTTTATGGCCCAAAAATAAAATTTAATATTATATTGAATCTATGCGATCCCCATACCTACATGAGTTTTAGTAAGATTGTAGTTTTTTTCATAGTAGTATATGTGGAAAATATATTACTGATAATAAATGAAATACCAATCATATGATTAGTTATGATAATGTTAAATAAATTATTCTACATGAAATAATTAGGTGAACTATCCTACATTATAGAGATAAAAATATATCAAGAAAGATATAAGAGGCTCCATGAACTATGTAAAGGTACATATATTGACAAGGTATTTAAAACATGAAAATATTGAAAAATACAAGAGAGGATTGTTTCCTATGTAACATGGTATAAATGCCTATTATAAAATGAATGCTTAGACATAATAAGAAGGATGAATAGTGACTAAAAACTCTAATTTTTAACAATTGGATATTTAATGTATGGGATTCTATATAGTGGACTTTATGTTTCTTAATCGTTTAGATTTATAGTATGATATCAAAAAATCATATGAATTTTATATTCATTGTTTGTAAAGACTATCGTTAAGTACCTAAGGAATATAAAGGAAATGTTCATGGTTTATAGAAATAATGAGGAACTATTTTTTGGGTGATCATATAATTTGGTTTTAAGAAATACCAACATGACCTGAAATCATATCTCATTTGTGAATTTTTCATTACTGGAGGATCTATATGTTATTTGAGATTATAAAATCACGTGATTTATAATTTTATAGTAGATTCTATTCATAATGAGAACTCTATTGTTGTTAAACATGTAGTATATATGTGATAGATCTTACAGGATCATTGTAATTAACCCATCAAAAAATATCTTATAACATTATATTATGATAATATTATATAGTGGATAATTAAAAAGAGATCAGATCACATAAATGAATGAAGTATATTCTTTGGAAGTATCAATTCATGGGGGGTTTACTAAAAGGGGTTAATTCATAGTAATTAGAGTAACCATAGAAGATAATGTGGTAGACCCATTGACTAAGGTCTTATCTTAGTAAAAGAAATAAAATCATGTGAAAGGTAGAGGATTATATGTTGTTAGTAGTTATATATAATACTAGTGGAAGTCTATTGGAGTTGGATCCCTAAGAGTAAATTATTTTTGTATTCGATTAAGACTTTATTAATAATAGTGTTAACAAAAAATTATTATTTTTCTTTGAAACATTTATGTGATAATAAATTTTGAGTAATTTTTATGTGGAATGGTTATTATAGTTCCCTTCTATAATGAGAACCCAAATACTTTAAGAAAATATTTGTAAATATTTTTTCTTTGGTTTAGTAAACATATACCTAATGGTAAACAACTTATTTTGGAAAAAATAAAGTAGGGGATCAAATAAAATTTATGACTTCTTCTCATAAGGTTAATACAAGATGATATCCTAGAAGGGAGGTCATTTGGAAATACCTTCCAATAGTAATTCCATATGTTTTATATGTCATCGATAATTACAATCATTGAATATGTGAATTAGTCAATAGATGTTGGAATATTATTAACGTATATCATGAATCATATACATTGTTGTGTGGATGAAGACTATGATGACATATCATCATGGTGAGGTAACATATGTTGGTTTATCCTAAGTGATATGAAGTTAATTTAATATGTTATGAAAGGGTTTTCCCTTCCATGTTAATGGACGAAAATATATCTAGACCTTTGATTGATAGAAAAAAATATGATAAATACCATGTAATTTTATAACACATATAAATCCAGTTCATAAATTTAATGGTAGATAAATCATATATATTGGGTTATTAGATATGTATAAATTCTACTTGATGATATATTTTAAGACAAAGGGTAATATTATAATATAGTGTTCGTAGGAATGTTTTTATTATTGATACATTAACTTTATTATTTATGGATGCCTTCATGTGTTTATTGTCACTAATCACTAACATTAGATATGATCACCTAATGTCATAGATAAAAGTACAAATAAGGTTACGAACTATGTGTATCAATAATCTCAATATATTCTAGTCATTTATTTACAAGTAATAAGTATTATTCTCCACTAGTGGAATAATAATTTTTCTAGTAAATTTGATCTCATAAATTCACATATGAGATAAGTAGGATTAAAATATTATATTTGAATTTCATCTCTTATTTAATAATATAAAATGTAACAAATAAATAAATACTAAATAACTTAATTAGTAAATATATTATGTTAAATATTCTATAATTACATGAATATTATAAGAAAAGTATTTTCAATCAATTAGTGTGTATAATATATATATATATATATATTGAATGAATAATATTAGTTTGTCTAAATATCTCATTATTTATGGTTCAATACATTCCATGGAGGAATAATAGGGTAATTTAATGCCTAAATGGTAATGATATATTTTATATAATCTCATTTAAAAAATTCATTTAATTTATTTAACAATGTAATTAAAATAAATTATTTTTATCGAAATAAAAAATTATTATTATTTGGAATGAGAATTTCGTTAAATAAATTAATTTATAAGTTTCCACTACAAAATTATTAATTATTGATCCTTAAGTATAAATTACATGTTATATCATTTAAGAGGCGGTAAGATGTGTTGTGAACAATGAATGGCTCACTATAATTCTCTGAAAAAGTGGGAGAATAATCCTCCTGCACTCCCTCACAATTATATATAGAGAACAAGAGAACATATTGTAGGGATCGACAACTAATGAAATGATATACTATTATCTGCCATATAAACACTATGAGATGAAAGAATATCATCAGGAGTGTATTGAATCATGGGTGGATATTCCCATAGGAATCCTCACTATGATTCACTACTACAATGATAATGTATCTTAAGAGGATATGAAAATTGGTCCAGATAATTAATATATTAGTTATAATTATTTTTTAAAATTAACTATAAATTAAATGTGAAACATATTTTATATGATATTCTTGGGTAGTGTTCATCATGTTTTCAAATTTTTTCCATTAAACCCAATAAAAATCCTAAATTGTTCCAAACACTAATTATTTCACTACAACTCAGGATGATTAGTTGGATTATTATTATGATTGAATTTATCTTATCCTATTAATATATTATTATGGATTTAAATTTATCTAAAATGTATTTATTATTTTATAATATTTTTCACTACATCTTGTAAATTATGGTTATTATGAACGTTACGAAAAGTATCTAAATTTTCTTTTTATATTTCATAATAGACTATTTTCTTCATCGAGGGGATTCCTTGATGGTAATGTAGTGGTTGTTTGGGTACTTAATTTATATTTTTTTCTATTTTAACCACCCCAATGTCTCATTAATTTCATCTAATACTATTGGGTTATTGCCATAAACATATTTACATTTGTAATTTATATACCTTTAATACTATTTTGAATAATTTTATGAGTCATAAAGGGTGTTTTCCCCTCTTCTATAGGTAATAAATTTGGAATATAAATTTTGGAACAATTTTTAAAATCTTATGTAATAGAATATATAACCCATGGGCTATTAAACTACAATTTACTCATATGTTTCATTTCCCTCACAATTTATTTTTTATTGGGTTTATTATTAAATGAGAAGGTATGTTATTGTTTCTACGATATTTTAAGACCCTATAATCAATATAAAATATTTACATTTATATTTTTTATTTTTTATTTTTTAAAAATATTATTAAATTTTTATTTAATATTACTTTTTTGTTTCTTATGGATGGAAATTTCTATCATATTAGTTAATTTCTTCCTGATACATTTTCAAATTCTTACTAGGTTAAGAATTTTATTTCTTAAAAAAAATTAGTCAATTTTTTATTAAATTTATAGTGAAGAAGCATTTGTATTCTTCTCTAGTTATATAAATCAATCATATTTGTGGGAATTATTGGAATGTTCAAAATAAAATGAATTTTAAATGACATAGACTAATTTCATATCAATAATGGTCTCACTAGAAACATTACATTGCATGATTTAGGTGTTTCTTGAATTTATTGAATGTGGTAACTAAAATGGTTATCGGAAGTAAAAATTCAATAATGAACAGGTGGTTGAGATATCCTATCATCTTGGGTTTTTAATGATGAGTATTTCCATAACCAAATTTACCTCACTATGGTGGAATGAACATTCAACTCTTAAAAAATAAAGTTATTTCTAGAATTGGAAGCAAGTACTTCATTGGATATTTTAACAAGGATAAAACCCCTAGTTTAAAAAAATTATCATTTTGAGTTATGTTTACTTTTGGATTACAATCTAAATCACGGATTATTTCCCCCTAAGAATACCCTACACTAATATATGTCAAGATCATATTAGTTATTACTAAATACGAATTAAATTAAATACAAAATTAATTACTTACCACTAATATAATGTTGAGTGAAACAAATAAATATTATTTAGAAACCTCTAAAACATTCATGAAAAGATTCTCATTGATTTTTCCAAATCTTATAAATTTCATTTAATATTAATGTTTTTCTATAGAAATGAAATAATTTAGTTAAAAAATTCTATAAATCATTTCAATTTGGTATTAATATAAGTAAGTATTAGTAAAATAAATTCACACTACTTCATATAATTAAAATGTAATGGTTTTATATTTTATTTTATAATCATTAACCCATTATGGTTCAATTTTGTTAGAACTCTATTTAAATTCGTGATGTTTTTCATGTGGATATTTTATATGAAGTCTATACAATTTTTGGATGTTTAGTTATGATACATAATTTTAACACAAAAACAATAAATACCTCAAGTCATTAAAATTGATTTTCTGATTGTATTCATATAGTGGAGCTAATTGTTTCAATTTATATTGGTTTCCCACTATAACTCCTTCTTCCTAAGGCCAACCCCTAGTATCCCAGTTGGATTTTTTAATGAATTTAAGTACACATCCTTGTTTTTTATAGACCATCGCTTAATAGAAATATTCCCATGTGATATTTAAATGAGATTGAACCCTCATATTAGAGTAAAAACAATGAAAATAAGTATGAAAATCCCCAACAAATAGAATATATAACATGTAAACATTTCCATTAAAAAATTATTTATTATTTTTCATAGACACACACATCCCAACTACTCACCCACTAGATAACCACACTTATAAAGTGAAAATTAAATAAAATAGAAGGTGGTTATACTAGAATAGATAATGCTAATATCTGATATAATTTTACAGTATTTAGACCACCAATGAAATGCTATGGATCTTCATAACCTTAATATATGATCAAGAGGTATGTTAGTGATCTGTTGTGATAAATCAACTTGATTAGGGTGTGAATAAAACTTATTGGGTGTCCACCAATTATGTATAATTAATTGATAATAAATATACTCCATGCATATTTAATTGAATCAAAATGATTAGTATAACACTTCTTTAACTCAAATTACCATCGTCAATCCTCAGGTTCTATAATGAAAAAAGGGGATTACTATAATTACTTTATTCAGATAACGGTTTCTTTGAACATAACACATACCCATCATGGGTAAAATAACACTCCTCTATATATTCATTTTCTCAATATTACCATTAGGGGAAAAGGGAGTGGTACCCCTTCAATGAACAATATATGATATCCATTCAAGAATCACCTAATACATCACTGAGATCCCTGATAAAACTCTCCCAACCCAGTAAATGCATATCTCATCATCAATAACCTAGGATAATACTCACTCCTCCCTTATGAAACATGTATCACATCATTATAATGTTAGGAAAATACTCTATACCATTCCTAAAGACATATATCACATCATCAGTGACCTATGTTAATACTCACTGCCCACCCGATAATTATATATTACCTCATTCAAAACCCATGGGCATAATCACTCCATTCTCTAGAAAAATATATCACATCATTAGAAACGCAATGTAATTCTCACTTACTATTGAGAAAAAATATATATCATCATCAATAACACATAAGAATCTCCACTCCCAAACCTAGATACATATATTGCATCATTAAGAAAATTTGGAAATACACACTCCTCACAGTAGAAACATATATCATATTATTAGTAACTTAAGAGAATACCTACTTACCTCCCTGTAAACATATACTATTTAAACTAAAATAAATATTAACCGACCCCATAATATAACCTTCTCAATCTGGGTCTTTGTTGTTTAAGTCTTTAATCCATGCTTCAATGAACATCTCATCTTTTAGCCAAACTCATAGGATTATCCACTCAATAAAAAATTAGTTATAGAATAAATTCTTTTGAACTATTATGCATTCCCAGATAACCTATAAGGTCCTCCACATTGGTCCCCTAGATGCATCATGGTTTCCATACTTAGGGTACTATGAAATACCAAATATATCATGGTGTTTACATAAAATGTAGTAATATTCCATACCTTATCCTTAAGGGAGAAGTTTGAAATACTCAACCCATTAGTCGTTTCATAATTTTGTTCCAAAACCCATGTACTATTGCAATAATAACAAACTAATCCTCTTAGAATCCCCACTTCATGTTTCACATATAATACCCATTACCCAAATATGAGTCTTATATCACAACCTTATAAGATATATCTCATCAATTCACTTGGAGAAAACCCCATTCCATATCTCTCCAAACCCTAAAGGACTTATCCTACACATGAAACAAGCCAACAGACAAATGCATCCATAATAGTGTTCTCCCATTCATGCATAGGACAGATGATTATCTCACCCAGTCATAATTGTCCCAAGAAACTCATACATTCCAAACTAGATGAAGGAAACAAATAAATGTTATGTGTATCTAATATAAATACCTAACACCATTTATAGGTCTCATGTGGCCACAAACAAAATCATCTCCCATTATTGACCTAGTTACAAGGCGAAACCATTTCCTACTAAAATCACTGGAGCTCATGCTATGATCAAATGTGGCTCAATGCCAACCTATATTTAGGTCCTCACCATATTATTAAATTTACAACCCATATGGGTCCCAAGAATTTCAAACACATATTTAGTGTAAAGACTTCAACCATATGTGACTAGGACATTATAGATTGTTCAATAGTATATCATGACCTAATGTGAGCCATTTTATTATATTGTTTAGACTTGTTTTATTTAGTTGTTAATGATATAATTGATTTAATAAAGGGGGAATTTATTCATTATATTTAGTTTTGTAAATAAACACGAATTTTAGAAACTCTAAAATCATGGTTTACAAATTTTATATTCGATATTTGGAATTTATTGTGAATATTTACATTGATCTTTAATTCATGAATTTTAATGTTAAAAGAATTTACATATATATTTAGTGTACTAAATTAATTTTAATGTATATTATAATATATAAAAAACTGATTCACTTCATTTTCCATTAGTTATATCACTAAAAATTGATAACAAGTTGATTTTATAACCACTCAATAGTTTATAATGAATTCATAATTAGATAGAAAATGAAAAATATGAAGGATTATATTACATGTACAATTTTAAGCCTTTATATATTCTTATTGTAAGCATCCTGTATAGAATATGGTCATAATATTTTCACATAACATGAATTTGTAGGAATAATTCTTCAAGACTTGAGAAATCATAATACGATAGGATTTTGAATGAATTTTAAGGGACAATATAAGAATTAACTTCTTATAAAATTATTTCATAGCTCTTAATTCATTCCGTTCATGGCCATTCTTTAAGAATTTTCAATGAGAAATAAATAAAAAAAATTATTTCAATTTTTTTTTAAACTGCATGATAATAATTTATAAATTCTTTCTTGGTGTATATACCATTTTTTATTATTTGAACACTCTTCTAAATATAGAAGGGCACCATCTCAAGTCGTTCCTATTTTATAACTTTATAGTGGCTACATCATAAGACTTTAATGACACATCAAGATCATATTAATTATAATTGGGTGACCTAATGAATATGGTGTAAAGGTATCCCTACGTTTGAATAATGCACATTCTTGAGTTTAATAAGATATATTTAATGCTACTTCTATAAGAGAGTGTTCTGTCAAGTTTTTTGGGATACATGATCTTATAAGGGTAACATCAATTGGGATGTGTAAATGTATAACATCCTACGAAGAAGTGTGTAAGAAATAAAAGTTAATTTTATAAGATTTTTTATAGGAAAGAGTTACTCATACATTCTATGTAATGGTATAATGGAAGCTATGAAAGGGAATACCTACGGCTTTAGAAGCAATTTTAATGTAATGTTTGTTTTTTATAAAATCTGTAAAGGCCATTCACACATGCCACACATTATCTAAAGTAGAAGGAACCCATCACCATAGCTTAGACCATTTAGTGGTGATTCTCGTATCTGTGTATTGAATCTATAAACCCCTATAGTGAAGAAAAAATGAAAACTTAAAACAAAAATGCAATTGTAAATAAAATTCATTTGGTTTTGATCACATGGTTGTATGTGTTTCAATATTTTAAAGTAATAAGTTCTTTCATTATCTAAGAATTTATAAATTTATTTATCCCACATGAATTCTTATGGAATCCATGATTGATTTTTTTAAATGATTATGTTCTTTAATTCTGTATGTCCAAATAATGATATGATCACTTTAGATTTCCACCTGGAATACATCAATTCAAGAATGGATCTAAGGATTATGTGAGCTACCTTCTATGTAGGATATGAATATTTTTAAATCAATCATCCTTAAGAATATATTGACATAATCCAAATAATAACCTACATATGGAAAATATTATGAGATTCTGAAGTATATGGTGAAACCTTTAATGTCATATGATGACCATTAGAGAAGGGGTATTTCCCTCTCTTTTTGTATAATAACTCAAAATATATTTTTTTGAACCATTTATTTTTTATATCTTGAGACTGTTTTATAGGATTATATATCATGGATAAAGAGAATATAAACAATAAAAAATCATAAATTTATGGGACTTTTTTCATTCATTATAATTTTTTATAAGAAAAGACAGTGACATAAGAACATTATATAATCACCGCTATTATTGTTCTTTCATTCTCATGTTCCTCTATTAATTTAGATTCTATAACACCCCATTATTTTTAAAAGAGAAGAATCACATTATATAGTATATTTGACACACACATAAATATTATAAGATAATGTAACACCCCAGGACTTTATAATATATTTATTTTTAATTACAATAAATCTACCAATTAGCTTATGATGCATGCAACATCCGATTTAAATTAAATGTGATATGTTATTAAATTAGTAATTTTTACCAATTATGGTAAATTTATTTTAAATAATAAAATTCGTTTTTCAAATCTACATGTAAAATTTATCATTGGGTAAATATTTGAGATTTTTTTGAAAATGTTAATTTTTTATGAATAGTGAATGTATTGATTTTAATTGAAAACTGCATTTTTAAACCTATTTACAATGTTAAATAATATTTTAAATTAGTTTTAATGTAATATTAGTTCTATTATATTCCTATTTAACTAATTAAGACATTTTAATAAATTTTCTATTGAATTATGATATATTATTTTGAAAATTTGAATGTTTTTATCCGGAAAACATTCTTTTTATCACATCTCCATGATTAATTTAAAATTTAATTATGAATGAATTAAATTTGGATAAATGGATTCCATAATAAGAATCATCCTAATTTATATCCTCTAATATGTTAATATTTATATTTTACTATAATGAATTGTAAATACAGTAAAAATTAATTACCATGGTTACATTGAAAATGTGTTATAGGGGGATAAACTACAAAGAAAAGGGTCAGAAATACCAACAAACATGACTAAAACCTATTTTATTGACATATTTCAACCTTATATCCTATATCGATCGATAATAATTATTTTTTTAATATTTTTTCATGATAACAATGTGGCTATAATTGATCTTCTAAAAAATCCCTAGTGTGTCCTCAACCCCACCAAAGAAAGGCCACCTCTATCCTCCTTTATTTAAACATCCAAACCCATATGGTTCCAACAATAACTTACCAAATTCCCTTCTAAAATCCCTCACCACATATTATAGGCCTCGTATAGATAAAAAATATAATCTAGTAATTCATTAGGTTTAACATAAAAGAGGTTTCTCAAATAATATGTAATGTTTTTAACTATGCGTTATCATTTTACATCTTCTAATAACTCCTATTATTATCCACAAATTCTAAAATTATAAAAAATTAACTCCCATATAATTTCATTTTATTTTGTTTAAATAATAACCTATATCCATATATTCCTGCACAGAATGGAAAACAATATCATCGATCATGTGGACGGTAGACTACCGGCTCACGAAATGATGTAGTTTTTTTCATCCCCACCAATAAAGTATAGATATAATGATATATTTAACATATTTAAATGATATTGATAAAATTACTCAAATTATATAATTATCATTTCTCATATAAATTCTTAATTTCTATCCTGAGTGACATAACATAATGTCATGTGTGTGTACGGTGGAATACCGCCTTGCAAAGCGATATGATTCATTTTTCACTGACTATTAACATGAATGTAAGTAAGGATAAATATAATTAATATATGTGATATTAGTGATCAAAAATTACATCTAAAAATATATAATATCATATCTAACTTATTACCTTTAGATCTATAGGAAATCAATAATGTCAGTTATGCATACGTGATGACTACCGCCTCCATGTAGTGATGAGAAATGTTTTTCAATTTATTTAAATACTTGGATGGTAATAAGGATGTATTTTATTAATATACATGATAAAAATAAAATAAAAATATAGTTTTCAAATTTAATTAATATTTATTTGCCTTTTTTTCTTCCATCAAGATATATGGAAACAGTATTCATTCATGTGTACGACATACCATATCCATCAATGGTGTAATATATTACCAATTTATAACATTAATAGATTTAAGTAAATACATATTTAATAAATATATAATATATTTATTTAATAGATAACATTTTTACGATACACTTTTGATGATAAAATTAAAATCACTCAAATTACTCAATAAAAACATAT
This sequence comes from Viscum album, assembly GCA_963277665.1. Classification (NCBI taxonomy): domain Eukaryota; kingdom Viridiplantae; phylum Streptophyta; class Magnoliopsida; order Santalales; family Viscaceae; genus Viscum; species Viscum album. The sequence goes on from OY728167.1 coordinate 969,519,085, forward strand.
TTGGAAGACAATACAATTATCACCCTAAATTGTGATTTTAATAGAGTTTTTAATAAATCGATGATAAAATACTATAATTAACTCACATAAGATTATATATATATGAGTATGGTTCTATAATAGTTTTATAAAAACTCATATATTTATTATAATGGTTTCTTTTACACATATGAATGAATTCAAACTCGAGATAAAGGTATCTCATCTCACTTTTACTTCTATAATACATATGTTATATTCCCAAATTAATCCATTATGGGGTGTATTTATTTTCCCTTCGATATTTTATATCCAAATTTTAATTACATTAATGGTATTTAACAATTGATTTGATGTTATATCTATCATGAGGATTATGAGTTAAACATTACCAATTTGGTAAGAGTTTATTACATAATCACATCTTCATTCGTGATTTTTTTAATCTCCCTTGAGGGAATTATTTGATATTTTAATATTTAAATAATTTTATTTTCTTCTATTTTAGTTATTTATGAACATTTTTCCGTTATAGTTCCATTTTTTCACTCCTGGTTATGTAAAATTATAGATAAAATGTTTTTAATAAAATCCTATTTTAATTTTATTTTCAGTTGAAAACCTTTTTTCTTCCAAAATTATGTTTTTTTCTAAAAAAGTTCTCAAAAAAGTTTTTAATAATCTCAAAATGTTTTTTAAATAAATTTAAACATGTTTAAATTTTTACAAAATTTTTTGAAGTGATTATCCTTTTAATTTCAAGACAAGGCCTTTATATATTTTTCTAAAATTATAAAAAGGATCATTATTTTATCATATAAGGAATGAATGAAATATCATGTCATTATAACCAGCCAATGTTTTAGAGATTCATTTATATGTTTCAAATGATATTTTCATACAAAATTATTTCCAAAATATTTTTTAAACGTTTTTTTTAAAGTATATTCATTATGAAAATATTATTTTTCTCAAAAAATGATTTTAATTATTTTTTTGGATTTTATATTCATCAATGATATCAACCATTTATTTTAAATATTATCCATAATGTTATTGTTTTCATTATTTCATTATAATTATTTATATATATTGATTATGATTAGTTTGAGTGACGATGTACAATTTCATTACCATTCACCATGTTACTCTGGATGGTTTATGATTATGTTTATTATTTGGGGAAAGTAATTACATTTTGTATGATAGTTTTTAATACAAATGTTTGTATTGATTATGTTTCAACCCTTTTGTATGAACATTACATTGAACATATAATGTGATGGGTGGACCCAACAATAGCCCCTCAATGTGTCTATAGGTCTCATGAGAAAAACTTTATTCAGTTTTCGTAGATTCCTTACCCATTTATAGTGATTTCTTGAATCAAGGCCTAGATTTTATGTTTTAGATGTCTAGAATTATAAATTCCATCATAATGATTTTTGTTAATGATATTTCATGTATTTATTAGGTTAATTATAATATCCATGGCTATGTATCAAGGACATGTGATTATTTATATGGAATTAATTGATCTTCATTTATTTCTAACATATTGTGATCATGTTATTGATTAAATGGAATGTGTTTTAGTTATATTCATTGTTAGATTGATTATTTCTTATTTATTCACATATACCATTTAATCATACCATTATCAAGAATCAATGACCACCCATTTATTATGTTTTATTTTCCATAGGATAAAAAGAAGTGTTTTATTATTGTTATAACTGAATATTCTATGGAGAAATAATATTTATTTCAAAAGAAACACATTTTGTACTTCATTTTCTGAAATGTATTGTGAATTTCATGAATGTATCTAGTTTAACAAGACTATTAAACTATTCAGTCCTTTAGGATGTGATTTATTTAATATAGTGCTAATGAAGTAATGTAACTATTTACTTCTGGCTACTCGAGTAGAGGGTATTTAAAACTGGAATCATTGGTAATATTATTAGAAATTTTGTGAAGATTTTGAAAAACATGGATTAGAGAAAATAAAACTATGATTAACATTGAGAATAATTATAGATTATGTGGGTTTTCTAGAAATACATACCTTTTTGGATAATATATGTTTATGTGGTTTTGGAAAAAATATACCTTATGGTAATAAAAACAAAAAAGTCACATTGGGATTGACTTAGGAATTAACATATGCACTTAGTAAGATACTCCAGGAGGGATATTATTCTCACAAAGGGGATGAAACATATGAAAAGACTGGTAGAGTAGAAAATATAAGTGGTTAATAAGAGAAATAAGTATTTTCCAATATGTGATACTTGTGGAATGAAAAAATTTAGTACATAATTAAAAGGAAAATATGTTTCTTCAAGTGTGGAGACAAAGGTCCATATTCTAAAGATTTCAAGGGAAATAAAGAATATTCCACTGTCCAATTACTCTATTATTTCGATATAGGTCACTAAAAAATTAATAAATCAACATTCAATTAAATATACCTCAAAATATGTTAATGGGTTAAGGTCTAGCTGAATATATTACTACAAACAAATTTGAATGATTAATGTGCATGTGTTTAGATTCATGAATTTTCATTTCAATGTATTTAAATAAAATATATTATTTTCATAAGAATTATCAATGGTATAAGGATTTTAATAAAGTACCATCTCATTGATGATTTGAGATTATATATTGAATGATACCAATGCACATTAAATTTGATTTAACAACAAGCTGAACTTCTTGGAAAACACATGATTGAGTTGTGATTTCCCTAAATGTATGTCTAATGTTGATATAATAATAATAATTAGCTATTTCTGAAGGTATTGTAGAACTTTAAGGTTTATTTAATAATTAATGATGAATTAATTTTGTAATATTACAATTTGGTAACATTATATGATTTTTAATAATATGGTTTACGAAAAAAGGAAAAAACACACATCAGGTGACAAACTGTCACATCTAGCATATCTGTGAGGCTTGAAACCAAAACCTATGGCTGATAAAGGTGAAGATACTAAAAATTTCATGAATAATGATATCTTTAAAATGAAATTTTTTACTTATACAATTTTATAGGTAAATACTTATGGAATTTTATATGTTAAGCATTGTGTGTTGCTGTTTAGGTAATGTTAATATATATATAAGTACTTATCACTCTTTTATGAATATTATGATCTATTATAATTTAATTTTAGTGTATTTAGGATAAAAATAATCTTGTATATTCATTTACTATAGATTTAAATGAATTGGAAAATAATCAAATCATAAAAAAAATATGAAATTATGCCAGTAAAATAAAATGATATCAACTAAGTATATTTCTTTATGTTCTTAGTCAGGATCAGAGGAAAATCCATCAAATTTAAAGGGATGATATTCAAATGGAAAATAATATATTATTTATTTCATTTCCATAAAATATTTATGTATTTATGGTTGTTAAATTTGTCTTGATGATTCACTTTATAAGGATCAGTGGTCTCTAGAAGTCCATATTAATCATTGGGCATTAGAATTTTTTTAGGGTACTTACAATCACATTCAACAAATATTATCTAATTCAGAACCCCAGTATGTTTTATTCTTTATGAATTTCGTACTTCTCTTGATATATTATATATAGTATTTTTTATTAACCCTTTATCTTATGTGGGGTTTCGAGAATGGAATTTTTAAATGGAAAGCAATCGATTATAAAGATCATGACTAAATTAGAAGGATGAAATTTATTTTAAAGGGGAGAATGTAAAAGTTAATGATTTTAAAATAGGATAATCAGGTTCAATATTATATATGAAAGGTCACACCATGATTATAAGAGAGTGTAACAATCATGACTTGACCTAATGGGGCACAAATTTGAACTACCCCAATCTCATCTCCATATGCCAGTGGATGGTGACAAGCACTGAAAGACATAACTAATATGAGAGGAATTTTCCAAATATACTTGTACTCACACACTGGAACTATAGAGACCCAAATCTTAGCTTACATGGACATTAAATTACTTTTTTGGAATATTTAATACATGAAAAAAACAGACGCCCAAAGACCGTATTAGTATAGTGTCTTTGGGAACTCGGAATGTAATCTTCTAATCATGGTGAAAGATCTTCAACATCTCCCATAAAGATCTTACCATTTTGGTTTTCATACCTAAAAACATTCTTTATATCCTGGGGAAAAGAAAAAATAAAAAAGGTGAGCTGAAATTCTCAGTAAGGGTAAACATAGAGAACAGAAAACAATCTATAAAAATTTGAATGCAAAAAACATGAACATAAAATCTAAACATCAAAATCATGAGCAAAGACATAAATCATGGAAGTATGTAAGGAATATATCATAAAGAAACATCAAACATGATAAAATAGAAAGGTAATACAACATGTAATTGTGGAAAACCATTAAGAACATGATATGATTTCCATAAAATCCAAGGCATTACTACCAAGACCATCTTAGTGTACAAAGTCCCTTTCTGAATCGAGTTCACTCTTCGTTCCAATCCTGTATCACTGAATCAGATTAACTTATCAGTCTATCCATGTCTATATTAGGAGATATAAATCCTTACCCAATGCATTGGAGGGATATATAAGTCCCGCCCATCTCATAATGGAATCATTCTTAAGTGTACCACAATATAAACATAAATAATTAATCATAACCCATGAATAAAATGGGTTTCATAAACATCATCCCATTATAACATAATACATATAAAACAAATGGATATCATTTCATCATAAGAATAGTAAAACCATGTAAATCTTAGAGACATTATACTTGAAACATACACATACAAAATAATCTCATCTTAGATGGAAAATGGTTTTGATAAAACACTTGAAATGTTTCTTGAAGAAAATATCCTTTATTTTCAAAAGCATTTTATTTTCACAAAATACCATGTAACTTTAAAAGAAAATGTCTTTTTTTGAAAAAAATCTTGAAATAATGTAAAGGATTCTTTATGAAAATTAGGCATTATGAAACCGTAAAAATCAGTTCGTGTCGTATAATTTAAAAAAATTATTCTCATACTTTTGCCCGAAAAGTCAAAAAGTACCTCGTATGGTAATCAAAAGAAACATTCCTTACATACCATGTAGTAAAAGTAACAAATGGGTAAAAAAGTCTTTAAACATACATGAAATCATTTTTAAAAAATAGGTACATGGATGATAAATATAACCCCAGTAGATACTTACAAATAAACAATCTCAGATAAAAACAAGATTGGAAAAGTTAGCCCTTACCTTATGTCCAGTTTCTTCTTTATGTGTCCAAAACTCATGTATAGTGGGTTTATACATATTATTAACTTGTAACAGAACCATAATAATATTTCTGATATCAAATATGATTCACTTACGACTTTATGTTATCTGTTCATTTATCAATTCCATGTTAAAGCAGCGTTTTGGGTAAAATCGATTCATTTATCGTACGTGTTTCGACATGTTGTTCTTGGTATTATTACTTATATCCTGATTTAATTAATTTCTGAATGTAAAACATGATTTATATATAATATATATTCAGTATATAAATATATATGATAGATTGATAAATGGAATGAAATACACCATTCATGGAGACGGTAGGTCATGCATACGCATGAACGTTGTTTTTGTTTCCTTATTGAATTAAATGAAATTAAGTAAATGAAAAATATATGTACATAAATTCAGTATAATTATTATGTAATATCTTTAATGATTATTTATTATATATACTTTATAATCATACTTTAATGGTTAATCATGGAAAATGAATCTCATCGTGTTCATGGAGACGGTAGTCCGTACGTACGCACGAGCGATGATATCATTACCATGATCGTGGAATTGTATTGAAGTGTTTGTATAATATTTCATAATAAATATCACTTTAAAATAATCATATATAGTAATTTTTTTAACCATTATACCCATCCAAGTAAGGTGGTGGTGGAAAAAAAGATTACACCACGGCGTGGAGACGGTATTACGTACGTACGCACACGCGGAGATATCATTTTCCATAGGATTGATTGAAGTTTAAATAGGGTTGATTCATATTTATAATGACATATCAGTATATGAGTGATACTGATGTTATTACTTCATAATTAAACAACTATAGAATAAGAAGCAGAAGAAGAAATAAAGTTCAAAGAATCGGTAACGGACATTACCTCTTCTTTAAAGCGCCTCTTCTTAACCTCTTATTAGGGAACTAAAGATGGCCTTTGAAGAAGACCAGGACCACTAGAATGTTTCTAGGGAAGTTGATAAGAGAAATGGGTAGGGTTTGGCCGGTCTTGAAGGCTCAAAGTGGTGTGTGTAGGAGAGGGAGGAGGTGCCCTTTTTATAAGGGGTGAGAGGGGCAACTTAGGAAAACTTAAAATATTATTTTATAATAAAGTCATATTCGGTTTTTAATAGATCCTAATTTATTTATTTTGAATCTAAGGTGGGGGTGGGTCATAATCCTATCAACAAATAGATTTTAGACATGTTTAGTTTACTATTTTATCCTTATCATCTAGATTTAACTCTAAATTAAATAATTTAACTTTTACCGTGTCTTTTTGTTTTTTTACACTACATGGTTATTAAACATACTATAACAAGACAAAAGAACCCCAAGTGGTTCAATATTAATATATATATCCTTATATACGTCATTTGGCCGAGACTATGATTTTTTGGAATAAAATTAAAATTTATAATATAATATTTGTTTTAAAAACTTTTTTATGTCAATTTTGACACTATTTGGTAATTGTTTTTTGTGAAAATTATAACAACATGATTAGTTCAAAAATAGTAAGTTAAATCAATACTAACAAGTCATATTAACCTATAAAATTAATGTATTTTATAAATATTCTCAAATTACCTTTATTTGGGTATTTATAATATCAATTATTTTAATATTTCATTATTTATGTAATTACTGCATCACCATTGTGTCATAAATAAATTAAATAATTTAATGTCTAAAAATTATAAATAAAATACCATTAGGTAGGAAATATTTGTATATTTTTATTTAATATTTATAGTCGAATTTATATTATGTATAACCTTATATTAAAAATGTTCTATTTATTAAACTTTTATTTTAACCATTTTAACTTTTCTTTAAATAAAATAATAATAAATGTCTTATTCCAATCCAAATGGACCGAAAGGGTAATATTTTATTCCTAAGGTTGATTTTTGTCAAATTAAACTTATCCAGTAGAATTAGGACATGTGTTATGGTAATAGTAATATCATTTTTACCCCAAATTACCCTATTTACATTTAACCGTGGTAAATAAATGTAAAAAGTTACTATTCACCAAAAATAATTTTTATCTTATTGAACAAAATTTTACTCCTTGATGTAAACCATGTCTCTCATATTTTCTAGATTCCACTCATAGAAACAATAAAATTGTGTTTTATGTAAATTTTCAAATTCTCCTCGGAGGTGGGTAAAAGACGATGAAAAGTTCAATAAAATTTTTATATATCTAAAATTATTATAAAATGACTCAAATGAATTACATTTAAATTATGTAGATATTATGTATCAATTTTGACCTAAAATAAATTTAAATAAAATAAATATTTATTTAAATAAAAATTCGGTTTTTAAATAGTAACGTAGTGTTTTCACTATTCATCAAAAATTGAAAGTTTTTAGAAAAATACCAAATATTCACCCTAGGATAATTTCAATATTCCGAATCCAAAAATGAAGTCCATTTTGAAAAATAAAATTTATAAAATTTCAAAATAGTGGGTATTTCTATTCATAACGGCTAGTTCATAATAATATAAGAATAATATCCTATTTAGTGAAACTCGGTATTGCGTACTACACACACTATTGAAGAAGGTCTTGATTGCGTGTAATGCAAGACAAGTCAAGGTTACATGTAGTGAATACTCCGTTTGGTGTTTTGTATAACATAATCAAAACATATATCATTTATACATTAAAAAAATAAATACTTAATGTTGCGTAGAATAATTTCCACAAAACAAACATGAAATTGTGTGTAACACGAGCCAAGAATAGTGGTGTGTATACTTCAAGATAATACGGTGTTTCATATAGTACAAGTTAATCTTGGTGTAGTGTATAATATAAGACATAAAATAAATAAAAATAATATATCTCATAAAATCTTGGGTTGTTACATTCTACCCTCTTAAAATGAATTTCGCCCCTTGAAATTTGTCGGGGTTATAAATGGTTTACTACTTGAAAGTTTCTTTCATAGAAACCTAGATCATAAAAAGGAGTACCAAAACTGAACTTTAAAAACTAAATTAAGAAATGTAATGGTTACCCAAATTAACTAATCAATGGGTTTCCACATAGGAGAACATAGGTGAAAATATGGATATGGAGGATAAATCTAACCATCATGTTCTGATGGAGAGTGGTAGAGAACATTGCTATGAAAAAGCCAACAATCACAAATCCATAAATTTGTGATGATCTAAGGTACCATCTGATTCATCGGATATAAGGGCACTAGGACAACATTTTTGTTTTTCAAGATCATTTCCCTAAAGTTTAAGAAATTGAATTAGAAGAAATATTTACTTTATTTCCGTATAATCTCACCGTTGTTCATGCCTTGAACAATTTCTACTTTATCTCTTAAAGAAATGATGTTGAATTTGTCATTAGTGAAGTGTTAGCAGATCATCTGATAGAATGATGGGTCATTCCATATGTCTCAAAAAATGTTAGAAAAAGTTATCAAATATACAAAAGTCCATCTATGGTGAGGTTAATCATATATGATTCTAGAAATGGACTTATAATTCATCTATCATACCGCTTAATAAAATAAAACTATTTTATACTAACCTGGGACTTCCTGTAGGCCAGTGGTAGGAAATAAAAGCATGTTTCACTTTGGTTGTGGGTTCGATTCCCACAGCCTTTTCCGACACAATGGGTTGTCGCCCGTCCTCCAGGTTGTCCCTTTTTCTAAAACTACTTTATTATAACATTAATGCAATAATATCGAAAACAAATTCTATCCATAAACAATATTGTCTAATTCCTAATATAATACAGTCTAACATTAAGATTTATCTAAAATACTTCTTTCCAAACTCATAGTATAAATAGAATGATTACTATAATGGTCATCAACCAAGCATGTGAATACCATCATTTATCCCCCATATATCATTAGATATATCTTGTTGATAGCATTCTAAACATTTGAATACCTTAATCTTGTATTCTCTTGAAAAATGAATACCCATTGAACCTTAATTAAAACATGAATGTTGTCAAAAGTTAAGTCTTTCTACATACCAAAATCCAAAAATTTCTATATACTCAAACTATGATATCACATTGTCCTTATATCAGCCATGAGCTCATCAATACTATAAAACATCTCCTTATCTCTGTATCCCTTCATTATGTGCATATCATCTACTTTCCAAAAATATATGAATTAACCATTCATGGTTACCAATACCATTAAAAATATACATTCAAATACTTTAGGAAAAACAATAGTGTAACAATCCTTAGATGTGCCTTTATTCCATAGTACCATTACTTATACAACATAACTCTAGATAAAAATAAATCATTCCACTACCTTCTTAAGCCATTGACCAAGCATCAACACATATTTCATCTCATATATCATTTTTAGTCTCCTCATCATAATCCACATAAATACTACCCATATGACCATGCTGATTCTCTTCATGATATTTTACCTTAGGGCATTGGTTTGCATAATCCCCATACATTCTACATTTAAAACATCTAATCATTGTTGATGTCGTAGCAATACCATTATCCTTCTCCATGGTGTTAACTGAACCTTTTCCTTTGAACTTACTGGATTTGTATCCTTCTTTTCAACACCCAAAGCATCTTACAGTTCCTTTGAAACATTCTCCTTGATGCCTCTTCCCACATGATTTACATGAGAGAAATTGAACATTCTTTCCTCTATGATCGTTATAAAACTCTATCTTTCTCTTATTAGCTGAGTCGGGAAACTTACAAAAGTTGAGATTATTGATCATATTATGAGATTTCTAATTAGGAATAATAACGGTGTTTGGACATCCAAATCCCGTTTCATTTGGTTTCTCATGACGAATATCATTGCTTTGTCCATCATATCCTCCATTATTGTGAATATTTTTGTTTCCACCCATTTTATAAAACCCAAAAATAATAGTGTGAGAGGAAAAAATCATGGTAGGGAAAACAACATAATAAAGGGGGATTACATTCAATATCTAACATCTTAGGTTAAATTAGAATATTGTTACCGTAATTCTAGGACTATAACCTATATGTATACTTATCCTTAGGGACATCCCTAGAAATACCATAGAAATATCTCTAGGGATTTTACTAAGGTTTTCGCATCCTAGTTTCCAAAGGTTAACTAAACCTTCACTCTGATACCAACTGTAGAGACCCAAAGCTTGATGTACATGGACATTAGATTACTTTTGCAGAATACTTAATACATGACAAAAACAGACACCCAAAGACCGTATTAGTTTAGTGTCTTTGGAAACTCGAAACATAATCTTCTATCATGGTGGAATATCTTCAACATCTCCCATAAAGATCTTCCCCTTTTGGTTTTCTTACCTAAAACCTTTCTATATATCTTGGGGAAAAGAAAAGATAAAAAGGGTGAGTTCAAATGCTCAGTAATGGTAAACATAGAGAACATAAAACAATCCATAAACATTTGAATGCAAAAACTTAAACATAAAATCTATACATAAAAATCTTGAGCAAAGACATAAATATTGGAAGTACGTAAAGCATATATCATAAAGAAACATCAACCATGATAAAATAGAATGGCAATAAAACATGTAATTGTGGAAAACCATTAAGCACATGATATAATTTCCATAGTAGCCAAGGAATTACTGCCATGACCATCTTAGTGGACAAAGTCCCTTTCTGAATGGAGTTCACTCCCTATTCCAGTCCTTTATCACTGAACCAGATTAACTTACCATTCTAGCCATGTCTATCTCATGAGATATAAATCTTTACCAAATGAATTCTAGGGAGATATAGGTCCCACCCATCTCATAATTAAATCATTCTTAAGTGTTCCACAACATAAACATAAATCATTTATCATAACCCAAGAATAAAATGGGTTTCATAAACATCATCCCCTCATAACATAATCCATATAAAAAAATGGATATCATTTCCTCATAAGAAATGTGAAACCATGTCAATCATAGAAACATTATACTTGAAACATACACATATGAAATAATGTCATCTTATATGGAAACTGGTTTTGAAAAAACACATGAAATGAATTCTTGAGGAAAATATCCTTTCTTTTCAAAATCATTCTTTTTTCACAAAATTCCATGTAATTTTAAAAGAAGGACTTTTTTTAACGTAATCATGAAATCTTGTAAAGGAAGCTTTATGAAAATTAGGTGTTATGAAACCATAAAAATTTGTTCGTGTCGTATAAGTTAAAAAACATTGTTCTCGTACTTTTACCGAAAAAGTCAAAAAGTACCTTGTATGATAATCAAAAGAAAGATTCCTTACATACCATGTAGTAAAAGTAAAAAATGGGTAAAAAGACTTTAAATATACATGAAACCATTTTTATAAAATAGTGACATATATGATAAATATAACCCCCACAGATACTTACGAATAAACAATCTCAGATAAAAATGAGATTGGAAAAGTTAGCCCTTACCTTATGTCCAATTTCTTCTGTATGTGTCTGAGACTCCTGTATAGTGGGTTTAAACATATTATTAACTTGTAACAGAACCATAATAATATTTATGATATCATATATGATTCACTTATTACTTTATATTATCTTTTCATTTGTCAAATCCATGTTAAAGCAGCGTTTTGGGTAAAATCGTTTCATTTATCGTACGTGTTTCAACATGTTTTTCTTGATATTATTACTTATATACTGATTTACTTAATTCCATAATCTAAAACATGATTTATATATAATATATATTCAGTATATAAATATATATGATAGATTGATAAATGCAATGAAATACACCGTTCATGGAGAGGGTAGGTCGTGCATACCCATGAACGCTGTTTTCATTTCTTTATTGAATTAAATGAAAATAATTAAATGAAACATATATGTACCTAAATCCAGTATCATTATTATATAATATATTTCATTATTATTTATTATATATACTTTATAATCATACTTGAATGGTTAATCATGGAAAATGAATCTCATCGCGTTCGTGGAGACGGTAGTCCGTATGTACGCACGAGCAATGATATCCTTCCCATGATCATGGAATTGTATTTAAGTGTTTGTATAATATTTAATAATCAATATAACTTTACAATAATCATATATAGGTATTTATTTACACTAGTATACCCATCCAAGTAAGGTGGTGGTGGAAAAACAGATTACACCGCGGCGTGGAGACGGTATTCCGTACGTACGCACGCGCGGTGATTTCTATTTCCGTAGGATGGATAGAAGGTAAAATAGGGTTGTTTCATAAATATAATAACATATCATTATATGAGTGATACTGATGTTATTACATCATAATGAAAAAACTAAATAATAAGAAGTAGAAGAAGAAATAAAGTTGAAAGAATCGGTAACGGACATTACATCTTCTTTGAAGCGCCTCTTCTTAACCTCTTCTTAGGGAACTAAATATGGTCTTTGAAGAAAACCAGGACCTCTAGGATGTTTCTAGGGAAGTTGAGAAGTGAAATGGTCAGGTTTCGGATGATCTTGAAGGCTCAATGTGGTGTGTGGAGGAGAGGGAGGAGGTTCCCTTTTTATAAGGCAGGAGAGGGGCACCTTAGGAAAACTTAAAATATTACTTTATAATAAAGACATATTCGGTGTTTAATAGCTCAAAATTGATTTATTTCAAAGCTGAGGTGGGTATGTGTTGAAATCCTCTTAACCAATAGATTTTAGTCAAGTTTAGTTTACTATTTTATCTTTATCATTTTGATTTAACTCTAAGTTAAATAATTTAACTTTTACCGCGTCTTTTTGTTTTCTTACACTATATGGTTAATAAACTTACTATAACATGCCAAACGAACCCAAAGTGGTTCATTATATATATATATATATATCTTTATCCAAGTGATTTGGCCGAACCATATATTTGTAGGAATAAAATAACAATTAATAATATAATATTTCTTTAAAAAACTATTTTATGTCAATTTTGACACTATTTGATAATTAATTTTTGTGAAAATCGTAACAACATGAGTAGTTCGAAAAATGTTAATTAAATCAATAATAACAAGTCATATTAACCAATAAACTTAATGTAATTTATAAAAAGTCTCAAATTACATTAATTTTGGTATTTATATTGTCAATTATTTTAATATTTCATTATTTAGGTAATTACGGCATCACCATTCTATCATAAATAAATTAGAAAATTTAATGTATAAAAATTATAAATAAAATACCATTAGGTAGGAAATATTTTTATCTTTCTATTTAATATTTATAGTCTAATATATATTATGGATAACCCTATATTAAAAAAATTTTAGTTATTAAACATTGATTTTAACCATTTTAACTTGTCTTTAAATAAAATAATAATAAATGTTTTAATATAATCTAAATGGACCTAATGGGTAATATTTTATTCCTAATGTAGTTTTTGGTCGAATTAAACTTATCCAATAGAATTAATACATGTGTTAGGGTAATAGTAATATCATTTTCCCCTTAATTACACTATTTAATTTTAACCGTGGTAAATAAAAGTAAAAAGTTATTATTCATCAAAAATTATTTTTATCTTATTGAACCACATTTTACTCCTTGATATTAACCGTGTCTCTTGGATTTTTGAAACTCCATTCACAGAAGCAGTAATATTAAGGTTTATGTAAATTTTCAAATTCTCCTAGGAGGTGGGTAAAAGACGGTGTAAAGTTCAATAAAATTTTTATATATCCAAAATTATTATAAAATGACTCAAATGAATTAAATTTCATTTATATAGGTATTATGCATCAATTTTGACATAAAATAAATTTAAATAAAATAAATAATTATTTAAATAAAAATTTGGTTTTTAAATAGTAAACCAGTGTTTTCACTATTCATCAAAAATTGAAAGTTTACAGAAAAATACCAAAAATTCACCCTAGGCTAATTTCGATATTCCGAATCAAAAAATGAAGTCCATTTTAATAAAATAAAATTTATAAAATTTCAAAAAAGTGGGTATTGCTCCTCATAATGGCTAGTTCATAATAATATTATAATAATATCTCGTTTAGTGAAACTCGGTATTGCGTACTACACAAGCTATCGAGGAAGGTCTTGATTGTGTGTAATGCAAGCCATGTCAGGGTTGTGTTTATTGAAAGATCTGTTTGGTGTTGCGTATAACATAATCAAACTTATTTTATTTATACATTAAACAAAATATATACTTAATGTTGCATAGAATAATTTCAACAAAACGAACATCAAATTGTGTGTAACACGAGCCAAGAATAGTGTTGTGTATCCTACACGATAATATGGTGTTGCATATATTACAAGCTGATATTGGTGTAGTGTATAATATAAGACATCAATGAAATTAAAAATAATATATCTCATAAAATCTCGAGGTGTTACAGGACCATATCAACATAGAAATGTTGAGGAATACTAACAAAACGATTAAATATTTAGAGAATAATATTTTATGTGAAAACCTCTAGGGTTTATAAGATTATGATAGTGTAAAATGAAAAGTAATAAGAAAATATACATGCCTAACCAAAAAGATGTCCCAACCATAATAATCTCAAAAGAAAAATGATGAGATATTCTAGCTCTAGATCTCTATGATTTGACCCCCATATGTATTCCAATACCACATGTATCCATAAGATCCTCTATAATTAATTTCAATTTATTTGTTATCTGCATACTACATGACATGTGTGGGAAAATCCCATGTAGGGGTGAGTATAAATATACCTAGTAAGATTCCATGAAAGATGATGAGGGATTAATATGAGACATAATAGGTAGACACAGTAGACAACTCAGCCCAAATAAAGAGTAAAAAATCTGACAATATATATATATATATACATATGATCGAACAAAAGAATTCCAAATGAGGGATTAAGATGAACTTTATTTAATAGTCTATCCTAGGAAATAATTCCACTAGTTCCAGAGGTCCATCATTGATTCTAAGCATGTCACACATTTTCTTGACTATACATCCAAGTCAATCCACACATATACACTATTTCGTACAATTAAGGGGCATAATCTGTTGGTAGGGGACCCATTCACTAGTGAAACGGAGGGGTTCCAATCAATATATTTCTAGAGGACCCATGACCTATACCTATTGGATGGTTCAACTCAAGTTAATGGTATTAGGTAAATTCCATGATACAAAGGGGGTTTAAAATATAGTAGTTAGTAGAGGACTAAGTCCTAGACCTTTTAGGCATTTCCACTATTGTTTTTAGAAGTGTACCCATGGCCTACCTAGATGGAGGGTGCCACTATAGTAATAGAGGACCCTTTCCCTGATACCAAAAGAAGGTGCCACTCAAATAGTATATAGAGGACCCATAGCCTACCAGCGGGAGGGTGTCACCCTTGTACTTAGGGACCCATACATTGAATCTATAGAAGGATTTCACTAGGTGGATAGGTAAAAGAACCTTTCCCTGTCCAAAATGAGGGTTCCACTCTTGTATCTTTGGGGATCCCTCTTAATCATCAGAATCATCAAGAATAGCCTAAAGAATAATCAAATGTGTAACTTCATGCATCATATTTCAAACACATTACAGAGAGAACCATCTTTTTATATGTGAAATAACACTTAGGATAGGCTAATCATGTTCGAAAATGTGAGTCCAAAAGAAAGTGATATGAGAGTTTTATGTTTCCTTTAATGGAAAGAAGTGATACATGGAATGTTAGGGGACCCACACAACATTATTTCCCACTCCTCTTCAAGACCATGTACTTAATAATACATGACTCACTGACCATGTAGAACTACATAGCATGTCGGAGTACTACACAGTACACCTTATCCGCTCGAGTTCCTACCCATGCTCCTTGTCTATGTCCGTGTATGTATTAACTATTTGGTGTACTTAGGTTACCAACGTGTCCTTTAGCATTGGGTTTACCCATGTCTTTGCCTATGCCTATGTATATCAATACATGGTTTGATCCTAGCCATTTCCTCCCACATGGGGTCCTAACCATGTTTTATGCCACACCGCTTGTAGAGACCTGTATCATGACGTACATGGACATTACATTACATTTGCGGAATACTTAGTACATAACAAAAACACACACTAAAGGATCGTAATAGTTTAGTGTCTTTGGAAACTCGGAACGTAATCTTCTAATCATGGTGAAAGTTCTTCAATATCTCCCATAAAGGTCATCCCTTTTTTTACCTAAAACCTTTCTTTATATCCTGGGGAAAAGAAAACATAAAAGGGTGAGCTCAAATGCTCAGCAAGGGCAATAAAGGAAATAAAAATCATATCATATCTTTTTGAAAATCATAACCTGCAAAAGAGATCATAAAATCTTAATAAATCATAGAAGTGAAAATGAGATCCCCATAATCATAACATGAAACTTGAAACTTTGTGGCATGCACACATAATCATGGAAAATCATTTCTTGTTAGTCATGACTCATTGCCAAGACTATCTTAGTGGACAAAGTCCCTTTCTGAATCGAGTAACCCTCGTTTCAGTCCTGTTTCACTGAACCGATATAACCTACCATTCCAGCCATGTCTATCTCATGAGATATAAAATCATTACCCAATGCATTGGAGGGAGATATAGGTCCCACCCATCTTATAATGAATCCTTTCTTATGTGTGCCACATAATCATAAAACATACATCATCGCATAACAAAAATGGGATTCTTGAAACATCATGACATCATAAATCAATTCATATATGATAAAGGAATTCATAAACATAATTCCATCACAACATAGTCAAACCAATGTAAAAATATGGATAGAAACAGAACCCTTTATTATCTTAGATGGAAAATAATTTTGATAAAACACTTGAATTGAATTCTTGAGGAAAATATCCTTTCTTCTTCAAAAACATTTTTCCTTTCATAACATGTCATACAACTTTAAAATAAAAGAAGTTGATTAAAAATAAACTTGAAAACTTGTAAAGTAAGCTTCTTTGAAGTAATGTTTTAAAAATCCATTCATGCCGTATAAGTTAAAAAAAACATTCTTCGTACTTTTGTCGGAAAAGTCAAAAAGTACCTCGTACGGAAAAACAACAAAAGATTCCTTTCATATTCTTTACTAAAAACTCACCTAAGGGTAAAATTGGATTTAAAATATTTCAAGTGGATGGAAACAATATTAAATATTGAGGGAACATGGATGTGGATGATAAAATACACCCCAGTAAATACTTACGAATAAACAATCTCGGATAAAAATGAGATTGTGATATTTCCCTTACCTTAGGTCCGACTTGCTTTGTAAGTGTCCGAACCTCCTGTATAATGATTTAAATCATGTTATTGACTTATTACAGAATCATATTCATTGTTATGATATCATATATGGTTCACTTATGACATTATATTACCCGTTCTTTTGTAAATTCCATGTTAAAGAAGCGTTTTGGGTAAAATCGTTTCATTTATCGTAGGTGTTTTGACTTGTTTGTTCTTGACATAATTATTACTTATATCATGATTTACTTACTTCCAGAATATAAAAAATGATTTATATATCATATATATTCAGTATATATCTATATAATAGGTAGATAAATAAAATGAAAAACACCGTTCATGGAGACGGTAGTCCGTACGTACGCATGAACGCTGTTTTTCTTTCCTTATTGTCTTGAAATGGAAGTAAGTAGATGACATACATATGTATATATATAAATAAATCCAGTAGCTTTATAATGTCATATATTTCATTATTATGTCTTATATATACATTATAATCATTCTTAAATGGTTAACATGGAGAATGAATCTCATCGCGTCGTGGAGACGGTAGTCCGTACGTACGCACGAGCGATGATATCATTTATATAAATATTGAATTGAATTGGAGTGGATTATACAATATAACAGAATCAATATGATGTTGTAATAACTATGTATAGTTATTCTTACCACCATTATACCCATCCATGTAAGGTGGTGGTGGAAAATAGATTACACCACGGCGTGGAGACGGTATTCCGTACGTACGCACGCGCGGTGATTTATTTTTCCGTAGGATGGAGAGATGGTGAAATAGGGTTGTTTCATACTTATAATAACATATCAGTATATGAGTGATACTTATGTTATTACTTCATAATGAAACAACCTAAGAAGAAGGAGTGGAAGAAGAAATAAAGATGAAAGAATTGGTAACGGTAATTACCTCTTCTTTGAAGTGCCTCTTTGAGACCTCCTCTTAGGGCACTAGAATTGGTCTTTGAGGAAGACCAGAACCTCTAGGATGTTGCTAGGGAAGTGGAGAAGAGATTTTGGCAGGGGTTGGCCGAGCTTGAGTGCTCAAATTGGTGTGAGGAGGAGGGGGAGGAGGTGTCCTTTTATAGGGGAGGAGAGGGGCACCTTAGGAATATCTCAAAATATTATTTTATATTAAAGTCAAAATCGGTTTATAATGGTTCCAAAGGGTCTTATTTCAAAGCTAAAGTGGGGATGGGTCGAAATCCTATCAACCAATAGAATTTATACAAGTTTAGGATATTATTTTAACCTTATCAATTAGATTTAACTATAAGTTAAATAATTTAACTTTTACCATGTCTTTTTGTTTTCTTTCACTATATGGTTAATACACTTACTATAACATGCCAAACGAACCCCAAATTGTTTATTATTAATATATATATCCTTATCTAAGTCATTTGGCCGAACCTTAGATTTTTAGGAATAAAATAACAATTAATAATATAATATTTGATTTAAAAACTATTTTGTGTCAATTTTGACACTATTTGATATATGATTTCTGTAAAAGTCATAACAGAATTAAATGTTCGAACCAAGTTGATTAAATCAACATTAATATATCATAGTAACCTAGAAAATTATTGGAATTCATAAAAAATCTCAAATTAAATTTATTTTGGTGTTTATAACATCAATTATGTCAATATTTCATTAATAAGATAATTACTGCATCATCGTTGTGTCATAAATAAATTAAATTATTTGATGTCTAAAAATTACAAATAAAATACCATCATGTAGGAAATCTTTTTAGCTTTCTAATTAATATTTACAATCGAATTTATCTTATGTATAACCCCATATTAAAAATTATTTACTTATTAAACTTTGATTTTAACTATTTTAACCTTTCTTTAAATAAATTAATAATAAATGTCCTAATCTAATCCATGTGGGGCTAAATGGTCATATTTTATTCCTAAGTTTGTTTTTGGTCGAATTAAACTTGTCCAATAGAATTAGGACATGTGTTAGGGTAATAGTAATATCATATTTACCCTTAGTTACCCTATTTACTATTAACCGCGGTAAAAAAAGTAAAAAGTTACTATTCACCAAAAAATTATTTTCATCTCATTGAACCACATTTTAGTCCTTGATATTAACCGTGTCTCTCGGATTTTCGAAATTCCATTCACAGAAGCGGCAAAATTAAGTTTTATGAAAAATTCAGTTTTTTTTTAACTACCACTTAGTAGTTTCACTATTCATCAAAAATTGATGTTTTTCAGAACAATGCCAAAATTTCATCCTAAGCTATATTTCATATTCCGAATTCAAAAATGAAATCTATTTTACCAAATTCATAACATAGAAGTTGCATTAATTAATTTTATAATTAAATCCCGCTGTTAAAATAAATAGCGTGTTTTTAGGAAACAATATATATCAAAAGATTGACACTTGATTGTGTCTGGTTTAAATGTGAAATTACAACCAATGACCAACATTGTATTAAATTGTAAAAATATATTCTAAATATACTTTAAAACCACTCAAATTAATAATGTATCACTATTAATTATTTCGATTAAAAAAGTTGTTTTTAATTATAATTTAGTAATTTTCACTATTCATCAGAATATGAAAGTTATCCGAAAAGTACCAAAATTTCGCCTTAGGCTAAATTCGATACTCCGAATCCAAGAATGAAGTTCATTTTGAAAAATAAGATTTACAGAATTTTAAAAAGTGGTTATTACTATTCATAACGGCTAGTTTTAATAATATTTTAATAGCACAGCGTTGTTTAGTGAAACTCGGTATTGCGTATTACACACGCTATCGAGGAAGGTCGCGATTGCGTGTAATGCAAGGCAAGACAAGGATGCGTGTTGTGCAAGCTCCTTTTGGTGTAGCGTACAACACAAGACATTAATAAAATTAAAAAGAATATTTCTTTATAAAATCTTGGGCTGTTACATTCTACCTCCCTTAAAATGAATTTCGCCCTCGAAATTCGTCGGGGTTATAAATGGTTTACTATTCGAAAGTTTTTTTAATAGAAACCCACATCGTAAAAAGGAATATCAAAACCAATCTTTAAAAACAAAAGTATGAAACGTAACGGTTACCCAAATAAACTAATCATTGGGTTTCCACATAGGTGAAAATATGGATATGGAAGAGAAATCTAACCATCATGTTCTGATGGAGAGTGGTAGAGAACATGGCTATGGAAAAGCCAGTAATCACAAATCCATAGATTTGTGATGATATAAGGTACCATCTGATTCATCAGGTATAAGATCACTAGGACAACATTTTTGGTTTTCAAGATCATTTCCCCTAAAGTTGAAAATTTGAATTAGAATAAATACTTACTTTATTTTGGTACAATCTCACTGTTGTTCGTGCTTTGAACAATTTCCACTTCATCTCTTAAATAAATGAAGTTGAATTTGTTATTCGTGAAGTGTTAGCAGATCATGTGATAGAATGACAGGTCATTCCATCTGTCTCAAACAAAAGGTTAGCAAAACTTATATACATAAGTCGATCTATAGTGAGATTAATCATATATGGTTCCTAAAATGGACTTATACTTCATATATCATACTGTTTAATATAATAAAACTAGTTTCTACTAAACAGGGACTTCCTGTAGGTCAGTGGTAGGCGATAAAGGCCAGTCGCACTTTGGTTGTGGGTTCGATTCCTACAGCCTCGTCCGAAGCGATGGGTTGTCGCCCGTCCTGCAGGTTGTCCCTTTTTCTAAAACTACGTTACTATAACATCGAAAATCTTCTATCCTTAAACAATACTAACTTATGTCCAACATAATCCAGTCTAATATTTAGGCTTATACATAATACTGCAGTCCACTCTCATAATATAGTGACAACGATTACCAGAGATTTAATACTGTCGTTGATCCCCACATATCCTAAGATATGTCTTGTTGGTCACATTCCAAACATTCAAAGTCCTTAATCGTGTATTCTCTTGAATACCTTAGTGAAAACATGAGTGCAGTTAAAAGTTAACACTTTCCACATACCAAAATCCTCAAAATTCTATATACTCAAACCATGATATCACTTAGTCCTTATATCAATCATGAGCTCATGAATACTGTCAAACATTTCATTTTCCCCTTATCCCTTCATTATGTGCATATCATCTTCATTCCAAAAATATCTGAATAACCTTTCATGGATACTGGTAACATTAATCAGACAACAATGTTACAATCCTTACATGTCTCTTTATTCCATAGTACCATGAGATTACTTATACAACATTACACATGATAAACATGTAATCATTCCACTACATTCTTAAACCATTGACCGAGCTTCAACAATTCTTTCATCTCACATACCATTGGTAGTCTCTTCATCATCATCCACATAAATACTTCCCATATGACCATACTGATTCTCTTCATGAGTCTTTCCCTTAGGGCATTTGTTTGCATAATGCCCATACATTCCACATTTAAAACACTTAACCATTTTTGATGTCGTAGCAATACCATTATCCTCATCCCTGGTATTAACTAAACCTTTTCCTTTGCACTTACTGGCTTTGTGTCCTTCTTTTCCACACCCAAAGCATCTTCCAGTTCCTTTGAAACATTCTCCTCGATGCCTCTTCCCACATGATTTACATAGGGGAAATTGAACTTTCTTTCCTCTATGATCATCATGAAACTCCATCTTTCTTTTATTAGCCGAGTCAGGAAACTTACCAAATTTTACTTTATTGATCATATTATGAGATTTCTGATTCGGCATAATAATGATGTTTGGACTTCCAAATCCCATTTCATTTGGTTGCTCATAAAGAATATCATTCCATTGTCCATCATTTCCTCCATTATCATGAATCACCTTGTTTCCAGCCATTTTCTAAAACCCAAAAAGAATAGCGTGAGAGGCAAAAATCATGCTAGGGAAAACAACATAATAAAGGGTTAGTACCCTCAATATCTAACATCTTAGGTTTAATTCTATGATCGTTAGCGTAATTCTATTACTATAATCTATACGTATACTTAACCTTAGAGACATCCCTAGACATACCTTAGAAATATCTCTAGGGATCTCACTAACGTTTTCGCATCCTAGTTTCCAAAGGTTGAATAAACCTTTCCTCTGATACCAACTGTAGAGACCCGTATCCTGACGTACATGGACATTACATTACATTTGCGGAATACTTAGTACATAACAAAAACACACACTAAAGGATCGTAATAGTTTAGTGTCTTTGGAAACTCGGAACGTAATCTTCTAATCATGGTGAAAGTTCTTCAATATCTCCCATAAAGGTCATCCCTTTTTTTACCTAAAACCTTTCTTTATATCCTGGGGAAAAGAAAACATAAAAGGGTGAGCTCAAATGCTCAGCAAGGGCAATAAAGGAAATAAAAATCATATCATATCTTTTTGAAAATCATAACCTGCAAAAGAGATCATAAAATCTTAATAAATCATAGAAGTGAAAATGAGATCCCCATAATCATAACATGAAACTTGAAACTTTGTGGCATGCACACATAATCATGGAAAATCATTTCTTGTTAGTCATGACTCATTGCCAAGACTATCTTAGTGGACAAAGTCCCTTTCTGAATCGAGTAACCCTCGTTTCAGTCCTATTTCACTGAACCGATATAACCTACCATTCCAGCCATGTCTCTCTCATGAGATATAAAATCATTACCCAATGCATTGGAGGGAGATATAGGTCCCACCCATCTTATAATGAATCCTTTCTTATGTGTGCCACATAATCATAAAACATACATCATCGCATAACAAAAATGGGATTCTTGAAACATCATGACATCATAAATCAATTCATATATGATAAAGGAATTCATAAACATAATTCCATCACAACATAGTCAAACCAATGTAAAAATATGGATAGAAACAGAACCCTTTATTATCTTAGATGGAAAATAATTTTGATAAAACACTTGAATTGAATTCTTGAGGAAAATATCCTTTCTTCTTCAAAAACATTTTTCCTTTCATAACATGTCATACAACTTTAAAATAAAAGAAGTTGATTAAAAATAAACTTGAAAACTTGTAAAGGAAGCTTCTTTGAAGTAATGTTTTAAAAATCCATTCATGCCGTATAAGTTAAAAAAAACATTCTTCGTACTTTTGTCGGAAAAGTCAAAAAGTACCTCGTACGGAAAAACAACAAAAGATTCCTTTCATATTCTTTACTAAAAACTCACCTAAGGGTAAAATTGGATTTAAACTATTTCAAGTGGATGGAAACAATATTAAATATTGAGGGAACATGGATGTGGATGATAAAATACACCCCAGTAAATACTTACGAATAAACAATCTCGGATAAAAATGAGATTGTGATATTTCCCTTACCTTAGGTCCGACTTGCTTTGTAAGTGTCCGAACCTCCTGTATAATGATTTAAATCATGTTATTGACTTATTACAGAATCATATTCATTGTTATGATATCATATATGGTTCACTTATGACATTATATTACCCGTTCTTTTGTAAATTCCATGTTAAAGAAGCGTTTTGGGTAAAATCGTTTCATTTATCGTAGGTGTTTTGACTTGTTTGTTCTTGACATAATTATTACTTATATCATGATTTACTTACTTCCAGAATATAAAATATGATTTATATATCATATATATTCAGTATATATCTATATAATAGGTAGATAAATAAAATGAAAAACACCGTTCATGGAGACGGTAGTCCGTACGTACGCATGAACGCTGTTTTTCTTTCCTTATTGTCTTGAAATGGAAGTAAGTAGATGACATACATATGTATATATATAAATAAATCCAGTAGCTTTATAATGTCATATATTTCATTATTATGTCTTATATATACATTATAAGCATTCTTAAATGGTTAACATGGAGAATGAATCTCATCGCGTCGTGGAGACGGTAGTCCGTACGTACGCACGAGCGATGATATCATTTATATAAATATTGAATTGAATTGGAGTGGATTATACAATATATCAGAATCAATATGATGTTGTAATAACTATGTATAGTTATTCTTTACACCATTATACCCATCCATGTAAGGTGGTGGTGGAAAATAGATTACACCACGGCGTGGAGACGGTATTCCGTACGTACGCACGCGCGGTGATTTCTTTTTCCGTAGGATGGAGAGATGGTGAAATAGGGTTGTTTCATACTTATAATAACATATCAGTATATGAGTGATACTGATGTTATTACTTCATAATGAAACAACCTAAGAAGAAGGAGTGGAAGAAGAAATAAAGATGAAAGAATTGGTAACGGTAATTACCTCTTCTTTGAAGTGCCTCTTTGAGACCTCCTCTTAGGGCACTAGAATTGGTCTTTGAGGAAGACCAGAACCTCTAGGATGTTGCTAGGGAAGTGGAGAAGAGATTTTGGCAGGGGTTGGCCGAGCTTGAGTGCTCAAATTGGTGTGAGGAGGAGGGGGAGGATGTGTCCTTTTATAGGGGAGGAGAGGGGCACCTTAGGAATATCTCAAAATATTATTTTATATTAAAGTCAAAATCGGTTTATAATGGTTCCAAAGGGTCTTATTTCGAAGCTAAAGTGGGGATGGGTCGAAATCCTATCAACCAATAGAATTTAGACAAGTTTAGGATATTATTTTAACCTTATCAATTAGATTTAACTCTAAGTTAAATAATTTAACTTTTACCATGTCTTTTTGTTTTCTTTCACTATATGGTTAATACACTTACTATAACATGCCAAACGAACCCCAAATTGTTTATTATTAATATATATATCCTTATCTAAGTCATTTGGCCGAACCTTAGATTTTTAGGAATAAAATAACAATTAATAATATAATATTTGATTTAAAAACTATTTTGTGTCAATTTTGACACTATTTGATATATGATTTCTGTAAAAGTCATAACAGAATTAAATGTTCGAACCAAGTTGATTAAATCAACATTAATATATCATAGTAACCTAGAAAATTATTGGAATTCATAAAAAATCTCAAATTAAATTTATTTTGGTGTTTATAACATCAATTATGTCAATATTTCATTAATAAGATAATTACTGCATCATCGTTGTGTCATAAATAAATTAAATTATTTGATGTCTAAAAATTACAAATAAAATACCATCATGTAGGAAATCTTTTTAGCTTTCTAAGTAATATTTAAAATCGAATTTATCTTATGTATAACCCCATATTAAAAATTATTTACTTATTAAACTTTGATTTTAACTATTTTAACCTTTCTTTAAATAAATTAATAATAAATGTCCTAATCTAATCCATGTGGGGCTAAATGGTCATATTTTATTCCTAAGTTTGTTTTTGGTCGAATTACACTTGTCCAATAGAATTAGGAAATGTGTTAGGGTAATAGTAATATCATATTTACCCTTAGTTACCCTATTTACTATTAACCGCGGTAAAAAAAGTAAAAAGTTACTATTCACCAAAAAATTATTTTCATCTCATTGAACCACATTTTAGTCCTTGATATTAACCGTGTCTCTCGGATTTTCGAAATTCCATTCACAGAAGCGGCAAAATTAAGTTTTATGAAAAATTCAGTTTTTTTTTAACTACCACTTAGTAGTTTCACTATTCATCAAAAATTGATGTTTTTCAGAACAATGCCAAAATTTCATCCTAAGCTATATTTCATATTCCGAATTCAAAAATGAAATCTATTTTACCAAATTCATAACATAGAAGTTGCATTAATTAATTTTATAATTAAATCCCGCTGTTAAAATAAATAGCGTGTTTTTAGGAAACAATATATATCAAAAGATTGACACTTGATTGTGTCTGGTTTAAATGTGAAATTACAACCAATGACCAACATTGTATTAAATTGTAAAAATATATTCTAAATATACTTTAAAACCACTCAAATTAATAATGTATCACTATTAATTATTACGATTAAAAAAGTTGTTTTTAATTATAATTTAGTAATTTTCACTATTCATCAGAATATGAATGTTATCCGAAAAGTACCAAAATTTCGCCTTAGGCTAAATTCGATACTCCGAATCCAAGAATGAAGTTCATTTTGAAAAATAAGATTTACAGAATTTTAAAAAGTGGTTATTACTATTCATAACGGCTAGTTTTAATAATATTTTAATAGCACATCGTTGTTTAGTGAAACTCGGTATTGCGTATTACACACGCTATCGAGGAAGGTCGCGATTGCGTGTAATGCAAGGCAAGACAAGGATGCGTGTTGTGCAAGCTCCTTTTGGTGTAGCGTACAACACAAGACATTAATAAAATTAAAAAGAATATTTCTTTATAAAATCTTGGGCTGTTACACCGCTTGTCTACCTGGGGAGGGATACGGGGCCTATGGACCTACCACATGGTGTGTCATCCCTAACATTTTCAAAACTCTTGTACGAAATCAGAAGGGGTACATCATGATGTGTGTCCATTGTAGTACAAGACATGTCGATATTTTTTCTGAAAAAAATTGATTTACCCCACACATATATGGTGCATCTCCTCCATTATAAAATACATCCAACAACCACCCATTTCTGAATCGATTTGTATCAAGAATGTTATTCTAGCTATCTGATGGCTAGAAATCATAACCAATTGTATTTCATGAATATGTATGATCAAAACACCAACCTCATCACCCATGATATGCCAAAACCCACTTTAGAGCTTGGATCCATGAATAAGTCATCCATAAACCTTAAATCATCCCAAATCCAACCTTTATTTCCAATCCAATCATCACATGTTAAACCGTCATGAATCCATGGGTTTGATCAGGCCCAATCCTGCTTGAAAATATTGAATCACATCTTCATGGTCCAATGATTACCAGCAAAAATAATTATAGGGATAAATGCATCAAAATAAACGTTTATCAATATTTTTCCAAGTGTTCTTGTCTAAATAATACCAATGGGGATTCCTAGGATGGGAATATTGAATTAACAATTTAATGTCAGTACACATGAATATGCATTGGCTTGTTTTGGATGTAATGTCAATGAAGAATGTGATTTACAAGTAAGAAGTAGAGTATTTGTGTTTTCAATGTCATTATCATCCTTTATTTGGTGTATTGTCGTCATCTAATTTTGATTCACCAAAGAGAGGTTGAATGAAAATCCCTAAATTCTTTTAGGGTTTATATAGATAAACCTAGAGAATTATCATATTGGTGTATTTATAGAAAAATTAAGTGTAAGTTTTTTAATTAAATAAATAAAATTATTTATTTATTTAACTAAAGGCACCCTTATGTGTCCTCTTTTACCTGAATTCCCTGCACCATACTATTTTAAGTTATACTGATGGTAAACATTACATTAAAGACTCAACTGTGGTCTCTAATATGTAATTTGAAATTCTATATATGAGTTATTTCTGTTTCTTTAATAAAATCTCTTCTTATAATATAAAATACGTCTAACATTAATATAAAATTAATTCTGGGAACACAAAACCTTGATATCATGATCTATCTTAGCCTTTGGATTTTGAAATATATATATAAATATTGTACAGTATTATAAAGAAAAAACAAGGTTTCCACATCATTACCTCATTCAAAATAATCATCCTAAAAAATAAAAAATAAACAAAACTTCCAGATTATAATCCCACATATGGCTCTCTCCCTCCTAGGACTTATCCCACATGCTCTCATGTTTCCACAATACACAAACCAAACGCATAGTCCATTTATGTGGGTTCCTTTCCGCTCAATTATTGATCTCCACTATGTGCTCCACAAAAGTGACTCAATCCTTGATCTCTAGATCCCCTAGTCAATAATGTGCATGGGGTCATGCATGTATCTACTTATCTAAAATACAAGGACAATTTCATGCACTCACATCAACTATAGGGTAGGGTTAAGCAGTAAGCAACCTCACCAACCCTCTGTAAGATCTTGAATGTCCTGATGAACCTTGAATATATCTTTTCTCCCCCAACGAATTCTCTATAATCCCCATCATGGGGATACACTCATGAAAATGTGGTCTCCCTGATCAAACTCTAAGGTCCTTTGATGTTGATCCATGTAGGATTTATGCCTACTATGGGATATCCTCATCTCCTCATGGATGATCTGGACTTTCTTCATTGCTGCATGTATTATCTATAGACCCGGAAGAGATACCTCAAATATCTCTATCCAATGTATGTCTGACCTATAGGATCTACCATATAGGTCCTCGAATGGTTCCTTACCGATAATAGAATAGTATCAATTATTGTAATAAATCTATAATAAGAAAAAAAATTATCCTTCTAACTTCGAACAATGCTTAAAATGTATGCACTCAGCATATCCTCCAACAACTGTATATTATGCATTATCTAATCATCAATCTAGGGGTGTAATTCTATACTGATACTCATTTAGGTGACACATGCCTCTTCCAGTCCTATCCACAACCATGACATGAACTAAACATCACAATCTAAGACAATATTTTAGGGCACCCCATGAAAGAAAACAATCTCTTACACATACAAATGCCCCAAAGTCACCACCAAAATCATATCTATGTTCAAAAGGAAGTGTTCCAAAATCATGAGTCATTAAAAAATAAGCCAGAAAAAATCATTTCTTCTTGTTGTATGTGGAATCCATGTTTTAAAATTAATGAATATTCCATATAATTTTAACTCCACAATATCAATGAGAAGAAACAAACCCTCCAAAACCAAGTGCCCAGCCTTCACCTATGGACAAATGAGGCACCATGTGAAAAACGCATACATACTTTGTCTCTTTTCAACACACAAAAACTATCGACGAAGGTGTTTGTAAATCATCCCCACACCAGGATTTATATCCAAAGGTGAAGTGTGGAATCTTGTTTCACCTCCTATTGAATCATGACTTGGACAACTGTCGGTCCCTATAAAAGGTTGTCATGATTCCCTCCTTTTGAAAATTAATCTAGATAATATTTTTAAGTTATCTTGTCTTGAAAAAACTCAAAGTTTATGTATCTCAACTAAGACTCTTACATTATGAAGGATAATAGGATTCAACACCATCCAAAATATAATATATTCACCCTCATGTACAACTTAGGTCAATTGAAAGGAAGTTATCTTCTTAGAAACCTCTTACACCAAGCGATCATGTGACTTCTTATTATGAGAATCTTCTACCACATTTCCCTTCCCCATAATATTGAATATCTATAAGTAACTTCTCTATTGAAAATCAAACCAGTTATTATATCTTAGGTTCAATTTTCTTTTTGTGAAGACATATTTGAGACTCTAATGGTTTGAGTAAACAAAAATGTTCTCTCATAGAAGATAGTACATCTACATCCTTAGGGTGATGGTCATGAATTCATGATATAGGTTCGGTGTCGGGTAGTAATGATCATGGTTCTCAACAACCTTAACCTGTATTCGACAACTGACATCATCTACATTAACAAATAGTTGAGCCTAGCTCTAGGGGCATCAAAATACACTATTTATTATGCACCCTCCACTAGTAGTCTCAAAAGAGGGTTACTCATCACCCTCATCCTAAAATCCTTGAAGGCTCTCTAGGACTAATAATTATATGTAAAAGTCTTAAATTTATGCGTTAGGGTGGTCAAAGGGGCTCAAATTCTAGAGAAGTCTTCCAAAAAAAAATTGCAGTACCCCACCATTCCAAGAAAACTTCGCACCTATGACAACTTCTCTGTGGATCCGAATCAAGAACAACATTGATTATTGTTGGTTCCATGGAGAAAAAATGATCATAAATGACATTACCTTGGAGAAAAACTCATTATTCTAAAAAAAATCCTTTGAGATTTCTCTATAATGATGGTTCTCAGTAAAAAAATATTGGGCCATCTTCAAGTTCTCTTCATGCTTCTCATCTGATCCAGAGTATATGAGTTTTTTATTAATGAATAAAAACACAAAATTGTACAAGTACTACTATATAATTAGGTTAATCAAATCCATAAACATAGTGGGGTCATTCATCACACTAAAGGGAATCCAAAAGAACACATGGTATCCATAGAGACATCAGAATTCCATCTTTTGAATATCAGCCTCACAAAAAAAGTGTTATAAAGAACTAAGATTTATTTAGTATAACCAAATCATGCTTCAAATATATTAAAAGTGGTCATAAATCCTTTAAAATTAATATTTATTATATATTGTGCCCGGGTTTAGGAGACAATATTCAATATAAGTCAACAAGATCTATTATGCCTTTTTCGTGAACAACACTGGATCTCCCTAGGGGGACACACTTTCCTTGATAACAAACTTCTATTAAGGTATTCCAATTTCTATTATTGATTTTGGATCATGGTATGGGCCATTAGATATGTCATAGGAGATATCATAGTCCTACCAGGATGAAAGTTGATACAAAAATCCATCTTATTCCTTGGGGGTAGTCCCAAAACATACTCGGATAAGGAAACCATAAAATCATCCAATATTGAAGGAATTAAGATTCATTAATAACATTCTACCCCATGGGTTTTCATTTATAAATGATCGTTGATTTAATTCAGCATCCTCACAAACTCTACTCACCCTCCCATGAGATCTCTCTCAACCATAAAGTAGAATCTCATCTGATCAGTGTCAAGGTATCTAACTCATTTATGGTGACATTTAATCTGAGCTCGAACCATTGAAAACCAATCCATACCAATGATTAAATCATAAGGTTCTATCATCATGACCAAATGTTCCCCCAAAAACATCTATCCCACATGTGATAGCTTTCACTTTATACATATAAACAATATGTAAGAAGTTTCCTTTAAGAACATAAATACAAAGTTAATGGGAAAAGCCTCAACTGGGAACTCTAGATCTCACACAAGGAGTAAATAGATGAAGGAATTAATCCCACATGTGTCAAATAATACTGATGAAATATTATAAATAACATAGATCATACCATTAATCACAACTTGTTTCACTGGGACATACATCTCCTTAGCCTTTATCTGCTCATGGCCTTGACTGCTAGCTCTCTATTCCTAATGTGGGCCACCAAGTAGTGGTGGTGGATGGATTTGATAACATCATTGAACAACCAAGGATCTAACTACTAGATACCCAACTAATCTTTTACCATCTTGGCCATCATATGGGTCATCCTACCCTCACCTCAGAGATCCCTGATGATGGTGGTGCCTCTTTTATTACAGTCCATTCACTATCTACCTACAGTCCTCATTTGATGGGGATTGGAAATCACATTCCATGTGATCTATCCCATCACAAGTATTTCAAAGGCCCTTTATATAGTGATATGGTCCTCTGGGATGTCCCTGGCCACATGCCCAAGTATGATCCGGAGAAGATATATTGCATCGAGATCTTATCGACTAGTGTCTGCAAGTTATTATAGAAAAATCATCTCTTCCATACCCACTTTCATATCCATCAACCTAGAATCCCTCTAATATGGAGCTCTCTATCACCAACACCCACTCAAATACCCTAACATATGTGGGAATACATAAGGGAACTACACTGTAAAAAATATAGCTATGGAGACCCATCTCAAACATTTGTTGTCATATGTAACCATCCCGGATCATATCAAAGGAGAACTGCATAAGTTCTGTGACCCTCAAAGAATACTCACCCACTATCATTACTAACTACTATATCGCAAAAATCTCTTGAATAAAAACTTAGTTCAAGTAGGAGGGTACTACTCATCAAAGAATAGCTATAGGAATTTGGTTCATGAGTGTTCCATCTCATCATGCGTCTATGTAACAAGAATCCACTATCTCCAAACTACTCCTTGGAAAAAGCTATCTACAAATGTAACCACTTGATCCATCAATGTCTTGGTAATCCTAAAAACATTGACCACTGACTCTAGCTAATCCTTTTCTTACTTGGGATATATCTTATGATGGAACCACAACAGTATCTTTCCATAGAACTCATAGAGTCTATTAATCCTATGTGCATTATCAACCTGATCCCCATGTATGGTCTATTTATCAACATATTAGAGTGATTCAACCTATAAAAATAGTGGAATAATCTAATGGGATTGACCTGGAACAACGACCTCATTAATCATCTGATCATCAACACGATCCAGAACAGGTAACCTGGATGCCTTTCGTTACAGTGGAATCCTGAAAATTTAATCAATAAGTGTCACAGTCAAATGAGTATATATATATAAAGAATGGGGATTTGATCCAAAAAGGATATTCAAAATAAAAAATCATATATTATTCAAGTTTCATTGATCCCTACAATGAATGTATCATTATGTGGAGTTGAAAATCAGGTAGTCAAGGTCTTATTGAATTGATTGATCTTCCACTGCACCAACACGTGATTCCTTGAACTAAGATCCACATTTGAGACACTCTGACACTATTTCCTAAAAACTCAAAAAAATATTTATATTGGGAATACTCTAATCACCATCCCATGGAATGAAATTCTCTAATACCATTCTGCCACAACCCAACCCAACGAGGGTCTAGTATAAACTACCCCAATCCCAGCTCTATAGACTATAGGATAAAGACAAGCACTAAAATGTATAAATAATATTGGAGGCCCTTTCCTAATATACCTTTACAAACACACCTGACCATCTCAATTCATATGTGTAGAAGAATAATAATAAAATAAGAAAAATCATGAGAATAACCATGTATATGAAACCTTTTGGTTGTACAAGTTTTTGGTATTGTAAATAGAAAAGTAAAAAAGAAAATATACATGCTCAACTAGAATGATATACCAACCTAACAAAATAAGAAAGAAAAATGTTGAGAGATCTCGTATCCTGATCTCCAAGCTCCAAAAACCGCATACGGTCCAATGTATTAGGTATCTCTATGATCCTCTATAATCTTCGTCAGCCTATCTATCTTCCTTATATGGCTTGGCATTTGCAGGAAAATCCCATGCAGGGTTGAGTATATACATAACAAGTATGATTCCCCAAAAGATAAATGGGGAGAAGTAAAAGACAAAATAAAAATAAATGGTAGACAAATATACCCAAAGAAAGTGTTAAAAATCCAACAACATGGATATATATATCTATGTATATATATACACATTATTAAAAAAAGATTTCTAAAAGATATATAATGGGGATATCCATCTCACAACCAAGCCATAGAAAGTGTTCTATCATTTCTATAGGTTTTCATCGATGACCAATATCTTGTGCGTTAATCCGAATATAAATCCATGTTTATCAACTCCTCATCACTATTCCATAGAATTGAGAGGAATAATCTCTAGGTAGATGATGCATACCCTGATACAACAAGAGGGTTTCATTTAGTAGATAGGTAGAATACCCATGCCATATTCTAATAGGATGGTTCCACTCAATTGAAATATAGAGGACCAATGTCATGTCCCAGTATGATGGTTCCACTTAATCTAATGGTAGAGGAAGCATACACTGATACAATAGGAGGGTTCCACTATATTAGTCAGTAGAGGACCCATGACCAAGACATAAGGAGGGTGTCACTCTATTAGTTGGTAGGTGACTCGTACCTAGTGTAGTTGTTGGGTGATACAATAATAGTAGAGGACCCATTCCATGATACCACAAGATGTGTCTACTCTGATAGCAAAAAAATGACCCATACTCTACATATAATGAGGGTTCCACTGTTGTAGTCGAGGACCCATACCCTAAATCCAAAGAAAGGTTCCACTCAGTGGATGGGTAGAGAACCCATGAAATGTCATATTAGGAGGGTTCCACTCTTATAGAAAAATAATAACTCATGCCCTATAACAGTGGGATGGTTCTACTATAGTATCTTTGGTGATCCATCGTAATTACTTCCTTTATTGATTGTCACCTAATGAAGTGTAACAATAGGTACATCTCACATAATATATCACAAGAAACTATGGAGTCCTCCATCACATTCTATGTGTAATAAAACTCAGTATATGGTATTGACACACAAAAATACGAGTCCAAACAAAGTAGATACAAGTGGGTGAAGTTTACACAATAGGAAAGAAGAAGTACATGATGTGTAAGAGACCCTAACAGTTTGTGTTCCCACTACATTGTATACCCATGTCCCTATAGGTACATATATCACTGGCCCAGTATCATTACATGGTATGTAGGTGGACTACACAACATTCATCAGGCACTCGGTTTCTTGACTATGATCCCTAGTCATGTATATTTAAGTATTACCATGTACATATACTTTGGTAGATGATGTGTCCTTCCATATATGGTTTCACCCATTTTTATTGTCATGTATATGTACATTAGTACATGACATGTTCATTGATGAGTCCTCCCACAAAAGGACCTACCATGTTTTCTACCACACATGTTTTCTACCTGGAGATGGTACACAACATGTGGCCCAACGAAATGATAATTAATCCTTAAATTCTTCAAAATACTAGAGGTGAAGTAAAAGGGGAACTAAACGACACGTGGTTATCAAAATACACACTGTGTAGTTGGGTTTTTCTTAGAAACACATATTTTTATTCCACATATCTGATCTAGCTCCTCCTTTAGGAAATCAGTCCAATGACCACCCATTTTTATAATATTCACCTCTGATATGTTATTACGGACTTATGATGTCTATAAATTGAATCCATGTTTCTTTGATCAAATCCATACGCAAATAATGCCTCAATTGTTTAATCATGATACACTAAAACCTACTTTAGATCATGAATCCACAATGAAATCATCCAAAACCCACATATTATCTGAAATATATGCTTGGTCACTTATCCATTCATCAAACATGAACTGTCATGAACTTTAGGGTCCGATTAGGCTCAGTCTTGCCTAAAAATATAGAATCAAGACCTTGTGGTCAAACGATTACTATTTCAAAGAATAATTGGGATAAAGACATCAAAACAATAGTTTAACAATCATTTTCTAACCATTCTTGGTAAATGAATAAATATAGGGATTCTCGAGGTGATAAAAACTGAATGAAAAATTAAATGTTAGTATATGAGATCATGAAATGTCTGGAATTTATATAGTTCAATGATGAATAATGCACTCACTAAAAAATAATAGAAGTCCTTAAATTCATAGCATCTCGGTCTAGCATAATCTAAAGTATTGTTTCCCTCTACTTTGAATTCACCAATGAGATATAGAAAGAAAACATTTCAATGGTTTCAAGGATTCTTCATCTAAACAATGATAATTTTTATAACAATGTATTTATAGATGAATTATGTCAAAGTTATATAATTAAATAAATAAAATTAATTATTTATTAAACTAAATGCACCCACTATCAACCGCTTCTATCTGAATGCCCCATGATAACCAATATTAGGTTTCCCCATGGTAAACCTTATATTCAGGATTTAACTATGGTTTCAGATTTCAGATTTGAAATTATTTTTACTATTTATCCTATTTTATTTAAGTAACTATTCCCAAATATTATAAAATATTGTTAATATTATTAAGAAATTAATTTTGGGCGCATCAAGCCTCAAAATCAAAAGATATCTCAGTGCCTATATCATAAAATATATCTACAAATGTTAAAAACTATTATAAGGAAAAAACATTGTCTCTAAAATAACACCCAGAGAATTTATAATATAATTAATTTTAAATAATTTCAATCTTTTTAATATCATATGTTTCATGGAACACCACATTTAAATGGAACATGGTCATTATAAACTAAACGTCTTGTTGGCAAGTATAAATAGTAAAATAAATTATGAGAATTATATGTTTTAGAATTTTAAATGATACAATCTAGTTTATCTGTTGATTAGAAATAAAATATTCATCATTTTAATGAAAAAGTAACATTTTTGGAAAAAATGTATTTTCCCAAAAATATTTTTAATCACGCTTTGTGAACATAATTTATAATTTTTTTTTAAAATTTTAAAAAAAAATTATTTTTAAAAATAAATTTAATAAATTAAAATTATGTTTTTATATATTTTTGATAATTTTTGGAAAATATTATTTTTTTATGAATAGTTAAAATTTCAAATATTTATTGAAAATAACTATTTGTTTACATTATTTAAAATTTTAAATTATATATTAAAAATATTTCAAGGTAAAATTGGTTATATTATATTATAATTTAACTAATTTATGTTGTGAAACCAATTTCATATTGAATTCTGATTTAAAAACATTTTAATTTTTCAATGATTTCCTTTAAAAAACATGATTATTCATCGCATATACATGTTTAATTTTAAATTGAATATGTAAATTATGTAAACTGAATTTAGAAAATTTGATTAAATATTTTGAATAAACATAATTTATATTATATAATATGGTCAAATTATTTTTTGGTCATAATCAATACAAAAATAATAAAAATTAATTACCACTGTTGAGGTCAAAATAGGTTTACCATGTGTTAAAATAAAAACATATAGGTGAAAATGACCTAACTGGTTTTCTAACACCCATTTTAACCAAAATTATACCATTTCACCTCTATTATTTTATATTTATCTATTTTAGAGGATTTTTTAACAATAATAACAT
The DNA here is from genome assembly GCA_963277665.1 of Viscum album. NCBI lineage: Eukaryota > Viridiplantae > Streptophyta > Magnoliopsida > Santalales > Viscaceae > Viscum > Viscum album. The sequence goes on from OY728167.1 coordinate 969,556,149, forward strand.
GGGTGTAATTGATTGTTTTCAAAAATATCAAGTATGTCCTCTCCCACACTTATAAAAGGATACCCACTCTTCTGACCTATTCATACTTCCAAATCACTTATTTTTAGAATATAAATTACCAAGTGTCATTATTAAATATATACCAACATCTTAGATTCCTTATATAGATCATAAGTCTAATCTACTAAGTATTTTGGTTAGACGTCAAGAGAATTCATGTCTTTAACTATGTATTTTAATTTTACTTATTGTTATAACACCTTATATTATTATTATGACGTGAAAAAATAAAAGGATAAATATATAAAACATATAAATATAATATAATATTAATTTAATAACTTATATCCATATCCACTTCCATCAAATTGGAAAGATAGTTCTTGATCTATTGTATGATGGACTATCGCCTCGTGAACTACTACACTTTACTTCATATCACCACCATTAAAGGATATATATATATATAGTGATTTATTTAACATATTTATACGATATGAATGAAATTATTATAATTCTAAAAATATCATATCACGTATACCTTCTTACTCTCTATTCTATGAGTGATATGGTAACATTGCTCATGTGTACGGTGAACTGCCTCCTCAAAAAGTGTTGTGATTTTTTTTTCAGCTAAACATCACATGGAGGGTAGTAAGGATAAATTTCAGGAATTTATTTTATATTTACTATATAAACATTATTTAGGAAATATAATATCCCATTTAACATATTACATTCAAAAATGTTAGAAAACAACAACATCGCTCGTGTGTACGTGTAGATTATTGCGTCCACGTAGTGATGTAAAATGTATTTCATTTTATTTTTTTACATGGATGGTAATGATGTTGGAATTTTAAATATTATATATATATATAACCAAATGATTATTATTTTAAGGTTACTTAAATTTTAATTTCTTTTTCTCATCCATAGAGAAAAATTGAAATAATGTGCACGCATACATACAACCTACTGACTCCATGAATAATGTAAACCATTTTATATTTTTTTCATTTATAGATTACAGAAAATAAATATATAATGAAATATATATATATATATATATATTCAAATTATAGATATTATACAACCATGATCAAATTAAAAGGGAAAAAATTAATTAAAAATAGACAAGAAAAATGAAGCAATTTTCATAGTGAAAAGTTATTTTAACAGTGAATTATTAATAAACGGGCAATAAAATACTATATATATAAAAATATTTTATGAGGTCTATGAGTATGTTTTTTTAATAGATATGTAATAAAAATATATTTATTATACAAGAGGTTTGGATACATACGATGAATGTAAAATCAGTGGTTAGGGTTTCTGATATCACTTCTGTATCAGCCATACATATATCATACTCACAAATTATTCCATTTTTTTGTGTATAGAATTCCTATTTTATATCTTATATAATGAATTCCCATAATCATGGTATTTAATGTTTCATTTTATGTTATTGTTTTCATGGTGCTTATTATTCAAGCATTATCAAATTGGTAAGGCATTATTTTACAATCTCATGATTATTAGAAATTGTTTATGTTTAAGTCCCGAATAGAGGTTTTATTTATTATTTATATATTAAAAAATTATTTTCATCTAATTGGGTTATTCATTTTATTTTTCATTTAATAGTAATAAATTTATACTCTTTGATACTTAAAATTATTGGGAACTGGTTTTCAATAAATTCAAATTCTATTTCACTCTCCGGTCAAAAATATTTTTTCTTCCAAATAGTTTTTTATAAAAATGTAATAAAAATTATTTTTAAAATCAAAAAAAATTATTTATTTAATATATTTTCAAACATTTTTTTTATTTTTTAAATTTTTTAGAAATAAATATTCATTTCAATTACTGAACAAGGCATGTTTGAATTTTACTAAAATTATGAAACTAATATTTGTTTTGACATATACGACATGAACATCATATCCCATAAAAATAACCACTAAATGTTTTAAAGAACAGTTTATAAATTTAAAATTTTACATTCAATTACAATCATTTTAATTTTTTTTGATGTTTTAGTTTTAAAAATATTTTCAGTGTTAAAGTAGTAATTAGCTTAAAGAATCATTTTAATAAAAAATTTAAAGTATTTCTACTCCTCAATGACATTACCACATAATTATAATTATGATCCACTATAGATTTTTTTTATCATCCTTAATAATTATATTGAGTGTTCATTATTATTTTTAATGGGGATGAACAATATTATAATCATATACCACATTCCTCTGGATAATGTATGATTAAGATATTGATTGGGGAAAGTATTAGAATTTTATGTTTTATTATTTCAATATGAATGTATATATTAATTTTCTGTCACCATTTTCATATTAGCAATGTGTTGGATGTATTATTTGATGAATGGTACTATCCATTTCTCCTCGATGTACTACTAGGTCTCATGATAAAAAATAGATTGGGTTTTGGTTGAGTGTAAAACCATTTATTTAGATGTCCAGGAAAAAGGCCTCAATGGTATGTTTCACATTTCCATAATTTTTTATTCCATAGTTATGAATTCAATTATTGATATACTAGGTGATTATTTGATTACTTATAGTATCAATGGTTAACTTTTATGCTCATATGATTATTTATATAGAATTATTTGACAATAATTTATTCCTTACATATTATGAACATGTTTCTAATTATATTACACATGTTTATGTTATTTACATTTATATATTGATTATGTCTTAATTATACATAGCTTTCACTCTTGACATACCCTTAATAAGCATTTTATCTCACTCGTTTATTAGGTTTTATTTTCACCAAGATACAGAATATGTTTTATGAATTATATTTTGGAAAATGCTAAGGGAGAATAATAATATTCTCAATGAAAAAACTTTTTTCATTTAATAATTGGAATTATAATATTAATTTAATATTTGTATCTAGTTTACCATAACGTCTAAATTATTTGGTCCTTTGTAATATGATTATTTGTATCTAGTTTTAATATAATAAAGTAACCTATTGCCCTAGGTTATTAGGGTAAAGGTCATAAATATTTCCACATTATCCCACCTTATTTTTTTTTTATTTCTCATATGGGGGTATGAGTATGTGGTGATTGAGGAGTGGTTTTGGGTTCTTAATTACTAGAGGGAGGTGAATATAGTGTTTTAGTGATCATTACTTGCATTACCAAGCTAAAAATCTAAATTGTGTATGAGTTACTCATGGTATTGAGTTCATGTTTGAGATTGGATTTGGTAGGGAATTTATTTATCAAAATAAATGAAAGAGTGTATAAGAATGTTATATGAGGTCATTTCATTCTTATTTTCATATATTTCATTTTTATTTCATTTTATTCATTAAAATACTATTATTTTACAGTATTTTTTTTTAAATAAAAATATTGGTAGATTAATATAGATTTGGATAGAATGAGTGATTATTACCTTCATCAAGATAATGAACCATGGTTATATCCCCTTATGTTATTTTACGGTCATAAGAAATTTCATTACTGGCTACAAGTCCCATGACAACCCTCACATCACTGATAAAATTTCTAGATAGAATCGTTACATAATTTCATTTTTTCACACCCTTATCATTCATTTTTATCCTTGATTTTATTTTACATTTCATTCTTGTTTTATTTGAAAAATTGGGGTGTGTAAAAAAGTGATGTAAATTAATATCACAATGGATTAATATTTTGATATCAAGGTAGAAATAGATTATAAACTTATAGCCATCATAAAAAACCTATATAATAATATAAAAACATGCCAAAATTTCCACACACAAGTATAAAAATAATATATAAAAATCAACTAACATGAAAAAATTGATTTTCCATATAGAATTTTTCAAATACACTTTTTAACACCAAAGTGAACAATAAAAAGATTAATTTCTTGAGGTAGAGGAACATAAAACTAAATTCAAGAAAGTGAAATTCATAATATTAAAATAGGAGGAGGATATTAGGTAATAGGATTAAATAAATTTTTTAATATTGAAATATTTCTACTAGTGATATTAAATATCTATATAAAAATAGATGTCCATTCTATTAAAGTGGATTATTACTTATTTAATGGATTTTATTTTAAACATGTTGAAGCAAAATTAAAATTATATTCCACTAATTTTTATACCTATAAATTTGAAAATATCTTATAGGACATTTTTGGTAATGATTATGAGACAGTAATCTTTGAGTAAAAGGAGTAATGTCTACTACATATTCCAGAAGATATATTCTCGGGATACGTTTGGTTTGATAAATAAATAGTGGTTGAAATAAGAAGGATAGATACACCACTTATAGACATGTTTTCTTCTCATTTAATTAAAATGCAATTACAAAATGATTATCGCTTTAATAAATTTTATAAATCATAATCATTATCACAATTCCCATAATATTTGGATGAGTCATGCATGTGGGTTATGCTAATGAAATATTTGGGGATGATAGTGTTTTATTATAAAGATCTTGAAGTCCTAGAAGGGTGCCCATTATTAATAATAAATATAGAGTGTATAGATGAATATTTTATTAGTAATACTTGATGTAATTTTATGATAATATAGAGTAAGAGTTATTAGTAGTCTATCATAATGTATAATGTATAAAATATAATATATTTTAATGGGAGGATTTTGATTTGATCTCAATTTGTTTTAACTTAATTCAATTTTTATTTTCCACTAACTCTCCCATTGTTGAATATGACCAAACATAAAAATTGTATAGACAAATATAATAAGAATATATGTGAGTTTTGATTGATTAAGATCCATACATAATCCTTTGACATTCACATTATAACATACCCTATACTCTCTAGGGGAGGAAATAAAAGAATATATTAGACTATACCATAAAACAGAAGCAATGATGAGTATCTTTATAATGAAGAAGATGTGGTTGTGATAATAAATAAAATCAAATCCTCCGAAATATTTTATGAAAACATAAATAGATAGAAAAAGACGACCCCCATTTGTAGGGACTAACCCATTATACATTTCCCTTTCTCTTTATTTTTTATTTTGTCATTTTTTTAATAAAATTTACATTATTAAAATTATTTTTTTATAGGGTTTGAAAATTTTAAAACACTAATAAGATTACATCACAACTAAATATTAATGAATACTATATAATATAATCGATACATGATAGAAAAAAACAATTTTTTCTCATTTTTTAGATATTTTTTAATCATTATATACCCATTTTAATTTATTTTTTAAATGAATAATTTGGATGTATTATTTATGTTCACGGAAAGGATTAAAATATTTTTTAAATTAATTTAGAATCATTTTTAGATCTAATTTTAGAATTCATAAATAATAATCTACACTCGTTTTTTATTTTTTTATTTTTTAAATTTATTGTGTATCTAGCCTTGGAAACAATAATTTAATTGACATCTCACCTTGTGGATGAATGAATTCAAGTTTGAGGATTTTTTACTTCTTAAATTACTTGAATTTCATGATTAACAAGTGAATATAATTAATTTTTAATTATGATTTATTTTTTAAAAACTATGAAACAAAGAATGATTAGAATGATTTAAGTGGATTCTAAATTATTACTTGATGAAAAAATAACATCTTGCTAAGAAAGAATTACTTTGTGAAAATTAGACCTGTGGGAGAAAAATAAAAAGATAGTCATATTGGTAAATTTATTATAATGAAATTTGTAAAATTATGATCCAATAGTAATGTTTTTAGATGATTTGGAACTAAGAATGTGAATATAAAAATCCATTAATAAATTTTATAATTTCATTTTACATACATGGATAAGAAAATTTCAAGAAATTATGAACTATAAAAAATGAATAGCTTAAGGTATGCTAAATATTAAACAAAAATATATAAGTGGGATATTTAATTATAAAAATGATATTTGAGTTATATCATGGATCAAAAAAATGTTATTTTTTATAGGAAACCTAAATGATAGTGGTTTTGTAATGTTTCCCTTTTTAAAACTATAATTACACTTAATTATAATTTTCCCTTTTATAACTATTACTTTAACATGGAATTAATTGAGGTAGAAAGTTAATTTTACATAGGAGGCATGAAAGTTTTATCCCGGAATGAGTTTTTACTTTCCCTTATTTTTATAATGTTTGTATGAAAACTAGGCAATGGAAAAAAAACTTATCATGGTTAATTTTTTGGAATTTTCTTGAAGTTTATTATTCTAAGTGAGGGAAAATAATGTGTACTAATTTTTTATTGTTTTTTTACTATTCTCTCTAAAATTAACATATAATTTATTTGATATGTGTTAAATTAATTGACATATGTAAATTTTTCAATTGTGGTATTTATTTTAAAATCTGATAAAATAATGATTTAGAAATATTTTATTCAATTTTTGGAATTGATTATGAATCCATACATTGATATGTGATTTTGGAAATTTAATATTTATGGATTCTAATTCTACTTTTCAATGTTCAAAATATAATTTAATGTTAATTTGGAAAATTAATTTACTGATTAACATGATTATCATATGATTTCATGACTAAAAATAAAAAATGGGATCTCTTGAATGATCTTCTAGTGGTTAATTATTACTTTGGAGTAGGCTAGAAATTAAAATATGGGAATAATCAAATGAATTATAGTAATTGTAAGACATTGGAGCCATTGATCTTAAGTTATTTCCCTACCTAGAATCAAAATGCGTCACCATAATTTGAATTTGTTATGTTATGACTTAAATAGTTAGGAAATAATGGTTTTTAGGGTTTGTTTATGATGGTTTATTCCTCAAATGAGAACTCACCACTTGTATGTCTACTTCAAAACAGTATGAAATTTTCCATGGAACAATCTTATATAAAATTTTAAGGTGTTTCATATAACTATTTAATTTCTAAAATTTTTATATAAAATAAATCATAATACATTTTTTAACATTTTGTGGGAAAAATTCCATTTTGAATTATTCTAACACTTTACTAAATTTAGAAAATCAAAATCGTATGACTTTATTAATTTTTTATTGATGAGTAATATGATTATAATACATTAGTGACACCACAAGACATATGGATTCAATTAATTGTCGTAATCCCCATAGTGTAAATGTGTCCCTATTCTTTTCCAGCACACCTAAGTGGGGGTAATAAAAAATATGCTATAGTACCTCTATAGAAAGGAAATACATCAAGGAATAAGAAATAAATTCTCTCATAAGGGTAAGATGAGTAAGGATATATACTGTTAGTGCCTCTTACGAGGTGTTGAATAATAGTGGCATGGGTATTTTATGATTTTTAGTAATTTTAACTAACACTCAGACATATTGTGTCAAGGTATAATGGAATATGTTTAAGGGAATTCCCATGGATCTATGACTGTGTCAAGGTAATTCATACGCTTGATAATATATATTGGTCATTTTATCCCACTATAGTCTATGTAAAGGTAATAGAAACATAAACTATACCATTCCATGTGAATTCTATTTTTCTTGTGGTAAATATTGAAACACTAATAGTTATGATAAATTAATAATTTCAAACAAAATATTCTCCTTTAAAAAATTGATTTGTTGTGTCGGTTGTGGTGGTTAGAGTTTCAATAGTAGATAGTACTAATTATAAATATAAGATGAGAATCACTAGAGTCATTAATTTCATCTAGTTTCATATGGACTCTATGAATAAAACCATTATATGATAAAATTGTTCACATTCCTTACACATATCTAAATTTAGAATGATTCATCATGGATTTCCATGTTATATATATATCTAATCAAGAAGATATCCAAGGATTGTACAAGCTACAAATGAAGTGGGAGAGGAAAATTTTATTATATATAAAAATCGTAAATCTAGTGAAATATATTGAATACAATGTAATACATGTAAAAAATAATCTATTTCTATATGTTTAAGTAAAACCTTTAATGGAAGGAAGTGATCCTTTGATAATTGGGATCATACCTAGATTAAGTAGAATAGGTCATAATGGTTTTTAATGCATTTATTTTTATCTCCATTAATGGTTTTATATATTTATATGTAAGGAGTGTGGATAATATCTCACATTACCCCTCTTGAATTTCAATTAATTTCAATTTTATTTTTTTGTTATTTGATATTCATATAATATAATGGTTACAAAATAACAATAGATGACTACCTTTGTAACTGTGTAATCCCACTTGTTTTGTTATTATAATTTAATTATCATATTATCCAACCTAATTCTTATTTTATTTTCAATATTATAGATGGAAGTGAGGTGTGATGAAGTAGTGATTAATGATTATTAATTACTGTGGGTAAGTGAAAGTAGTGAAACATTTATCATTTCATGCACTAGCTATTACAGTGTACTAATTAGAGATTAAGTGGATTGAGCTATTGAGATACTTATTGAGATTTGGAAGGGGGTTTAATTTAGTAATGTGAGTTAATGAGTGATTTTATGATAGAATCATTGAAGGTTTGGACAAGCTTATTTTTTACATATGACACTTTTAATTCATTTTTCTTTTCCAAAATCGTCACTATATTAAATATTTAATTATTTTAAAAGTAAAAACTGTTAGATTAATATAAATTTGATGTGTGTGGGTGAGAGTTCAATTCTATGGATGAATGAACCCTTATTATCCTCTATATAAACATTTTAGAGCAACTAAAAAATTTCATTTTTGATCTCAAGGATGATGGTATCCTTTACATAATTTTTAAAATTTATTGGGAGGATTGATACAACATTTCATGTTTTTTACATCTTTTTCATTCATTTTTTCTTTGTTCATTTAATTTTTATTATTGTTATATTTGTATATATAGAATGATCAAGAATCATATACCATTAAACTCGTAATTATTTGTTAGTCTTAAACTCCTCTAGAAAAATATGATTATATTAAATATATGATTAAAAATTTTGTTAGTAACATTCAAAATGACCAAAATTTCCACCCATAATTACGAATGGAAAAAATAAAAAACTAATCAACTTGGTTGAACTAAAATACCTACTTGAAAAACATAGATACAGTTTTCAAAAAATAAGGGAACAAAATGTATAAGACCATCAAAAGGTAGAGGAATATAAACCTGAAGCTCAGAACATAATAATCTCAATTATAAAGGTGGAAGAGGATTATATATCATATGACAACCTACCTTTATTTAGAGTTTTACACATTTTCCTAGTGCCCTAACATTTTGTAGATAAATAAAAAGATTATATTTTTATTTGGGACTCTAATTATTTTAAATAATTTTTATGAACTTTTTAGAATTAAAATATACTTATTTTTATTCCTATAAATCATCAAATATATTGTAGGAACTAGATAATGAATATTAAAAGATAAAATTCTTTGAGGAAAATATATAATTTCCAAAACATATCTTTAAATAGAGATTACCATGATCATATAACATAGAGAAATAGATAATGGCTAAAACAAAAGATGGAGATAAAGCCACTATTGAACTCATTTTATTTACATTTTCTTAAGAATAAAATGTAAATCAACCTTGCCTTTATTCATTTTTTAATTAGCTTTTTTAAAGGGCCTAAAGTATTTGGATGAGGATACCTTTTCCCTAATGGTATCTTGATTTGAGGGGAAGATGGTTTTTTGGGGTGAATATTAAGAACACAAAGTGGGATATCAATGTGTGTCTGGTGATGAATAGGATATGTAAAAAGATTTTTTTATTTGGGGTAGAAATTATTTGAAAAAGTAGAGTAATAGATTATATTGGTCACTTATTATGTTTAAAAAATAAAATATACAAAATTTTAGGGGGTCATTTGGATATGAACTCTAATTTTTTTAAATTAATAAAATTTGAATGTTTCACTACCATGTTATTTATTGAATAATAATGAAAAGGATCATTAGCGAAACCACTAAATGAATAATCCATATTTTCTTTTGTTAGGGAGAACACATATATCATCCTTACACCCTCAATAAATGATACACACCACACTTATTAAAGTTGGTAAATGGAAATATTTTATGGGGTGACTCCATGTAGATATAAGAAAGGGTATCTTCAAATGGAATAGAATATCTTGGTTTATATAATAGAAACCACATATTATAGTGTATTGAGGATAATCCTAATAATATTAATCTATAGAGAGTTAATAAAAAATCCCATCTAACGAAAAAAATAACCCAAAACTCTATTCTTATTTTCTTTCTTTCTTCTTTTTTATATTTTTTAATAATGTTTTTCATGTCAAATTTTTATTTTTTATAAGGATCCCAAAGTGAAAAACATCTCAAAGATTAGCTCAAATATATCTAAAAAATAATTAGGGGGAACTTAATTCATTAATTATAATAATTATGAAATAGATTTTATTTTATAATAACATTGGAAAAATTTAATGGAAGCTTCAATGTAATGAATGGTCATAAAAGTGGTAAAATCCAATCATTTCACATTTGGTTCAATAGAGTATTCCTATCACAATGTTTGGAAAAAGTAAAAAGTGTCTTGTTAATAATTTAAAAAAAGTTTAGTTAAAAAAATTAATGTAATTAATATTTATTTCAAATATAAATTAAAAACATTTTAATTATAGTTAAAATTATTATATAATTTTTTAAAAGATCATAGACATGGAAGAAAATGTTTGTCGACCAAAGAAGAAGTATGTAATGATTTTATTAAAAACATCACAGTCAATTTTATGAACTAGAGAGATAAAAATAAAACTATAAAATGAAAATTTTAGTAATAAAAAAAGATAAGAAAATATGTGTGGTTTAAATTCTAAGAATAATATAATATCCATCATTTGAAATTTAGCAAAGTCAATCCTGAAAATAAACAGTATTGTAACATAAACCATTATCATAAGTCTTATCTCACTTCTATCGTGTTCGAACCTCATGTATAATATATATATAAATATATAATTATTAAAAACTTATTAAATAACCATATTTAAACCTAAATTAATATTTTTTACCCATTTTAAATTTTCAATTATAATTTTAGTAATAATTTCTTCATTAAAATAAACATTCAGGTGAAGAATTATCTTTTACTAATTCATTTTTTTTGATTTATGGTTCACCTCCACACACAATGTCCATGCTTTTATGGTATCAAGAACAATATTAAGTTTATAAGAATCATATTAATTAATTATATAAAATTTTATATCCATTCGTATAAAATAGTGATGAAAATTGAATAAAATCACTTTTTGGAGATAGTATTATTTAAATACATACGAGTGATATTTTCAATATTTATTGGATGAAACAAAATAATTATAAATAATAATATACCATTATTTAAACATAATTATATCATAAATATGATATATTTTAATTAAATTTATCCTTATAACCATCCACGTAAAGAGCAACTAAAAAATAAATATCATCACTTCATGTTGTTGGTAATCCACACTTATGCATGAGCAATATTATAATTTTCCAACAGGTTTTATGAAGAGATAAAATGGTTATAAAATTTTAAAAAACTAATTAGGTGAGTAACTAGTCATATTCAATAATTTTAATATTTTTTATAAGATTTGGTTGTGTCTTAAGGATAAATAATCCTGAAAAACAACACTAAGAAAACATAACAATTATTTGAGTATACTCTTCGAAAAAACACATAAAGGATCCTGGGATGGTTCATTTTGGAAGACAATAACATCAAGGTTATGGATAGTGATGTAGGTGTATTATTTGGGTAGATATTGATTGAGAAAATAGGGATCAATTTTGTGGAGAATAGAGCAGTAGGGATTCTATTTTATACGTTAGGCAGTGACACACATGTTATTATTAAGATTTTTAAAATATAATAAAGGTACTATCTTTATAAATAGTCTCTACAGTGGATCCATTTTCAATATAATATGGTATATGATATAAATACTATGATCCTATATTATTTTCATGTGTTTTTAGTTTATTTTTTACCCATATCTCTTATGTTTAACCCCTCATTAAACCATTTAAACCTTTACTAAGTAATTAATATTTAACTCAGTCATTATTCATAATGAACACAAAATGATAGTAGCATCATTACCAAATTAGAACATTTTGATTCGTAGTAATGAAAATCTATAATAAAATTCAATTCAAATAAATTTTTATTTAAAATAAGTTTAGAAAATGCAGTGAATTTATTTTTTTAGAGAAATGTCTTTTTATGTGTAAAACTGAATTTAATCTAATTTGATTCCTAGTAATAAACATTATGTAAATGTAAATATATTTTGGTTACTGTACTAGTCACACATTTCATTAGAATAATCTATCAATATTAATTAAATTAATTGATTAATATAAAAACACATTTCATGCATAAAATATGATTTCTAAAAAACATCACTTTTTACATTAAAATTATTTTATATTCATTCATAATAAATTGAAATCCTATTATTTAACTTTATTTTTTATGAGTTAATTTTTTCGAATAAATTAAATTTTGTTGACGGGTTTCATTGAACATTACACCATGTTAAGTATTCTTTATATTCAACACTAGGTAAATCATTCACTACATGAAACGAAGTTCCTATGTTTCATTACAATGAATGTTATATTTTTCTTTTGTTGCACACAATATAGAGTCATATTGATAGCTTCTGTTACACACAATACGAAGTTTTACTAATCTATTATACTATTAATATTATTATTAAAATATTTGTATAGTTATCACCAAACTGTTGTAATGTAATATATTAATAATATTAAATAAATTAAGAAAATATAGTGTACACATTTGTTTAAATTGAATCTTTTTTTTCCAACTAATATATGTTATAACTATTTGAAAATAATGAAATTCATTTTCTATGAAAATAATTTTTCTATGTACATTCATGTTTTGTCTGAAAAAATTAAAAAAACCACTTTTGATCAATTTTTTAAATTGAATTTATATATGATGTATTTAATAAAAAATTATACTCATCCAATATATTTTATAGGCATAAGAGGAGAATAAATCTATTTTTATGGATAAAAAGATGCATTTTTCTAAAAGGTAATCTTTCCACATTTTAATGTAAAACCTATTATATATATAATTTTCTAAACTTATAATATATTTATTTGATTAAAAGATTATTCATATTTTAATTATTAATATAAAAAATTATTTTCTTTGAATTTTTGGTATTTGTAGAGAAGTTTCATTTTTTGATGAATAGTGAAAAGACACTGAATTTTAATTGAAAACTACTCTTTCTTCTAATCTAGTTATGTTGTGAAATTATATTTTGTTATTATTTTAATGTAAATTTAGATAAATTATACATATATTAATCCAATTTAGTTCATTTGGATCAAATTTGCAAAGAAATTTAATATTAAAACATTTCAAAAATATGAACATTTTTTCTTTAAAAACCCGTTTTTTCATCCCATATGCAGGTATTATTTTCAATTAATTTATACCAATTATGTGATTATAATTTCTAAAAATGGGTTTTATATTTGGAATAATCATAATTTATAAATTATTATAAGTTCAAATTATTTTTTACCCAAATATTTTAGTGAAATTAATTAAAATTTATTACAATGATTAAGGTAAAAATGAGTCTGCATTGAGGTAAAACTGTAATACTAAGGGTAATAATGGCCTATCAACTTGTAAAAAACATTATATGAACATATTTAGACCATTTTTGCCGTTTTATATAATTTTGTGAATTATTTTTTGGCACATTATGTGAATTTGACCTCTTAATAGTCTTTACCTTTCTATATTTACAAGACTATCACTCCTCCTGCACTATTAAAAGGAACCCACCCACATCACTTATTCACAAAAATTAAGCCCTTTGGCTAACAAAATACGATCCAAATAGGGTTTAAATATCCATTATTTAATCATATAGTTCTAACATTGTGATAAACGAAAATTAAGGTTGTCCTTTGGTGTAAACCAAAAGAAGTTACTTAGAGAAGAGAAAACATTTTTCAACAAGCACTTTCGTTTTACTTTGTTCTCCAAACCATCAATTATAATTATTCCATGATTATATAATAACATTATTATCCTAAATATAATTATTTGTTTTTTTTATGGTTACAAGCTACACTCACATACACTTCCATCAAATGGGATACAAAATCATCATTTGTGTGTGTTGTGGACTACCGCCTTGCAAAATGATATCATTCATTCTTCTATTACCACCTCTAAAGGTTAAGAATAATAAAATATTTTATATTTTTAAATTACATATATTTATGATAACTATTATTTTATTATTATTATTTTATAATTATATAAAAAATGCCTTCATGCTTTACATTTTGTGGGAATACAATAATGTCGTTTGTGGATGTGTGGACAATTGCCTCCTTAAAGAGATGAGTTTCATTAACAATTTAAATATAATGAATTAAATATTGGTTTAATAAAACTACGCATTATATATTAAATAATAATTAAACTTTAATGATAATATTTAAATATATATAAATATATTATATTATTTTTTCATTATATGAATCAAGAAAATGGAAATAGTGTTCATGCGTACATACGACCTACCATAGCCATGAATTGTGTATATCATTTTCTATTACTATGTTTTATAGATTTTTATAATCAAATATATTGTGAATATATGTGAAATTTATATCATGGTTTAAATTTTTTAGATAATTAAATCATGATATAGTTATAAGGGCTGAAAATTTAACAAATCAAAATGCATGTCAAAAAAACAATGTGGTTATTACCCAAAACATAACTTTAAAATGGAATTGTTAATAAACATGTAATAAAATGCCATAGGTAAATAATATACGGTATGATATAATTGAATAATTTTCTTTAATATATTTATCAAAAACTTATATTTATTATATAGGATGTTTGAATGTGTATAAATAGAGTCAAGGAATAAGTTAAGGGAATTTTATCTCATGTTTTATATGAGTGAGATACATGCCATATTCACCAATCATTTATTTTTATGATGAATATGATACCATATAAATTTATATATCATTAATTTTATTTATTTAATTATTTTAACGTTTTAAATTTACTCATGGGAATCATTAATTAAATGTTATTCATGTAGTAAGGGGATTTTTGGTCTTAGTTTTATTTCTATGAGACTTATACCATATTCACCAAGTGTTATTCGTGTGGTGTATATAATTCACATTAATGTATAATATGATAGTTATAATTTAATTTAAGGCTATTTATGTGTCATTTTGAAATCTCTCTTTCAAGGTGTTTAGGAATAAAATGTTACCAAATCGGAAATGTAATTTTGTCTCAATTTTTCTTCTTTGAGACACATGTTATGTTATGAACCAATATCATATTAAAAAGATTATATAATTAATTTTGACTTATTTAATAATTAATCTATTTGTTCTCATGATATTTTAAGATAAATGTAATGTAATTATTTCATAGGGATCATAATTTAATGTTACCAAAGTGAAACCAACTTATTAATGTAATCTCATCGTATGAGGATTGTTTATGATTGTGATAAAATTGAAGAAATATTAGGATCCATATTTAAATAACTCTCAAAAGTTTTATTCCCTTGTAATTATATGTGATTTCATCATATAATGGTATAATTATTACACTCTTTAGTACATTAGATAAATAAAAATATTTTTTTAAGAAAATTTGAAATTATTTTTCTCTTTGGTCGGAAATATATTTAATTCAAAGAAATCATGCCTTTAAAAAAGGTTTTAAAACATGTTTTTAATTGATATTTGAATCCAATTTTCAAGGATAATGATTTAAAAATGTTTTATGTTTACAAAATTGATTAAAATTATTTTCAAATCACTATTTATAATCATTCATGGACGTTTTGAAATCAAAAGTATTTCAAAATGTTTTGGGGTTTTCCAAACATCATATATAGCATTAAAAAAAGTTTTCAAAATAATTTTTTCAAAATTATTTCAATATTAATTTATACGATTTAAAATATATTTTCAATGGATTTTTCTCAATGTTTTTATTCTTACTTTATAATATTTTATGTTTATTTTCAAAGAAAACATTTTTCAAAGTCTTTTATGTTCTAAATATCTTTATAAATAGAAGAATGCATCATTTCCTCAATAAATGTTATAATTTTTCTAAAAAAATCTTTACTCATATGATTTAAAAGTGGTTTTCAAAGAAATAGATTTTTAAAATGATGAATGTATTCAAAAAATTATTTTTAAAGAAACATTGTTTTTCTAAGAAATCATCCTAGTGATCATTCAAAATTATTCTATATGTAAGATGACATCCTTTGATGCAGTTTATTTTTTATAGGAGATATGATCCAAGTACACCATTATTATTTTCTCTTTGAATAGCTTATTTTTGAAATGATGTTTTTTTATGAAATGTTTTTCTCTTATACTGGTTATACCATGATAAATTATTTTGAAACCCCCTTCATTTCATGAGTTTTCATATGATGAAATTATTGTGAAAACTATCACTTTTACATAGTCTATGATATGTTGAAATATTTATGATGACCAGTTCATTTCATTGATTATGATATGATGTTAATGAAACCCTTCTCTTTTTTTGGTTTATGATATGTGGAATGTTTTATGATCTTATAGAACACATATGTAAGACTTTGTTATGCGAGGAGTGGGACCTATATTTCTCTACAATGCATTGGGTAAGTATTTATATCTCGGGAGATTGGCATGGCTAGATCGGGGACTAAACTCAGTTCAGTAAATTACATTGTCCACTAATAACATTATTGGAGTGTACCTTGACCACACATATGGCTTGGAGAGTCAATCTATACTTATAAGATGGTTCAGGGTGTGAAATCATACTGCTAATATTGACTTGTTTGTGAGATTCTAATACTATTGAAATAATTTTATATGTTTATTTGTATACAATAATTCTATGAATTATTTCTATGTTATACTCTCATAACTTATTCTCTTTGATCTATTTATGATTCATATATTATGAAATTATAATTATTTTACATGATTCATTTATATGATATTTGAGATGAATTGTCTTCTAAATAGTTGATATGTTCATATTTTAATACACTTATGGTCGTATTATACTTACATACCTATTTTATTTATCCATACTGAGCATCTGAGCTCACTATTTCATAGGTATCTTTTCCCCATGTTATGAATAATGGTTTTTAGGTATGATTAATCAATGGGAATATCATTATAGGAGATGTTGAAGATATTCCACCGAATTAGATGAATATTTTTCAAGATTCCAATGACACTAAACTATTATGGTCCTCAGGCATGTTATTTTTTAATGTACTGAATATTCATCTAAAATAATGTAATATCCTTGCATGTGGTGACTAGGATTATATAGTTAGTATCAAAAGAATGTTTTAGTAAACTATTATAAACTGGGATGAGACTAATTTAGCAAGATAAAAAAGGAATATTTTTAAATTTATATATATGGATGACTCTAAGGATAAGTCTATAGATTAGTTAAAGTATAGAGAAATGTTTATAAATATTACTAAAGGATAGAGGGAGTTGTTTCCTAGAAATATATCCCTATCTGGATATTATAAGGGGATGTCACTTTAGTACAAATTTACATAGGGTTAACAACATCAAAAACACCTTATTAAGCTTGAGTAAATCTAGAACTGGTAGATGATAATGGGCCTTTCTATACACCTAGTTTGAAACTCCGAAGAGATATGCTTTAGGAATTTAAAAACATTTTACAAACAATAATGAATGATTTAAATAGATGATGATTATAGATAGCCTAGGATAAACCTAAGGTGTCATAAATTAATGAATTAGGTTTCATGATCTCGACATACTATATATGATTTTTGATAATTATGAGATTATAATTTTTGATAAGTGTTTCCCACACCAAGATTTCTTGTTTTAGACATTAGGGGAAATTATAATAAACCAAGTTAACATCAAAGGTGATGATGAGCACTAAATGGGTAAGATGACAGGATTAAAGGATGTTTTGATCATGCCTGATCAGTTTTCATCGAACATGATTGACACGGTGTACCTTAAATATATCTCGGACTCAAAAACAATAGAATGAAAGAGTTCCTCGACATTTCATGTAATAGAGACCTTCAAGTAAATAAGATTCAGGTTTTTGTGTTAAAAATGTTGATAGAATCACCCAAGTGAATTTATTAAAGGAAAATGAATTTTTTCTTACTATTTAAAATAAGGACTCTAATAATGTAATTGAAAAGAGGACTAAAAAGTTAAACTAATGAAATGAATGAGAATAATGGCCTTACAAAGACATCATAAATAGTTGAATATGGTAAATTTGAAATTAATTAGAATTATAAATACGAATTAACCTATTAAAAAACTCATGAATATAATTATAAAGGTGGTTCCTGTAAGGGTTATATTTCTGATGATGATGATGATACTATATGTGAAATATGATAGGAAAGAAGTATTCAAAAATAGAATGAGGTATCCATCTAAATTTTATAAGGATTAATTAGAATAATCTTACTGTTCATGTATTTGGATTCAAGAATTATGTTGTGAAATATATCAGGATTGTTTAGTTTTTTCTTTTAACTAAGGGTTTACATGAATATGATGAATTATTTTAATGGGTAATAAATGTGATTTAATGGAACAATTATACTCATGGAAAACACTTGATTAATGGAAATATAACACTTAATATTTTCTTGATGTTTATATAACAATGTATAAAAAAATATGTATTTAATATAAACAGGTAAATTGGATGGTACTTATTACCTTATAACTGATAAAATATTTATTGACAAAGTGATTTATACTATCATGGATGGATTTCATGAAAATTCTTGTATTTAAGGAATATATCCCATAATATTTTAAATAATAAATAATGCATGTTTTCAATAAGGATTTATAGTTATTAATGTTATTACCATGTTTGAAGAGAATACATAAGGATGGTATTCATATGTTTATTATGTGAGAACCATGTTCTATTTTATGATATATGGTGGGACCATTATTGTGTTGATTTTGAAAAACTTAGTAACCTTCTTTCTAGTGTTTGGGATTTTAATCTTTTTATAAGGGTTATAAGGTTTACCATTTATGGAATGGTATATGTTGAATATTAGATGGTACTTTATAGTTTAAGGTGTTATCTTACCATATAAGGATTTTTTCATATTGGGTAATATGTGGTAAACATTATTTATTATACCTAAATATAGACAACAAGTCTTATTGAACTATCCATTGATCTTGTGATCCTTTAGTACATTAGGGATAACCAATTCAACATCATTTCATAGAATAAGAGATGAATAGGAAATTGATCAAAGAAAAAACAAAGTATGAGATTGTTCTTATGAAATAGAATGATATCATCTATGTATATTTTCTAATGAAAAATATTAAATTTTGGAAAAAGGATCTTGAAATAAAATTTTATCCCATTATCATCAATTTTATGATATTAATGACCTTTTTTAATACCCTTTGGGTTATGAATTTTTTATTTTTTTTAAAAAAAATCTTTTCCCGGTTATCTATCACTCTATATCAGAACTTGATAGTTATATTTCTCTTCCATGTCCATTTTTTTCACATGATAACTATGTTTTCATACATGGAACCTAGATATGAGTTACTTTGGGTAACTGTTGTGTTTCTATCTATATTCGTTGAAATGATTTTTTAATGCCAGTTTCTGTGAATGGAACCTTCAATTATTAATAATTTGATGGCGTAGACTACTTTTGATTGTGAAATCCATTTTATGGGGATAGAATGTAACACCCCAGTTGTTATGAATTAATTTTTTTTCAAATAAGTTAAATTTCACTGATGGATTTCATTGCAAGTAATCTGTGATGATATTCCTTTTTATGAAACAAATTGTTAATATATTCCTACATAATAAAATTACTGTAAATTTATTTACATGCAACATTGTGTTTGGCATGAATTACAAAAAAATAATTAGTCCCTTTGACAGCTTGTGTTACACGCAATATCGAGTTTTACCAAACTATAATATAATATTAATATTGGTATTAAAATATTAATATAGTTATCACCTATCAATAGGAATGGAAGATACAAATAAAATTAAATAAATTATGAAAATATGGTTTACACATTTACATAAAAAAAATTCTTTTGTTTCCAATGAAAGGGAGTAAAAACTATTTGAAAATAAAAAAAATTTCTAGAAAACTATTTTTATATGTAAAAAGAAATTTTAATTAAATAATATAAACAAAATAATTTTTATCAATGATTTTAATAAATTATATATTATATATTAAATCAATTTTTTCACACTCATCCAATATTTTTGATAGGTATAATAAAATAATAAAACCAATTTTACGAATAAAAAGATATATTTTTTAAAAAGGCAATTTTTCTACCTTTTAATGGAAAACCTAATTTAGATATATTTTATGACATAGTAATAATTTTTATTCTATAAAATAATCATCTTTTTTAATTTGTAATATCAAAATTTACTTGGGGTTAAATTTTTATTTTTCTCAAAGATGTTTCATTTTTTGGTTAATAGTAAGAACACTGAATTTTAATTGAAAACTGATTTTTAATATAAATAAGGTATATCATTAAATTATATTTTAAAATGGTTTTATAGTATATTTAGATAAATTATCAATATATTAATACAATTTAGTTTATTTTAATCAATTTCACATTGAAATTGAATATAAAAAATTTGAAACTTTTAAACATTTCCACTTTAAAAACTTGTTGTTTCTTCCCACTTGTGTCTAAATTTTAAATTAGTTTATTTTATTTATGTTATAAAAATTTATATAAATGGATTCCATATTTGGAATCATAATAATTTATAATCTCTAATAAGTTCAAATAAATTTTTTACCCAAAATAATAATGAAATTAATTAAAATTAATTATAATAATTAAGCTTAAAACGAGTTTACTTGGTGGTTAAACGTTAATATTAATTAGATAAATAACCTATAAAACTGTCCACAATACACTAAATACACATATTTAGACAATTAAACATTTTTTTAATTTTATTCATTATTATAGGCACATTATGTAAGGGACACCTCTAAATAGTTTTTACCCTTTTATATTTATAAGAATTCCACTCCACTATAAAAATGCACTCAATTCCCTCACTTATCCACACTAATAAATCCATTATTCACTCCAAAAACTTGAAAAAAATAATCTCAAAACATCCCTCCTCCCATACTATCCTCTTAAATTTAGAAATATAGAACACCAACATATATCTTTGGTACAAACCAAAATGAGTTGCACAAAAAAGATGTAACATTCTTCAGTGGGAATTTTTTTTACTTCTTTATCCACAACTTCAGTTATTATTATTAAATGATTATATTATAACGTAATTATACTAAATATAATTATATATATTTATGGTAAGTTTATGAGGAACACTTAAACACACTTCCATCAAATATGATAGGCAGTCATCATCCGTGTGTTTGACAGACTACGACATTGTGAATAGATGTCCTTTATTCTTCCATTACCACATATCAAGGTTAGGTAAAATGATGTGATTTATATTTTTATATGACATTTATGATATTTATGATTAATTATACCTCTTAAATTATTACATAACACATAACGCCATTCTTTCCCATTTTTTTGGAATATGATAACTTCATTTGTGGACTTATTGACTACCAGCTCCTCAAAGTGACGTGATTCGTTCACACTTTACATGGAATGTATTAAGGATGAGTTTAATAAAAGAATATTTTTAATATATTATAATAATGATACTGTAATGATAATATATACAAATATATAAATATATTATATTCTTTCTTTCATTGAATATGATAAGAAAATGGAAACATCGATCATGTGTACATAAAGTGTACCATCTTCATGAACAGTGTATTTAATTTTCTATTGATTTATTTTATATATTATTATCAAAAAATATATTCTGAATATATATTATATCTATATACTACTTTTAATTATTTATATAATGAATCCTTATATAAGTAAGTGTACTAAATATATAAAAAACAAAACAGAAGTGAAAAACAAAGCGGTTATTACCCAAAACATAACTTTAACAAGGAATTGTTAATAAATGGGAAATAAAAGGTCATATGTAAATCATTTATGGTATGAATTATATGGATATAGTTATTTAATATTATAATAATAAACTTATACTTATTACACAGGATGTTAGAATGACTACGATGAATGTCAAGACATAATGTAAGGGATTTTTATCTCCCTTTTTATATTCATGAGATACATGGCATATTCAACACTCATTTATTTCATGTGGTGTATATACTACTCTTAAACATGATATATCATTAATTTACTTTATTTATTGATATTATAAGTTTCTATTTATGTTATTATTTTACGGGGATCGTGATTCAAAATGTAAATCAAGTCGTAAAAGAATTTTTAGTCTCACTTTTATTTCTATGAATCTCATATCATATTTACCAGTCAATTATTTTGTGTGGGGTATATAATTACCATGAAAGTATTATATGATCCTTATTGTTAAATTTATTTTTATGTAAATATCAATTTTATTATATCTCTTTCATGGGTTTTACATCTCAAAAGTTACCAAATCAGTAAATTAATTTTGTCTCAATTTTTCTTTTTTGTGATAAATCCCATGTTATGTACCTATATCCTTTTACAAAGTGTATATAATTAACATTTACATGTTTTGTGAAAAATATAATTATTATAATGAGATTTTAGGTTTTATATAATGTTATTATTTAATAGGTATCAGAAATAAAAGTTATGAAACTAGTAATATCTTATTTCTATAATATCATCATATAGAGATTTTCTATAATTAGGATTCCATTGATGAAATATTATAATAAATATTTCAAGAAACCTCATTAATTTCCTTCTAAAATGTTTATCCATGATATTTTCATGTAATATTTCCATTTTTTAATATTTTTAATTTATGATAAATGAGAAAATTGTTATAAGATAATATGACGTTATTTATCTCTTCGATCGAAAATATATTTTTTTCAATAAAACCATGTTTTCTAAAAAAAATTCAAAAATTTTTTTAAAATAATATTTTAAATTAATTTTATATTATATGTATTTAAAATTGTTTTATGTTTTTAAATTTATTTATACTGATTCTAAAATCATCCTTTATAAGATTTCAAGGTTATTTTGCTAAAAAGAATGATTATAAAAAGAATTATGGTCTTCAAAGCTTTCTTTATAAGTATTAAAATATATTTTCAATGAAAATGTTTTTGATATTTTTTCTATAATATTTTATATGATTCAAATTATATTTTTAATAAAATTTTTTAAAAAAAATCAATATTTCTATATATGTGTACACGGTTATTCTAAAAGAAAATGATTTTTAAAATGTTTTATATTGTAAAAATAATTTTTCAATGTAGAATCGATATTTTTAGAAAGAATGGTTTTAAATAATTTTTAAATCATACTTCATACGTTTTCAGGTGGTTTTAAAATAAAATTATTTTTTAAAAGTTATATTTTTAAAAAAAATTGATTTTCAAAGAAAGGCTATTTTCATTATGAAATGCTCAAAGTGACCTTTAAAAATTATTCTCCATATGATATTAAATCCTTTGATATAGTTTATGCTTGATTGGAAATACGATCCAAGATAACATTTTGTACTCTATTTGAAAGGTTTATGTTTAAGATACCATGTTTTTATGAAATCCCTTTTAATTTCATGCGTTATACCATGATAAATTTCTACGAAACCCACTTCCTTTCAAATGTTATTCAATTATGAAATTATTGTTAAACCTATAAACTTTACATTGGTTATGATATGATTAAATTTTTATGATACCCATTTCATTTCATGTGTTATGATATGATGTTTTTCAAACCCAGTACTTTTTGTGGGTCATGATATGTTGAATGTTTTATGAACATGTCGCACACATATGGTGATTCCATTATGAGATAAGTGGGACTTATATATCCATCCAATGCATTGGGTAATGATTTATATCTCAATGGATACACATGCAATAATGGGGATTTACTATTGTTCAATAAAGGACTTTTTCCACTAATATGGTCTTGGGAGTGAACCTAGAAGACTATGATGTTATGGAGCATGAACCTATACTACTACAATGGTTTGTGGATTCAACTCATACTACTAATACAAAATTTGTTGTGATCCTTGTCTATAATAGAGATCTGTTTTTATGTTTTTTACAAAAATCCCACATGGTATTCCTATGTTATGCTTCTCTAACATGCCTTATTTAGGATCATTATGATTAATATCTTTTGAACTGACATTACTTATTCCATGATTCTTTTTTATGTTATTTTTTTGGAAATATATGATTTTATATGATAATATTCACAAACCCTTCTGGTCATATTATGCTTACATTCATCCCTTATTTATCCTTACTGAGCATCTGATATCACCCTTAAATATGTTTACTTTCCTTAGGTTATAAAGAATAGTTTGATCTGGGAGTACTAAAGTGGAATATATTTATAAGAGATGTTTGAGGTTATTCACTAAATTATAATAATGTGTTTTTTGTATATAAAGTCACTAAATTGTTATTGTCCTCGGTCATGAAATTTTTTAATATGGTAAATATTTATCTAAACTGATGTAATATCTATGTATCATAAGCCTGGGTAACCATAAATTAATAAATTTTATACATGTGTTAAAAAATATTTAAAATATTGTCAAGTATATTCAAACCTTCCATCCAATTTTTAGTATATAAATATCACATTAAATTATTATATACCAATTGTATATCACAGTTTGTTTAAAAAATATGTTGTACATAAAACATCGTATCAAAGAAATAGAATTTTTTTAACAGAAAATATATCATAACATATTTAGGTGTATCACTCGACCACATCGATATGGATTAATACCTTGAAATTACATATCTCTTATTGAAACAATGAATAATAATTCTTCTATAACACATCCTCAAGTTACCACATTGCATCCTCAAATTTTTTGGATTCACTACAAGAAAATTGACCAGTTGTGTGGCCGTATTTCAGTAGACATTCTTTATTTGATAAAAAATCTACTTGATATTTATTCTTAGAATTATAATTCCATATAAATACATCCTTTTATTTATGTACATGTTAAGAATCAATTATTTACATCCTCAATAACTTTATGTATAACACATCCAAAACATATGGGAGATTTGATGGAAGCTCCTACTAGTATGAAACTATCCCGGTCCATTCCAAAATCTCAAAAATATATAATATATCTTGGGACGATTTTTGACATCCATATAAATATCATAAACTTTTTCCATGAATAGATTTTTAGGAACACCTTCTAACTAACTTTAATCTCTAAATTTCACCGATTATTGTATGTATAACTTTTCTATTGACTCTAAAATTACCCAATGTTCTATTGAATGGATCTTAATGCCCCTACCATTTCATTAACTAGATAATATCCTAATATCTTTATTTTTAAAACTCTGACCAATCATGTAGGATTTTTTAACTTCCTTTCACATATAGATTTATAACATTCCTCCTAAATGCTTGAGTGGAAGATATTATTATAATAAAAATACACTGAGTGATGGTGCTAATACAAACCACTTTGTAATCTATAATGATATGATATTAAAATAATATCTAATATTTTAATGGTAATTTAATATTTTCATTCATTTTTAGGGTGATATAGAGTGATAAACCTCAATACCATATTCAATTATTACTGAATACTTCTTCATAAAATTGAGGTAAACCACATATCCTATTTAGATATAAAAAAATGTGGTACTCCATATAACCATAAAATATCTTTAATTTATATCTTAGTAATATTATCAAGAGAGAATTATTCTATGATGGAAATAAAATGTTACTCTTTTATAAGGATCAACTATAACATATATAGAATTATACCCTTTATATTATTTGTGGAGTTTAACAATTAAATCGATGGTATTTTTTCCCATTTCCATTATGATAAGGGAAATGGTTTTAACATCTCGTTAAACTTCTATCTCTCTGCCCTAATTTAATGACACACTATGAATTATGATACATACTTTGCAGTATCTTTTCACATGTTTCACCACTCGAAAAACTCGTATAATATCTATATATGATTATAAATCCAAAATGAATAGACAATTATGAAATATGAGATTTATTGAATAGATCTATCAAATATGGATTCCAAAACGCACATTGAATGTTCCTAAACCATATTATTCAACTATAATAAATGTTGAAATTAGTAACATTGCTCACCTTCTTTTGTAGTTTTACATCCTTCTTGTAAAATTCATCAATCCTCACATGTATGGATGGTTGAAAACTCATATAAGAACGATATTATGTGTCCTCATTTATTAGTATTTTAAGGCCTGTATTCTGAAAATACCTAAATATTGGATCTTTTTGAACAAAAAATAACATGGATGTTCTAATTTATAGAATTATCCACACGTTCTCTTTTTCATGGTGGTAATGCATTGACTAGTCATATTATTTAATCTACTAAAACTACATCATTTAGCACAAATTCATGTTATTATTTTTGAGTATATACTTAATGATTTTATGAATAGTATTTATATATATTATAATTTCACCAAAAATAAAATACCTCCATATTTTTAATGAAATAACTACCATTGTAGACTCCAAATCACAAGAAAGGTAACGTTTCTAATAAATTTTCAACATGAATGAGGCATAAAATATTTGCATATCTACTCTATATAAATAATAATCATATCCTCTTCTTTGTTTCATCACATTAGATTAAATGTCCATATCAACTATAGGGCAGTATGATCCTAGGAGTACTGATGAACCATCACTTTAGTTATGTGAAAATTTCCTCACACTATACATTCCAAGGGAACTCATATTTTTTCCAGCTTGTCCTGGTTATGAATTAGATAAATATTATAAATATCTCACAAAAAATTGGAAGTATCCTTCTATCCTAATAAAGAAATTATAATTGTCACCATTGATGGTCAGGTTCACTGATAAATGTCTATTTTCTTTAGAGGATCCACATATATACTCTCTTCAGATATTATATAACATTAGTATAAAACATTCTATCTTTAAAATCAATACACTGTAAATTTGGAATACTAATTATCATTCATCAAGGTCTTTACCTAAATCCTAAAATGTAATTCTTGATCATTAATAATCATTTAATATATAAGAATATCATTCATTAATACAATGGGAAGTTGATCAATGAAATTTATAAAGACTATATTTAATAAATCGAAGAAGACAACAGAGACATTGGTAAGTCCAAATGGAATAAATATAAATTCCTAATGACTATACCTCATATAGAATGCTATAATTGGAATAACCTTCATCATGACCAATCATTGATGATATTTAGGATGATGTTCAATTTTAAATAATTACTTATCTCCCTCCTGGTGATCAAACATGTCATTAATATAGGTTAAAGGATACTTTTTCTAAATAGTGGTCTTGTTATATTCCCAATAACCAGTGAAAATAAGCATTAATACATATTTCATATTAAAAAATAGTTCCACCCCATGGTGATATACTCTAGTGAATTAATAACTTCTCTATAATATCTTAGATTTTATTCTTCAATTATTACTACACAATTGGAAATATTTTGTAAGGATTTATTGAGGCGAGCACAAAACTGTTATGAGTTATATTGAAAACCCAACTTCACAATTTATAGGTTGAATAACAAACGTATTTAGGAAATGAATCATCATACTTATAAATAATATGAAAATATTTATTGTTCAATTGATCCCTAATTATATGAGATAAAATGATATCTTGAATAGGTAGTAAGACACATGCAATATATAGGATTTCTACTAGATGTTCATATTCATCCTCTCACTATTAGGAAATTATATGTTCATTCACAATACAAAAATTTGTTTTCTAATTTTAAAAATTTATATATAATCAATATATAGAGAGATAATAAATAATAAAAATCACATAAAATTACACTAGAATATGAACAATAACATTTTCATAAGGGGAATTATTATAAATTGCAACATTTTATCCCCTACTATGGTGTTGATGATAACCGTTCCTTAATTATTAATATCAACATCAATGATAAAAAACTTATTCCCTTCCAAATTATAACATTTATCCCTTTGATTATTATGTTGTCTAGATTAATTCTTAAATTCCTCACATATAATACATTTTTCTATAAATCATATCTTATGATGTAACTTATTTCCTTCTATATATCTCTTTATGTTTCAATATAAATTAATTACCCTCTAAACATTTTGTCCATATATAAAAATTATTCCCATTCCATTTTTATAATTTCCATAGATATTCTTATTCATGATATTTAGAAATTAGATTCTTCTTCATTATATAGTATTTATCACCATAACATTATTGAAACTTCTTTTTTCTTATATTTTCTGACTTAAGAAACACACCTATAATTTTCTTGTTATTTATAATTTAATATAGTAGAATATAAATAATAAAATAATTTTCATTCAATTACACACTTAATGTGGGTTTTCATGAATTATTTCACTTCATTTCTTACCATATTCTCTGTTTAGATGATCCCACGTAGTTTTATCTGTTACGTAAAACCAAAATTAATATTGTAAGTATAGAACACTATAAGTTAGTGTGAAAAATAATATGATTATGAAAATAATTATGATGATGTCATAAATAATGGAACCTTATTCCTACGCAAGATACTTTATGTTCATATAATATAATAATGGATTATCATCCCCTGTAAAAGGTTATATACTATCATTCATAATAATTGTTAATATAGGATATGTGAATTAAACAAATCAGGTACCCAAGTAGTGTTCACACAGGACTAAAATCTTATTCCAACTAACATTACATCATGTGGACATTGTGATGATATTCAAAAAGACTTTTTATGGAGTTTAACTATCAGCGAATCCATTCCATAAACGCATTCAATAATGATTATCTAGATTGGGATTTCATTTTTATAAAACCAAAAAAACCTGTACATTATATAAACAACATGATATTATCATATAATTAGACTTATCATCATGGTTCTCACCATTTTTCTCTAATCATAATGACTAATAATAACTAAATGCTTCTCATATACAAACTGAGGTGACCTAATATTTCATACATAAATATGAAAACATCTACATGAATATTAAATAAATCTAAAAATAATAAATTCCAAAAACTATAAAGGTAAATGTCATTGGAAACAAGATACATAATCATCTTACATCATGAAATATCTTCAAATTATGCAAAACATTTATTCTCAAATAGTACATTCCTTGTCCATACATCACATAAAACCAGTATTCATAACCTATGGAATAGAATCATGAGAATTTGTGAGTTCAGATTCTTTGTAAGGTTAAACATAAGAGATACCAATCTGTGATCAGTATTGACTATAGGATTTACATAAATTTATTATAAAAATATCATAACCAATAAATATCATTCACATTCAATCAAATATATTAAACCATAAAATCATGGAATAAGGATTTTTTATAATAAAATACATAAATCATTAGAGTTTGTTATCATCCATAATAAATAATGAGTCATGAAAATATATCATAAGCATAAATAATATGTTTTTATCATATACCTAAGCATGGATAATAATTTACTTATTCATGGATCACTGCCAATAGTATCACATTTGATTGGCTTAAATCCCCATTACATCATTTCTTTAGTCCATATAAACATCCAAGAAACTCAGATTGGACATATTCCCTTACTGAAATGGCTTTACTCTCCATCGATAGCATATTATCACTTGAGTTATCAATCATTATCCAATGCATTAGATAGATAAATTATTCCATTTACACCCATCATATGATGAAAACCATAAAAACGTGTGACAAAAGATAATTAATAAATTTTTCTATCAATTATTTTAAAACTCATTGAAATGAAATAGCTTACATATATAAATTTCAGGATAACATATTTAATCA